>JASVEL010000249.1:600000-813674 GCA_032618575.1 Nicotiana noctiflora
TTCTTTAAAGCTCTTCTCTTTTTTGATTGGGCTTGCTTTTAGATTTTTTAGGTTGGATTGGGAAGTCAGCTTGGGTATGGGCTTTCCCTTTCAAGAGACTTCTCATCTGAGAATCCAGGTCAGATTCTCTATGTTCCATAAACTCATCAGAGTCTTCAACAGAGAATGATGAACAAATTGGTGAGACCATTTGTACATTAACATCAGTGGTAGCAGTGGTTTGAAGGTTAGTCCTAAGGTCATTCAATGGTGCATTAGCACACTCATGCAAAGCATGAGGAAAGCCCTCCCCCTTGGATACCCCATCATGTTCTATACTATGGATCTCCAGACCAACCACATGACCTCTAGAGACTTCAGGGGCATGGGGAATAGGGGAAATTTCAGCATTAAAAAGAAGGGAGATAGGGGGATCCTGAGAAGCAGGATCATCACTCCTCTGCAAATGAGCTGGAGGATTGTTAGAATGCATACATGATGGATTTGTTTGATGGTGTTATGCATGTTGGGATTGCACAGGCAGTTGCTTTGTCACTTGAAGTTGTTATTTTTTGTTTTGCCCTTGACTTTTGGAGTGTTTCTTTTGGTGAATTTGCCACTCTTCTTCAACAGAAACTTCCACATTTTCCTGATGTTTGCCTTCATTTTGGTTGACAGCTCATTTATCTTTGACAGTTTGATCTTGCCTTCTTTTTTTGAGTAAATTTGTTGCTTTGCTCCCTCAGATTGTTTTTGTATTTCAGTTGTTTTTGGATTATCCTTTTGGCATGATAAGTCTGATGTGAGAACATCCTGATTTCCTTGAGATTTAGTATGTGAACCATTATGCATGGAGGTGCTAGCTTCCTCTTTTCTCCTCTTCTTCTCTTCCTTTTTGTTTCTTAATTCACAAGTGTATTCAGAGTGCCTTAGATGTTTGCAGTATGTGCAGTAGGCTGGAGCATTATCAAACTGGACTTTCAGCCATTCACCTTCTCCATTCTCATCTAAACCTTCATCATATCCTAGCCAAACATGGTGGGGCTTTTATTTGGTCAAATCAATCTCAACTTTAACTTTTGTAACACTACCCCTGGTTTTTTGAAATGAAGCTAAGTCTAAATACAGATCTTTACCTATGGGTGATAACAGTGGAGTAAGAATCTCCATGTAGTACAGGTACCAGGGTAGTTCAGGGATTACTACCCAAATAGGAACTATAGGGGAGTCTTCATTTGGCCTAAAGGCAGGAGACCATGCCTCAAGTTTCATCATTTGTCCTTGGATAAACATATGTTGCTTCCCCCAAATAGTAGAGTGGTCATATTCATTGTCCAGGTCTATATAGACAGTTCTTGCATTAAAGTGGACAATCTTAACCCCTCTCTAAGTTCAGTTTGAGCAACAAAATTTTTCCTTATGATTTCCATCTTAGGCGTAGTATTTGAAAATTTTCCCACAATGGTAAATCTACACCTATCAGCAAATTTGGTCATATAGTCTTCTTTCTTGAAGACCACTGTTGGTTGGCCTTGCTTTGTGGCAATTTTGGGTGGGGTAAAAGAGATAGGCTGTAATTCTGCCTCATGCCTAGCCCTAAGTATAGTCACATATGATTCGGATATAGTGGTAGAAGGTGGAGGAGGTTGAGAAGGTTGGATTGGTTGTTTGGATTTGTTAAGAGCTTGGTTGGCTTGGTGATTAGTCCGATTAGGAGGTTTGGGATTAGAAAGGTTTGAGGTGTTGTTGGTATTTGGTTGGGTCTTTTGATTCTTCCTAAATGTGTTTGGTTTATCAAAGTTGGAGGATATTTTAGGAAGGGAATTGGCAGGTGGTGTTGTTATCTGTGGGAGAGGAGTTTTGTTTTAATTGATGCCATTAGAGTTAATAGGCCGAGCAGGGTTAGTTGGTTGAGACAGTTGCAGCTTAGGTGCCTGAGTGTTATGAGACACAATTTGTGAAACAACTGGGGGTTCTTGAGGACCCCAGATTTTGGCATTCTCCATGGATTGAGTTGAAACTTGGCCTGGATGTTCCTGTATGACTAAGGGATGGTCTCTAATCAAGAGACCCCCATTATTTGGAGGGTGGGACCCACTCAGATTAGGTCGAACACTTTCAATGGAACAGTGTTCAAGGGTGATTTTTTGGATATTCGAAGAGTTTGGATTTTGTAAAATAGGAGCTGTGGGTTGGACAAGACTTACCTGAACTTTAGGAATTGATTGGCATTGGTCTTGAGCTCCCGTTATTGCCGGAGCATGGTCGCCGGCCAAGTGATGAGGTGCTGAGGTGAGCAGTAGTCGTTTTGGTCCAATTCTTTGGCCAATTGACTCAAAATTTGACCTGTAGACTCCTTTGGTATTGTAGAATCGATTTCAAAGTTCTTGTTGGTAACCAATTGGCATATGAGTAAGAGTAAAAGTTGGGGGAGTACTGTTCAAGAAACAGTGAACTGTTGGATTCATTTGGATATTTAACAAGATTGAAGATTGTTCAATTTGGTTTGAGGGGGTTAAAACATTTGCCAGAGATGTAGTAATAGTTTGGCATTGGTGTTTAGTGCCAATTATCCCTCCAGCATCATCTCCGGACAAAACATAAAGCTCTGAAGTGGTGCGATCATGGAGTTGATCAATTCTTTCATCCAATTGGTTCGAAACTTGATGTGGGGGTATGTTTGGTACTGCAGATGAGATCGCCAATGGAAATTGGTTTCGAATTAGCCCAGAATTGGCAAAAATGGTTTGTCGCATAGTTGGAGAAGAAAGACTGCATGGGGATGAAAAATTCAAAATTGGGGAAATTGGTCGATACCCAGTTAAAATTGATGATGGAGAATTGTTCCTGTTATCATTACGAGCAAATTGGTATCTTTCTTTTTCCATTTGGGGCTATGAATCATTGCGCGCCAAATTTTGTATTTGACCGAAAATTTTCATTTCACTGGTGTCGATGATTCCGATTGTGGAATCACCTAAAACTTGGTGTGGAGATACGCCTTGGTATGGAGAATAAATTCCATGGTTTACATTTGTGATAATTGTCCCAGAATTGGACTGGGATTTTGTTGAAGCTCCCAGGCGATTTTTAGCTACAGTGATCGTTGCACCTCTTTCTTGATTCGTAGCTCCTAGGTTTGTTGTTTGTAATTCTCTTTGTTGGAGGTTGTGCGCCGTAACAGGACGCTCATTTAGGGATTGGTCTGGTTGAATTTCACCGGCGGACGGCGGAGATCCGCCCATCGACGTTGGAAACTGTCACTGTAGTGAAAAATCGCCAGTACGGAGAGGAAACAAAACTTTTGCGGCTCTATTGTGCAACTACCGATTATCCAAGTTCGGTATTCTGTAAGTTCCTAGGTCATATCGAAATGACTCCATTGAGAGTAAGATATGTTCGATATGTAAGTGGTATAGTCACTACCTGTAAGGCAAGCCCCATAGACACCTTACTACTTTCTAAGCTTTCTCTCTTGTCTCGCCAATCTAGTATTTCCATATAAGAGAACTGCCTTTATGGGTAGAATATCTTTGAAAGATAACTTTCTTTTAATCAAGGGTTTGGGGGGTTATTTGTGGTCGGATTTTAGTACTTTTGATATGTATGAACTCATGCTGAGATAAGGAGTCTATCGATGTAAATTTTATCAAATTTCGAGACGTGGGCTCGGGGGTCGGGTTTGGTGAATTTTGGGATTTTCATGGCAATTTGATTACTTTTGAGTGGGCTTTGTTCCCTTAGAATATTTTTATAGTTATAACTGATTTTGGCTAGATTTGGAGCATTTGGAGGCCGATTTGAGAGGCAAAGGTATCGCGAGCTAGAGTTTGGACAAGATTGAGGTGAGTAATAATTGTAAATATTGTCCTGATGGTATGAAATCCCGGATTGCACATCATTGTGGTATGTTGAGGTGATGTACATGCTAGATGACAAGCGTCGAGTTCTGCACCGTTGGGAATTGTGACTTAGTCCATCCCGAATGTTGTTTTACCGCGTATTTGATCGAAAACTATTTGTTAACATCATGTTTTGGGTTGAATGCCATATTTGGGCCTCGTGCCAACTATTTTGGACCCTTAGGGGATTTTTACTGCTATTTTCTCACTGTTTTGATTTTATATCTGCACTCTGTCATGCTATATTCTACAGTTTTTATAACTTAGCCATGTACTCTATTTTAACACTTTAAATGATATTTTGGGTTGAGCATCATATTTACTATGCCCGAGTGGCTTTGAGACATTTCTGACTAAGTAGGGCCGAGGTCCTATGTTGTGAGTATTATTATTGGATCGGGATGCACACCGCAACTGTGTTGTATTGATTATAGTTATGAGGTCGAGGGCCCGAGTTGTACGCCAAAAGGTGGATTGATATGAGGTCGTGAGCCTATTTGATTAATGCTAAGAGATGGCTTGATCATGCGTTTGCACTGTAAGGGGCCCCTCCTGGAGTTTGTACAACCTCAACGAGCGTGGGTACCCAGTGTGATATATGATATAGCCCGAGGGGCTGGTGATTTTCCATGTTATTGTCCAAAGGGCTGACTTGGTTGATATTTTTCCCGAAGGGCTGATTTTTATGAGTTTATTTGTTCTTGTTGTTTTATCATTTACTTATTTAACTGCTAAAAGATGCCTTAAACAGGTTTTCACCGGAATAAGGTGTTTTCTTACAAGTTTCATTCTTTTATTGCACTGCATTGATTTTATATTGTCTTTGTGTAGCATCTTGTTGTGTTTTTACGTGTTTTCTTATTGCTCGGTCTTTATTTATCATCATTACTCACTGAGTTGGCGTACCCACTTTATTCTCTGCACCATTTGTGTAGATTCAGGAGCTTCGGGCCCTACTAATGAGGGTTGATTATTTCCAGCAGACTTTACGGAGTTCACTACGTAACTGTTCGGCGTTCACAGCCCAGTGTTTCTATCTCCTATTTTATTTTTTGTTTCTAGTTCTGTAGTAGACTATATAAATTCTTTAAGACTCTTAAACACATGTTTCGATGCTCATGACTGGTTATCAGGCTGTGTTTGTTTTCATTGTTGATATATTTCACTTTATTTTGGAATTTATCATTATTAATGACTTAATTATGAATTATTTCTATCTGTTAATTTATTTGGGGGTTTATGTCTTCTGGACTTGTCTTCACGAGAGGCGCCATCACGACCGGATCTGGGTTTAGGCTCATGACACTCTCCTTTTTCTAAATAAATTTGGACAATATATAATACATTCTTAAATTAAATTAGTAATAGGACATTATAATATATTTTCATATTAAATTAGTAATAGGAGTTTTTAAGAAATATATCCTAAATGTAATAGGATTGCATGACTAAAGATATTTACTTGTTCAATTTTAAATGAATTAGACAACTGAAAAATAATTATACTAATAGGATTCTTAAGTCCTAACAGGTAATATTATGTGCTAAAACTAATAGAATTATAAGGTTAATATCTAGAATTCCAGTTACGTCTTTTTATTATAAATTATTTACTTAATATTATAAGATTATTTTTATGAATCGGCATTGTACGTATGCTTTTATATTATATAGATTAGTATTAATTTATAATATTTACAAAGCATAAATATATTGGTGAAAAGAAAATCATTTAATTCTAAATTCAACAGCACTACCTAACAAGAATACATGATACAGATGGGATATATGGAAATTCATAACAATGTACTTGGAAGTCTGCAACTTCAAATAAGTTATAGGCCAAGAATTCAGTAGGTGTAGGACTATCTAACTTGCTTTGACTAAATTAACACACATCAAAATCAAACAACTTATTACTTCAAGGATTATTCATTTTGAAGTTGTATTCTCTATTAAACATTATTTTAAGTTAAAACCTATAAATTTGAATTTGTATCAGAAAATTTTATATTGGGGGATAAAGCGCTTTGTAATTATCACGACCCAAAAGCCAACGAAGGTTATAATAGCGTCAGACACCGTTCCAAGCCAACCATATTTACTTAATTTAATTCTCATTTTAGTATTTTGGAATCATTATTATTCTTCAATTTAATAGTATACGATGGTGTTTCAGAACAAACAATAATATCTTTAACCATTTTAATAATGAATAATCCATTATCATCCCAAGACTCCATGACATGAATATCAACTAGGAAAATAATAAATAAAATATAGCATCATTCCAGAATAAAACTTTGGACAGGAAGGAAAATACATGTAAATACTCTGAAGGAGAATCTACTGGCAGTGGACTGTAGCATCAAATGCAGCTCATCGAAGTTCCCGTATCAACCAAGCTGCGGCGCCCACATGGACACTAGTCGTACATGTGGATGTACAACAAAATACACAGCAAGTATAGTATAAGAACGAAAATAACACGTACCCCGTAAATATACAATCTAACCTCGAAGAAGTAGTAACAGGAGTTCGACTATGACACTTACTATGGCCAACAATAATGTATCGATAATATGATTAATCATGGAGTTATAAAACGAGCAATTATTTTGTTAATAGGAAATTTCCAAATTTATTTTCATCCTTTACCAATTTATATCATACCAAGGAGGAAATGTCGTTTATTATAAATTCCAAAGCAAGAAACACAATCATGCACATATCATGTCTACGTCGTACGACCTAATCCAATATAACATTTAAAATGTGCACTGCCGGAGGGTAGAACGACGCAAACCATAGATGCATTTGTTTAACTTGCCGAGGTGCTCGGCCCGTTCCACAAAGATAAATTCATTCAAACAGTCAATAAAAAATTCATCAGGGAGCAATTATCCTAGGAAAATGGCAAATTCTCTTTTAACGGTCAAGAAAATGATGTTTAGCCTTTTAGAAATTCATTTACCAAGTTCGAGTCAAGCAATCTAAAGACAATATGATTACAAATATTGAAAGTATAGCATGTCTTTAGGTCCTAAGCTACCTGGACTTAAGCATAATAGTAGCTATGCACGGACTCTCGTTACCTCATGCGTACGTATCCTCCACAAATAAAAGTACATATTGATTTAGTTCACCTATGGGGTTAATTCCCTCTTGCGATGTTAGAAAGGAGACTCACCTCGCTCTGAAGTTCCATAACCAGCTCCAATGCCACTCTAACACATCAATCTGATGCCCAACGCTCCAACTAGCCAAACAATACGCAAACCAATGAAAATATACTCTAACACTCATAAAAATTAATTTTACAACTTCCCAACTCCTCTTGGAAAGGCGATAAGATCAACCTCGGGCCCACATACCCGAATTTTGAATATTTTCGAAAATTAACTTTACCCATGACCTCACAAACTCAAATATATAATTTATTCTCAATTTGTTGGTTAAAATCTTGTTCAAAATCTAAAAATACAGAATTATAGGTTTTTTCCACCAAAACTCCAATTTCTACTAATTTTCATGTTCAAATCCATATATAATCATGTATATAATTCAAAATTGTGACTAAAGGACTTACCCCATTATGATTGATGAAGATGGCACTCCGAAAGTTCTCCAAAATTGGCTCCCATGGGTGAAATAAAATGAGATAGAGCCAACCCCCATTTTTTAAAGAACACACAGCCCAACCCCGACTTTTGCACCTGCGGTCACTTACCACTTCTTCAGTTCCACAGGTGCGGCCAAACTACCGCTTCTGCAGTTCTCCCTCAAGTCCTTAAATCCCCGTACTTGCGTCCAGTTAGCGCTTCTGCACCTTCGGTTCTGCAGCTCTTCATGGATAGGTGTGGTCCCACTTCTGTGGAACTTCATCGAATTCGCAGTCCATGCCTCCTACAGCAATATCCTCTTCTGCAAGCCATCTCCCTCACATGCGAGCTGGTACTTGCAGCCCTCTTCATGCAGGTGAGGTTACATCAGATGCACAGCTGCTTTAGTTCTTCCTCGACTTCAAATGGAATTCACGCGGGACCCCGTCCAATCACACCAACCAGTTTCAAAACACAATACGAACCTTCTCGTGTCACACCTCCCTTTTTACTACCTTTTTCAATTTTCCCCGACTAGGAGAATAAGGTATACCTCGATATTATAAATACCCCGAGAAAGGATATAATAACAACAAGGAAGGAGTTTTTCCAAATAAAGGATAATCGGTTCGGGATTTTATTTAAAATTTCAGAGTTGCCACTTGGGAAAATAATGGTGTCCCAAGTCACCAGTTAATCCCGAATCCTAGGAAGTTGACTCTGTTTAACAGTCCGCGCAACAAGAAAACAGGATAAGGAATTCTGTTAACCCGGGAGAAGGTGTTAGGCATTCCCGGATTCCGTGGTTTTAGCACGGTCGCTCAACTGTCGTTCTTGATCTTAACTAATTTTATTATATGCTTTTAAACAATATTTACGTATTTTACTTTGAATATTTTATGAATTGCGACGTTGCGAAAACGTATTTTGAGTCACACCGCAACCAGTATGCCTGTGAATTTTAACACATTTCGGCTTCACCGAGACTTATGATTTGAGTCACATTAGATGTGCACTCGTATTAGGGAAAGTGTACTTTAGAATCGTGCCTACATCGTCTAACGGCTTATTAATCTGT
Source organism: Nicotiana noctiflora (assembly GCA_032618575.1). Lineage (NCBI taxonomy): Eukaryota > Viridiplantae > Streptophyta > Magnoliopsida > Solanales > Solanaceae > Nicotiana > Nicotiana noctiflora. The sequence goes on from JASVEL010000249.1 coordinate 608,562, forward strand.
TGGAAAGGTTGTGGAATTAGCTATCAACCTTTTCGAGTCTATTATATAATTATTCATTTATATGGGGGCCCCGCTATTTTGTTTTCATGCGAGGCTCTTCCTACTCGATTTTTATAGTTCAATCCTAATATATAACTATATTTCCTATCATTTGGTTTTTTCCTTAATCTTTTAATTTTCAAAATTAGCAGAACTCTCTCTCCTCAGCACGCTATCCCTCTCTCCCCAACCCCCAATGGTAACTTCACCCAGCACCATCCCCCAGCTCCCTTCCCCTCCCCCCTTTCGACTGCCCTCTCCCTTCCCCTCCCCCTCCAGCGACCCCATTTCTCCGGCGACCCCCCAGTAAGTTCTATCTCCTCTCTCTCTCTTCTCTCTGCACTATCCCTCCCCCAACCCAACCCTCACCCCCTACCCGCCCCTCTATTCTTTTTACTCTCTTCCGCGCCTCCCCTGACCCCCTTTCTCCGGCGACCCCCCCCAGCAAGTTACCTCTCTTCCTCTCCTCTCTCCCCTCTACACACTATCTCCTCCCTATTCCCCCTTCTCTCACACCCCCTACCCCACCCTCTTCTTTTTGTGACTTTTAGGCAACCCCTCCCCTTTCCCGAGCTAGGCAGCCCCCTCCCCCCCCGCTTTTTTGGGGGTTTGTTGTGTGTGTGATTTTCAGGTACTAGCCACGGTGGACTAGGCGAGCTTTCGGCGTGAAGAGCAAAGCATCACCGGACGAAAAGTGCAAGAGCTAGCGGTAGTTGATATCGGGCGAATCAAAGCATACTTCCAGGTTCTTCCATCGGGAGTTGGTACCTCCCGGCCTCGTATTCACTCTGTACACATTTTTATGTTTCTAGCTAAATATCCTGTGTGTGGTTTACTTTGTCAATTCCTAACTTGCATAATTTTGCGTATTCCGCTATAGTACGTGTGCGCAACTGTCCTCCGTAATCGGTTGGAGGGATAGTGGCCGCGTCGGGGGATGGTAGTGTAAGGTCATGTCCTCGGGGGTGGGGGTGTTGGGAGGGGTGAGCAGGGGGGCTGGGAGTGGTTCTGTGGATAGGGCGGGAGGCAAGGGTGGGAAGAGGGTAGCGGATGCTCTTAGATTAAGGATCGGATCGTGGAACATAGGCACCCTGACGGGAAAGTCTATTGAGTTGGCGAAGGTTCTTCAGAAGATGAGGGTCAACATAGCCTGTGTCCAAGAGACTAGGTGGAAAGGGTCGAAGGCGAGGAATGCAGACGGGTTTAAGTTGTGGTATTCTGGGGTCGTGAGAGGTAAGAATGGTGTGGGCATCTTGGTGGATAGGGATCTAAGGGAGTCCGTGGTTGAGGTTAGGCGAGTGAATGATAGGCTAATGTCTATTAAGTTGGTTATTGGGGGTTGCATCCTCAACATCATCAGCGCTTACGCGCCGCAAGCGGGCTTGGATAAAGAGGTTAAGAGGCGCTTTTGGGAGGGCTTAGACGATTTGGTGAGTAGTATTCCCCAAACTGAGAAGTTAGTTATTGGAGGGGACATTAATGGTCACATTGGGGCTGATGCTGGTGGTTATGGTGAGGTTCACAGTGGCTTTGGCTTTGGGGTTAAGAACGGAGGAGGCACGTCACTGCTTGACTTCGCTAGGGCTTCTGAGCTCCTAATTGCGAACTCGAAATTTTAGAAGAGGGAAGAGCATTTGGTCACCTTCAAACGTTCGGCGGCGAGGACCCAGATTGATTACCTTCTTCTCAAAAGGAGCGATAAAGGCTTATGCAACTATGCAATACTAAAATCTAAGGACACAATGCAAATTTAGTACAATATATAAAGTGTTTTAGAGAGGAAGAGGAGGAGTGCTCGGGGACGACCGCGAATTAGATGGGGTGCTCTGACTAAGGAGAAAGCCCAGGAGTTTGAGAGGAGGTTAGTTGATGGTGGAGCTTGGAGAAGTTCTAGGGAAGCGGATACAATGTGGTCGGAGACGGCGAACTTGGTTAGGGAGGTAGCACGGGATGTGCTCGGGGTAGCCAAGGGCTATTCAGGCATAGACATCAGGGTGACTGGTGGTGGAACGATGTAGTCCAAGAAAAAGTGGAGGTAAAGAAGGCGGCGTTTGCTAAGTTGGCAGGGAGCACTAACGAGGATGAAAGGAGAGTGAACAGGAAGACCTACAAGGCGGTGAGGAAGGAAGCAAAGCTGGCGGTTATGAAAGCTAAAAATACGGCATTTGGTCGCATGTACGAGGAATTAGGGGAGAGAGGCGGGGACAAGAAGTTATTCTACTTAGCTAAAGTAAGGGAGAGGAGGCGCAGGATCAAGACCAAGTCCGGTGCATCAAGGACGAGGATGGTAGAGTTCTGATGGATGAGTCTCAGGTCAAGCAGAGGTGGCAGGCGTACTTTCGAGATCTACTTAACGAGAAGGGGGTTCGAAACATAGAGCTTGGGGAGCTGGGGCATTCAGAGCACCATAGAGACCTTGGGTACTGCAGGCGCATTAGGGTGGAGGAGGTCATAAGGGCTTTGCGAAGGATGAGTAGGGGCCGAGCGACCGGGCCTGACGAGATCCCGGTGGAGTTCTGGAAATGCATGGGTAGGTCAGGACTTGAGTGGCTCTCTAGGTTGTTCAATGCGATCTATAGGACTAAAAGAATGTCGGAGGAGTGGAGGTGGAGTACGGTGGTGCCCTTGTACAAAAACAAAGGGGATATCCAGTGTTGCAACAACTATAGGGGTATCAAATTAATAAGTCACACCATGAAGGTCTGGGAGCGGGTGATCGAGGTGAGGGTGAGGGAGATGACATCTATATCGGTGAACCTGTTTGGTTTCATGCCGGGTCGCTCCACTACAGAAGCTATCCACTTTGTCAGAAGATTGGTGGAACAGTTCAGGGATAAGAAAAAGGACATGCACATGGTGTTTATCGACTTGGAGAAGGCGTATGACAAGGTCCCAAGGGAGGTGCTATGGAGGTGCCTGGAGGCGAAGAGCGTGCCGGAAGCCTACATCAGAGTAATCAAGGACATGTACGATGGAGCTAAGACTAGGATTAGGACGGTGGGCGGTGACTCAGACCATTTCCCGGTGGATACGGGGCTCCATCAAGGATCGGCGCTTAGCCCTCTCTTGTTTGCCTTGGTGATGGATGCTATAACCCGACATATTCAGGGGGATGTGCCTTGGTGCATGCTATTTGCTGATGACATAGTATTGATAGACGAGACGAGGGTCGGTGTGAATGAGAGGCTAGAAGTATGGAGATAGACTCTCGAGTCTAAGGGTTTCAAAATAAGCAGATCTAAGACCGAATACTTGGAATGCAAGTTTAGCGCCGAGCCGAGCGAAGTAGGTAGGGACGTAATGATTGGAGCTCGGGTCATCGCTAAGAGGGACAGTTTCAGATATCTTGGGTCGGTGATTCAGGGGGACGGAGAGATTGACGGGGATGTCACTCATCGTATAGGAGCGGGATGGTCGAAGTGGAGGCTTGCATCGGGAGTCCTGTGTGACAAGAAAGTGCCACTGAAATTCAAGGGAAAATTTTATAGAGCTGTGGTTAGACCTGCCATGTTGTATGGGGCGAAGTGCTGGCCGGTGAAGAACTCTCATGTTTAGAGAATGAAGGTTGCGGAGATGAGGATGCTCAGGTGGATGTGTGGACTCACCAGGTTAGATAAGATTAAGAATGAAGTTATTCGAGAGAAGGTGGGGGTGGCCCCGGTGGATGAGAAGATGCGTGAAGCGAGGCTCAGGTGGTTCGGGCATGTGCGGAGGAGAAGTCCTGATGCCCCGGTGAGAAGTTGTGAACGACTGGCGGTGGTCGGCGTGAGGAGAGGCAGAGGGAGGCCTAAGAGGTATTGGGGAGAGGAGATTAGGCATGACATGGCTAGGATGCATATTTCCGAGGACATGGCCCTTGATAGAAAAGTCCGGAGGTCTAGTATCAGGGTTGTAGGATAGGGGCTCCTAGAATTTTTTGTACTCCTTTCCCGGGGTTGGGTGAGGCTTGTCAGGGCGACTCATAGATGATTCGTGCATTGGATTGTGTCCCCCTTATGGTAGTTATTTATGGTAGCTACTGTTTGATATTATTGCATGCCATTTTATGTATAATTCTTATGTTTAGATAACTATTTATGCGATTTTCTGCCGGAATTACTAATGCTCTTTTGTTTTTGTTTTTGTTGTTGCTTTCCCTTCCCTTCTCTAAGCCGAGGGTCGATTGGAAACAGCCTCTCTACCCTTTTGGGTAGGGGTAAGGCTTGTCTACATATTACCCTCCCCAGACCCCACCTTGTGGGACTATACTGGGTAGTTGTTGTTGTTGTTGTTGTTTAATTTTCAGAATGCAAGTCCAGGCCTTATTCTTTATGTTACTCGGCCTGGACTCTTTGTTAATCTACCTATTACGAACTTGTTTTTTTTAGATTAAATGAGTTAGATTAATTATTAACCTATTTTTAGTTAACTAGGTGATTACGATTACTATCACTGCGTCTAATCATACTTACTACTCTATAACATTGTTTTCCGGCATATGTTTGTGCTTCACATGAACAACTTATACAACAATTTCCTACTGAATTACAGATTTAAATACTTGTATGCTAAAGGCAAAAGAAAATACAGAAACAGTTATAGAAAAATCATCTCGATTCATTCATTCTCTTCAAATTCACTGCAATTACATGTTGAAGTTTCAGCTGTGTACCTGATTCAGTAATGAAAACCTTATGAGTCTAAGGGAGCAAAATGAGAAAATAAGCAGATTGATCATAGCAGCAAAGTAACAGTAGTAGTGATGAATTAACATAACAACCAATTGAAATCAACAGTCGAACAAGAGTCCCAAGTTCAGCAATCCAATAGCACAGTAGAAGAAAATTAGTAGAAAACCCAGCAAAACCAAGAGATAATAGAGGATTTCTATAGATTTCAGAACAGTGCTTCGGCTAAACCCAGAAAATTACTCTTAGTATATTAGTTTTCAGAATGTATTCTCTGAATTCATAAAAATATAGCCCTTATTCAGGCTTTATTCAAGCCTATTTATAGATATGAATGTGAAAAATGGGGGGGGGGGGGATTTGAAAACGTTATTCCCAATTCCCTCCCCGTAAATATTTTATTTATTACACTTTAATACCTATTTCAGATTCAAAAATGCTTTCCAGCATCTGCTGGAAGGTTCGATTGGCTTCTATATGAGGTCAATTACTAATATACCCTCACTTGCTAAAGTTATTAACTAATATGCCTTTTTGTTGGGTCTATTATATCATTTGTTTTGTGCATTATTGCAGAAATACTAGGCCTAAATGTCTGATTTATCCTTATAGGCTCTATTAAATCTACAATTATGCCATTTTTATTCCTTTTATGCCCCCATTATTAGTTGCTATTTACCCGACCTATCCAAGGTCTGGTATACAGCTTTTATGCCTTTATTTAACTTCTGGCCACTATTCTATAAGTCTTTTAAGACTAAGCCTGATTTGAACTTAGTTTCCTTTCAATTTTAACCTATTTTAAGAGGTATTCATTTCATTATTGTGTTGGAATTGATTTGCAGGACTAGCCTGCTTATTTGTTAAGGATTAAACTCTTTCAGATTTAGCCAGTCCAGTATTTTGGACTTGGCTTTGCAAAATTAGTCATTATTTTTCAATGGCTACTTAGAATTAGGTTAAGACTTGCAGATTTAGCCAATTTGAGAATTAAGGTCTATTATTAAAGAGTTGGCCATTTTCCGAACTAACCCTTTAGTTTTAAGCCCTAGGACTTTACAGAATTGGCCAGTTTCAGTACTGACCACTCTATTGTTATTTTAATTATAACCATTTTTATGTCATTATCAATTTTTGCCTAATTAAACTACTTATCATCCTTTCAAAATTAGCCAGTTATCCAATTACTTATCTAAAATAGCTATAACCAATATCCCCTAAAGCATAGCAATATTAATTGTAGTCTAGAACATGAACTTATCACAAACATAGCCTTTTATATCAATTTTCACACATAGCCACAAATCAGAATCATTTATCATCTAATCAAAACTCAAAGAGAAATTTGAATATGGTTGAATTTCAATTAAACAACTCACAACTCACATTCAGGCATAGCATAACATATTTGACATAAAAGATATATATATTCAGAATATTTTCATGTTCAAACTCACAAATACCCTAAAAGGCTCGAGCATATTTAATCAAGTGTAATAGACAGTTTTATCGAAGAGACTAATGAGGCATGCTATTAAAAAGAAAAAGAGATTTATAACAAGAAATCAATTCAAAGAAAAAACTAATCTAACATGCAACTGACTAATTAAAGAAATTTAAAGAAAAACAGAACTAACACAGAAAAGCATGCTTAAACAAAATCAAAGACATGGACAAGGGACTTAGCTTGCAGGATTGGTCTCCTAAGCTTTCCCGTTTTTCTATTTTCTTTTTTTCTTGTTCTTTCCTTTTCTTCTTTTCTTCTTTTCTTTTTTTCCAGTTTTCTTTTCTTTTTCTTTCAGGCTTCAGACTGCAGATTCGAAGTCTTTTAATATTGTTGTTAATCTACCTGTTACGAACTTGTTTTTTTTTAGATTAAATGAGTTAGATTAATTATTAACCTATTTTTAGTTAACTAGGTGATTACGATTACTACCACTGCGTCTAATCATACTTACTACTCTATAACATTGTTTTCCGGCATATGTTTGTGCTTCACATGAACAACTTATACAACAATTTCCTACTGAGTTACAGATTTAAATACTTGTATGCTAAAGACAAAAGCAAATACAGAAACAGTTATAGAAAAATCATCTCGATTCATTCATTCTCTTCAAATTCACTGCAGTTACATGTTGAAGTTTCAGCTGTGTACCTGATTCAGTAATGAAACCCTTATGAGTCTAAGGGAGCAAAATGAGAAAATAAGCAGATTGATCACAGCAGCAAAGCAACAGTAGTAGTGATGAATTAACATAACAACCAATTGAAATCAACAGTCGAACAAGAGTCCCAAGTTTAGCAATCCAATAGCACAGTAGAAGAAAATTAGTAGAAAACCCAGCAAAACCAAGAGATAATAGAGGATTTCTATAGATTTTAGAACAGTGCTTCGGCTAAACCCAGAAAATTGCTCTTAGTATATTAGTTTTCAGAATGTATTCTCTGAATTCATAAAAATATAGCCCTTATTCAGGCTTTATTCAAGCCTATTTATAGATTTGAATGTGAAAAATGGGGGGGGGATTTGAAAACGTTATTCCCAATTCCCTCCCCGTAAATATTTTATTTATTACACTTTAATACCTATTTCAGATTCAAAAATGCCTTCCAGCATCTGCTGGAAGGTTCGATTGGCTTCTATATGAGGTCAATTACTAATATACCCTCACTTGCTAAAGTTATTAACTAATATGCCTTTTTGTTGGGTCTATTATATCATTTGTTTTGTGCATTATTGCAGAAATACTAGGCCTAAATGTCTGATTTATCCTTATAGGCTCTATTAAATCTACAATTATGCCATTTTTTATTCCTTTTATGCCCCCATTATTAGTTGTTATTTACCCGACCTATCCAAGGTCTGGTATACAGCTTTTATGCCTTTATTTAACTTCTGGCCACTATTCTATAAGTCTTTTAAGACTAAGCCTGATTTGAACTTAGTTTCCTTTCAATTTTAACCTATTTTAAGAGGTATTCATTTCATTATTGTGTTGGAATTGATTTGTAGGACTAGCCTGCTTATTTGTTAAGGATTAAACTCTTTCAGATTTAGCCAGTCCAGTATTTTGGACTTGGCTTTGCAAAATTAGTCATTATTTTTCAATGGCTACTTAGAATTAGGTTAAGACTTGCAGATTTAGCCAATTTGAGAATTAAGGTCAATTATTAAACAGTTGGCCATTTTCCGAACTAGCCCTTTAGTTTTAAGCCCTAGGACTTTACAGAATTGGCCAGTTTCAGTACTGACCACTCTATTGTTATTTTAATTATAACCATTTTTATGTCATTATCAATTTTTGCCTAATTAAACTACTTATTATCCTTTCAAAATTATCCAGTTATCCAATTACTTATCTAAAACAGCTATAACCAATATCCCCTAAAGCATAGCAACATTAATTGTAGTCTAGAACATGAACTTATCACAAACATAGCCTTTTATATCAATTTGCACACATAGCCACAAATCAGAATCATTTATCATCTAATCAAAACTCAAAGAGAAATTTGAATATGGTTGAATTTCAATTAAACAACTCACAACTCAAATTCAGGCATAGCATAACATATTTGACATAAAAGATATATATTCAGAATATTTTCATGTTCAAACTCACAAAAACCCTAAAAGGCTCTAGCATATTTAATCAAGTGTAATAGACAGTTTTATCGAAGAGACTAATGAGGCATGCTATTAAAAAGAAAAACAGATTTATAACAAGAAATCAATTCAAAGAAAAACCTAATCTAACATGCAACTGACTAATTAAAGAAATTTAAAGAAAAACAGAACTAACACAGAAAAGCATGCTTAAACAGAATCAAAGATATGGACAAGGGACTTAGCTTGCAGGATTGGTCTCCTAAGCTTTCCCGTTTTTCTATTTTCTTTTTCTTTTAGGCTTCAGACTGCAGATTCGAAGTCTTTTATTGGGTGTTTGGTGAAGGAAATAGGTTTCAAAGTCACAAAAGGGTGTCTTTTTGGGGGTGGGGTTGTTAAGTCTGCCGGAGTTAGGGTTCCGGTGACTTATTCTCTAAGATTCGAGACGTCTGAAGGACATTCGAAAGAAAGTGGATTCATGGGGTTAAAGATCAAGGTAAGGCGGTTCAGGGGTGTTAGTTTAAAGGTCTGTGTCAAAGGCTGTGGTCACCGGAGAAGTACTCCGGTGGCCGGAATTTCAAGAAAATTAGGACTTTTGGGTTTTCTCTGGGTTTTCATGGAGGTTTGGTGTAGAGAAGCAAGAAAAGAGTGGTTTGGAGTTTAGAAATGGCCAGAGACCGCCATGAGAGGCAGCCAGACTCCATGGCCGGTGAGAGGTGAACGGAGAGGAAGAAGAAGACCAGGGGCGGCTAGGGTTTGGTTTGAGAAGAGAATGGCTGGTCTCTGAAGAGACCAAGCCTATATATACTCTTGATGAATGAATGGATCTTGGCCCTTGGATCGTCTTTGATCAACGGCCAGGATCTTATATCTTCAAACGTTGACATTTAATTTTAACTAGAGACTAACTCATCTCCGTCAGATCTCTTTAGATGGACGGCCCAGATTTACTCATCAAAACTCTATCGTTTTAATTAAAATCCCAGATTAAAATTCAACCATTGGATTAAGTAGATGGACGGCTCAGATTATTTGTTACATATCAATTGGACTGGTCTTTCTAAATATATTGGGCCAATGTATTTGGGCTTGTGCATTTGGCCCTTTGGTGTATTTTTGTGTATTTATTCAAGATTTAAATTATTTTTTGTACATTTTCTTGTTGTATTTTATTTTATCTTTTTATATTATTTTTTCAATTATTTAAATTCTTTTCATTTCCTATTTTCTCTAATTTTTCTGATATTTTTAACATTTTTTGCTATTTTTCTTTATTTTTCGGAATTTACTTGTATTTTTGTTAATTTCCTTTTAATTCCTTTATTTGTGATATTTATATTAATTTTCTAATTTTCATTTTTAAATTGTTCAAACACACAACTTAACTTTATACAATCAAAACATATAATTACAAACAAAAATATTATTTATTTTAATTTTGGAATTTTATTGCATAGGGTAAAAATCACGTGCTCACAGATGCCCCTCTTTGCTCGGGAACACGAAGAGTTTAAGTGCAAAGACAAGTGAGCAATAATGAGAGATTTTTGCACATTAGCATATTCCGTGAGAAGCATTTTGAATATCTTTTGACCGCACCTTGCCTCAGAGGTTGCCTACATATCCTGGGCTAAACAGGAATCAGGTCAGTGTAGTTCAGGAAGGTCTAGTAGTTTAAAACTACCAAGACTTTGCTGCATTGCTATTGCTATAACCACTGACTTTATCCTTATTATACCATGGATAAAATGTAAAATGAAGAAGCTATTCTAAGCTATAATCCTACGAATTATAATGGTTCCTATCTACTTCTTATCTTCTTATTCTTCATTGTTTTTCTTGATTTTCCATGCTACCATCCTTCTTTTTTGTTGATTATTCTTTCTCTTTCTTTTCTTTCCTTTTGGTGTGACTTCCAATTGTACTCCCTGCTTTCAAATTGATACCTGCTTAAAGCAAAACAAAACAACGAAACTCTTCCTCTGCCCCAGTGTGGCCTTTTCTCATGTTACGATGTTACTCATGTTAGCTATATCAAAATTTGCAAAAAATTAAAAATTGCATAAATGTATTCCCTTATTATACAGGTGGGCGCCTGAACAGAAAAAAAAAAATTGCAGAAATGTATTTCCTTGTTATACAAGTGGGCGCCTGAACATAAATTAAAAATTGCAGAAATGTATTCCCTTGTTATACAGGTGGGCGCCTGAACAGAAATTAAAAATTACAGAAATGTATTCCCTTGTTATACAGGTGGGTGCCTGAACAGAAATTAAAAATTGTAGAAATGTATTCCCTTGTTATACAGGTGGGCGCCTGAATAGAAATTAAAAAAAATTGCAGAACAATATTCCCTTGTTATCCAGGTGGGCGCCTGATGCATGAAATGCAAATGCAGAAAAGTGTTCCTTTGTTATCCAGGTGGGAGCCTGATGCATGAAATGCAAATGCAAAAAAATATTGCGTTGTTATCCAGGTGGGCGCCTGATGCATGAAATGCAATGCAGAAAAATATTCCCTTGTTATCCAGGTGGGCGCCTGATGCATGAAATGCAAATGCAGAAAAATATTCCCTCAGTTTAATAACTGGGGTATGAATTCTGAAAAGATGATACATTCTTTTTTTTTGGTATTTTCCTTGTTTGATTGAGTGAGTACCCCTTTATGGATTCCTCCTTTTATTGTTGTACTTTCTTTTGTGTTTTTGTTCTTCCACATTGGTCACATTCAGTTTAAAGTGATTAGTGAAAAATTGAAACTTTTTGTTCATGTCTAAATCAAAGAACAATCTTATTAGTTGTAAACTGCTGGCAACTAGCATTTTTGCGGACTTTGCTTCCATTGCCTTCCTCTTTTTTGCTTTTCTCCGCTATGCAGCCTTTCGCCGGATTTCCTTTGTAAACTCCTTTTGTATTTCTTTTGTTTCTCTCCCTCTCTTTCTTTTTTATTTTCTTTGGCTTTGATCGCCGTCCTTCTTTATTTCCTCTTTTTCTTTTCTTTTTTTTCTTTTCGACCCAACGTTATTTCACCTCTTATCATGAGAAGCTGGTACTTAGATTTCAATGGGCAAATTGGTTTTTCAATCAATGAAATGCAGAAATAAATGAATTTCAAAAGGGTAAGGGTAGCTTGGAGTAGTGACAGAACTTATCTGGGTATGTTGGACGATTCTTCTAACCGTGTCATGTATTTAAACTCCGACCTAGTCTGTCCAATCGAATTGCTATTATCTACACTCCAACTTTCTTTCAACCCACACCAATCTTATTATTTTTTTCTTTTTCTCAAAATAGTCCTCGCAGTTGCCTTACGGTGTAGTTTAAGGTTTTCACCGATAAGACTCTCTCATTTATTTCTCTCAAAACACACCATCGCCTTACAGTGTCGGTTAAGGTTTTCACTGATAAGACTCTCTCATTTTTATTCTCTCAGCTTCACAATCGCCTCACGGTGCCGATTAAGGTTTTCACCGATGAGACTTTATCATTTTTTTTCTTTTTGTCTTTTGTTTTCTGAAACGTCGATATTGTCCATGCCCTATTTTCCTTTATTCTCATTGTATTGTCACTTTCTTGAAATTCACTAGAAGGTCTTTCTTTGGACCGTAATATGGCTTTTGTATGGGTTCATAAAGAAGGATATAAAGGCTCAAAATTTACGAGGGTTCAATAAATATTTACAACTCTCGAAATTATAAAACATAACTTCTGCCCCAGTTTCAATATGTGGGGGATTTTTGGATTTTTCCTTTGTTGTCACTAAACCTCAGTGAGGCTGCCTACGTACCCTTTCGGGATTAAGTCAGACATAGTTTAAACTACGTCAATAATTCATTGTTGCGTTTGACATTTTTCCCGATTTTCTTTTGTCTTTTGTATGCATTTTTCTTTTGTTTGCATTTTGCTTTTTCTCTTTTTTTTCACCATTTTCCATTTTTCATTTTTCTACTTTTTCACTTGTATCATGAAAAATTCCAAGAGATGGGTATGAAAGAATAGATCAAATAAGGCTTGACGGGGATGTCAATGGATAAAGTGTTTGGATGGAGAATAAAATGCCTTCATCATTTCAATTCCAAAATCACAAAAAATACAATTATACAAATGAAAAGGAATCATACATAATATCTCTTGACTGCATCTAAATTGATAGCAGTCTCTGCGCATTTTCCTTCAACATCTGTCAGATATAGGGCTCCATTGGACAACACCCTTGATACCATGAACGGTCCTTGCCAGTTTGGTGCAAATTTGCATTTTGCTTCAGCCCAATGAGGCAGAATACACCTCAATACCAATTGTCCCACTTCAAATTTCCGAGGACGTACCTTCTTATTATATGCTCTAGCCATTTTCTGTTGATATAATTGCCCATGGCAAACCGCTGCTAACCTCTTTTCATCAATCAGATTCAATTATTCCAACTGGGCTTTTACCCATTCATCATCATCGATCTCAGCTTCAGATATGATTCGAAGGGATGCTATCTCAATTTCTACGGGTATAACAGCCTCTGTTCCATACACCAATGAATAGGGTGTGGCACCAATCGAAGTAAGTACGGTTGTGCGATAACCCATAAGAGCGAAAGCTAACTTCTCATGCCATTGCCTTGACTCTTCCACCATTTTTCTGAGAATCTTCTTTATATTCTTATTTTCAGCTTCCACTGCTCCATTTTCCTTTGGTCTGTAAGGTGTAGAGTTACAATGCAGGATTTTAAATCTTTGACATGCGTCTGCTATGAGGTGACTGTTCATATTTTCCCATTGCCTGTGATAATTACTTTGGGAACTCCAAAATGGCATATGATATTTTCGTGCACGAAATCTACCACGGCCTTCTTCGTCACTGCCTTAAATGTCTTTACCTCCAACCATTTGGTAAAACAGTCAATCGCGACCAAGATAAATCTATGTCTATTAGAAGCTGCAGGCTCTATTGGTCTGATGACATCCATGCCCCAGGCAACGAACGGCCAAGGTGCAGACATTGTATGCAATTCATAGGGTGGAGAGTGAATCAAATCTCCATGTACCTGACATTGATGGCATTTTCTGACATATCTAATACAATCCCGTTCCATGGTGAGCCAATAATATCCTGCTCTCAGTATCTTCTTTGCTAAAATGTATCCGTTCATATGAGGTCCGCAAGCTCCCGCATGTACCTCGGTCATAATCATGTCAGCTTGTTGTGCATCCACACATCTCAACAATCCCAAATCTGGTGTTCTTTTATATACAATCCCTCCACTAAGGAAAAATCCATTTGCCAATCGTCTTACAACCCTCTTCCGATCTCCAGTGGCTTGTTCCGGGTACTTTCCTATCTTCAAGTATTCTTTGATAACGTAATACCATGGCTCTCCATCAAGTTTCTCTTCCATAGCAAAGTAATAAGCATTTTGATCATGCACCTGTATCTGAAGTGGATCTACATAAGCTTTATCTGGATGATGCAACATAGAGTATAATATGGCTAAAGCATCTGCTACTTCATTGTACATTCTTGGGATGTGTTTGAACTCTATAGATTGAAATCTCTGGGACAGTTCATGTAGACAATGCCGATAAGGTATCAACTTTAAATCTCTTGTCTCCCCTTCTCCCTGAATCTGATGTATCAAAAGATCCGAGTCACCCATGATCAAAATCTCTTGAACACCCATATCTATTGCCATCCTCAATCCCAATATACACGCTTCATATTCAGCCATATTGTTGGTGTAGAAAAATCGAAGCTGAGCAGTAATAGGATAATGCTGACCCGTTTCTGAAATAAGTACTGCTCCAATTCCTACTCATTTACTGTTAACGGCTCCATCGAAGTACATTCTCCAACTTGTCTTGTCATTTTGCTCCACTTCTTCAACATTCATTGCCTCCTCATCCGGAAAATATGTCTTTGGTGGCTCATATTCATCATCCACTGAATTTTCTACTAGATGATCTGCAACTGCTTGAGCCTTCATTGTCGTACGTGTTACATAGATGATGTCAAATTCTGTGAGTAGAATTTTCCATTTAGCAAGACTTCTTGTAGGCATGGGCTTCTGAAATATATACTTCAATGGATCCAGCCATGATATCAAATATGTAGTATAAGCTGACAGGTAGTGTTTTAATTTCTGAGCAACCTAGGTTAATGCACAATACGTCCTTTCTAACTGAGTGTATTTTATCTCATAAGATGTGAACTTTTTACTGAGGTAATATATCGACTGCTCTTTCTTTCTAGTCTCATCGTGCTGCCCAAAAGAATTGTCTAACACCGTCGAATACAAGATCAGAGGTCTTCCCGCTTCTGGAGGAACTAATACTGGAGGATTGGCCAAATGTTCTTTAATCTTATCAAAAGCTTCTTGGCATTCATTGGTCCAATTTACTACAAGCATATTTCTACAACAATTTGAAAATAGGCTCACATGTTGACGTTAGCTGAGCAATGAACCTACTAATATAGTTCAATCTACCCAATAAACTCATAACTTCCTTCTTATTCTTCGGCGGAGGCAAATTCTTGATTACTTTTATCTTCAATGGGTCCAGTTCAATACTATGCCGGCTTACTATAAACCCGAGTAACTTTCCTGAATGTACCCCGAAAGCACACTTTGCTGGATTAAGCTTGAGATTATATCTTCGGAGCCTCTAGAAATACTTCCTCAAATCTTTAACATGATCATATTTCTTTTTAGACTTAATGATGACATCATCCACATACACTTCTATATCTCGGTTCATCATATCATGAAACATAGTGGTCATCGCCCTCATATATGTAGCCCCGGCATTCTTCAACCCAAACGGCATCACCCTATAACAATATGTTCCCCAAGGTATGATAAAGGCTGTCTTTTCTGCGTCTTCTTCGTCCATTAGGATCAGATGATAACCCACATAACAGTCCACAAAAGAGTCAATTTCATGCTTGGTGCAATTGTCAATCAGTATATGGATATTTGGCAATGGAAAATCATCCTTTGGACTGGCCTTGTTGAGGTCTCTATAATCAACATACACCCTGGTTTTTCCATCATTCTTCGGAACTGGCACAACATTAGCTAACCAGGTGGGATATTTAGTAACTCGTATGACTTTTGCCTCAAATTGCTTGTTAACTTCTTTTTTTATTTTCACGCTGATGTCCGTTTTAAACTTTCTTAACTTCTGTTTTACCAGCCGGCATTCCAGATAGATGGGCAATTTATGTACCACCAGATCAGTGCTGAGTCTGGGCATGTCATCATAGGACCAAGCACATATGTCCTTGTATTCATGTAATAACTTGATTAGGTCTTCTCTGAGGGAAACCTCTAAATGTACACTAATCTTTGTTTCTCGGACATTATCCTTACTCCCCAGATTAATAGATTTTGTCTCATTTAAGTTCGGTTTGGGTTTTTCCTCATATTGATTCAAATCTTTACTAATTTCCTCCAGTATTTCCTCATCTTCATATTCTACTTCATGCTCATTTTTAATTTCCTCTATATCTATTCGATTGTCAAGACTGCACCGGGAATCCTTCATGCATGACATATCATTGGAACCAGCAAATATTGAACTGTACAAAAAGAAGAAAGATAAAATAAGGCAAAAGTGGAAGAAAGAAATTGCATTTCATTGATTTTTTCCAAAGATAATAGAGGTTGGATACATTTGTTTTTGATGGGGTGTGGGATTACAAAACAAAACAGCTTTGGGAAAAATGAAATATTTTAAGGCTAACTACCACAACTCCCTCCTGATCAGAAGAGGAGTATATTCCCAATTATTAAGTGCAGTGCTGGGTCCCACGAACTTAACATCCATCCTACTCGTTCCCTCACCCATCTCCAACATGTTTACATCCTCAAACAACATCTCGAAGCTGGCTAGAAGCTCTGCATCTGGCCATATTTCAGCATAACTTGGCACAGCAGATTCCAAATATCTTCGTGTACCAGGCCTAGTAAAGGTGTCAGATAATTTTGGAATTGGTTTTGGGAGGGTCCAACTTTTCATCTTCATTCTTTTGTCCCTTTGGATGTTGGCATAAGTAGGCTTAAAACCCAGGCCAAAGGTGTCATTATTTCCTGGCAAGTGGACTGGTTGTGTTATCCCTTATAGAGTTATCCCCAAACCTTTTCCCGGTGCAAACCCATTTCTGATCATTTCTTTAGCCACCATTACTGCTGTAGGGTCCACTGTAGGAATTGGCATGCTCTCCCCTCCGGATATTTTGTTAACTACCACAACATCCATCACTTGATATACCCATGGGCCCTTGTCCCCTTCAGTTTCTTCAAATGGCGTTATGGTGTTACAGACATCATCATCTCCATGTACTATGATTCCTGTTGTTCCCATTCAAATTTCACCATCTGGTGCAGAGAAGATGGTACAGCTTTCGCCGCGTGGATCCATGGATGTCCCAATAATAGATTATAAGAAACAACGACATCTAGCACTTGGAACTCCATGGTGAAATCCACCGGTCCGATAGTAACATCCAGCACAATGTCCCCTAGAGTATTCTTTCCTCCTCCATCAAAGCCTCGTACACACACACTATTTCTACGGATTCTATCAAGATTGATCTTTAACTTTCCCAGAGTTGAGAGTGGACAAATGTTGGCACAATACCTGTTGTATACCAGAACATGGGTAACCACATATTCTTCGCATTTGATGGTGAGATAAAGTGCTTTGTTATGCTCCGTCCTTTCAAGTGGCAATTCATTATCTGAGAATGTTATCTTGTTTGTCTCAAAGATTTTATTCATGATTTTCTCAAGATGGCAGACTGAAATTTTCTCGGGCACACGTGCTTCATTCAAAATTTTCATTAACGCCTTCCTGTGCTCTTCAGAATGAATTAGCAATGATAGCAATGAAATCTGCGCAAGCGTCTTTCTCAACTGCTATACTATTGAATAGTCTTGAGCTTTCATCTTTTTCAAAAATTCTTCTGCTTCTTCTTCAGTAAATGCTTTCTTCACATGATTAGGATTCTCCTTCACCGCTTTTGTTTTCCTCAACTCTTCCAGGGCAAAGCATCTCCCGGAACGAGTTAGACCATGTGTTTCATTGATTTCTCCTGTAACCTCCTTCCCCTTGTACGTCACTGTGACTTTGTTATAGTTTCACGGTATGGCTTTAGTGTTTACAACTGGCATCTGTACCACCGGTTTGATGACTACAGGTTCCACATACGCTCCATTCGCTGTCAACAGCGGCTTAGCTCCCGGAACTAAGCCTCGACCACTGATGGCTTCTTCATTGGCAACTCGGCTATCGCTTTCTCTTTCTCAACCTCTTTTTCTACTTTGCTATTGGCTTTTATCATCATTACTAATTGGGAAGGTTTCTTACTGCTTTCTCCCTGTTCCAACTCTATCATATGCGTCTCATGATGGGCTGGCAAAGGGTTCTATGTAATATTGGGAGTTACTGGAGCCTGCACCTCGATCTTCCTAGTATCAATAAGCTCTTGTATGGCGGATTTCAATGCCAACACTTTTCAGTATCATGTCCCGGCGCCCCGGAACAATATTCATATCGGACTGATTGGTCAAGGTTTCTAGGTGGTGGGTTTGGAAGTTTTGGCTCAATTGGGCTTAGTATCCCCAGCTCCCTCAAGCGATAATAAAGACTGGTGTATGACTCCCCTAACGGAGTGAATGTTTTCTTTGTTTGGGCTCCGTTTCCTCTTATTTCTGGGTCTGGACGGAAGCTGGATCTATTTGGATTTTTATACGTTCTGCAAGGTGGGTAGGTGTTTTGTATGTGGTAGATTTATGGAGTTTGGGCTCGCCATACATGTGGAGGCGGTGGGTAATGTTGAGCATGTGGGATGGAAAAATGTGGAGTGGTGGGTGGATAATATGGTGGAGGTGGGTTGTAGGGTGCTGGTGGGTATGGTTGGTATGGACGAGGTGGGTGATGGTATGTATTTTGGCCCCGAGTCCATGGTCTACTTTCAACAACTGTGACCTCCTCCTTCTTCTTTTTACCGATAGATCCCCCAGTTCTGGTTTGTATCGCCTGATTCGTGGCCTTAATAGCTGAAAAGCTCATGATTTTATTGGTTTTCAATCCCTCTTCTACGAAACTTCCCACATTCACCACTTCATTAAAAGTTTTCCCAATAGCTGATACCAGATGACCATAGTAAGTAGGCTCTAAGGCCTGTAGAAAGCAGTCTACCATTTCTGTTTCCTTCATGGGAGGGTCCACCCGTGCAGCTTGTTCCCTCCATCTAAAGTCGTACTCCCGAAAACTTTCCCCCGGTTTCTTCTCCATCTTTGTTAGTGATAGCCTGTCTGGAATTATCTCCAAGTTGTACTGGAAGTGGTTGGCGAATGACTGAGCTAGATCATCCCAGATGAACCATCTGGTGTGATCCTAACGGATATGCCACTCTAGTGCAGAACCACTCAGACTCTTGCTAAAATAAGCCATTAACAGTTCATCTCTTCCCCTTGCACCACACATCTTGCTACAATAACCCCTTAGATGGGCTACCGGTGTCACGCCCCAAATCGAGGAACATGACCGGCGCCTGACCGGGTTGCCCCAGTCAAGCGGACCTGGGTGCCTTTCATTCCCACGCGTTACCCCTGTGATGACTGTTTCTCATTAACCAAATATATTACTAATCATAATTTATTTCACATTAAACAAATAAAACGATACGAGTGATTCATTAACAAGATTTCAATTTTTACAACGCCCGACATAACACAATATATATACATAAGACTGGAGTCCCACAGTTTACATGTCTACCGAGCCTCTAGGATACAAAAGGGAAATACAATACTTGCCGGTAACAAGGCTCCGGCTATACCTTACAAAACCAAAATGAAATCTAAACCGAGTGGCATGAACCACACAAGGCCCCGAGGAAGAAAGGGGCTCACCAAAACGGGCAGTGGAAGGAGAAGGATACTACCGCCGATGAGCTGAAGTGCCTGCTACTGATCCACCTACAATCATGACACGAATGTAGCGCCCCCGGCAAAAGGGACGTCAGTACACTTGAATTGTACCGGTATGTATGGACAAACTTTGTCCCAAGTAAACTCAAGCCATTAAATTACATCAACAATTAATTAAGCCAGCCCCAACCATGTTTCCACATTTTCCTCATTTCAAATAATTCTCACACAAAGCACTTTCTACGATCAACCAATTTAACAATAACCAATCAATCACGTAAAGCACAAGTAGTCAAACAAAGGGACAATCAGTGCCCCACAGGTTGCAAACTCTCCTGCTGTCTCCTTTCACAATTTCATATTATTGATTTTTGTATCAATTTTCAATAGCGATTTCGATCGCTTTCCATCCTTATTGCCCCCGACCACCCTTATTACCTCGGCCACCCTTATCACCCCAACCCACACCTTATTTCACCACGTTGCGGCGCGCAACACGACCCCGCCTTACAGTTGAAAACACAACAATTTCAAACAGCAGATAAGGTACTACACACAATTTCAACAAGTTCAAATAAGAAACTTACACATTGGTTCATGTTCTCAATTTCTTCTCAATTCAATATCACAACCATGTTACATTATGTCCACAATTCAAGTGTTTCATCTCTTTCCACAATAAACCAATTCTCAAGTGTTTCGTTTGTTTTCCACAAGGTGCCATATAGGCCATCATAGTCATTATTCACAATTCTTTTGCCAAATTAAACTCTCATTTTACATCACTCATAGCTCGACAACAAACTTTGAATATCCAACACCAACATCAAGAATTTCACACAATTTGTCAATTTAACACGAAACAAACAAACTTCACACATATAGGCGATTTCACAAGAATCAAAATTAGCCATACATACCTGGTGATGATTTTTCCTCCTACTTTATGCTTACCCAAGATATCCTACTCTTGCCAACCTTGTTCTTGAAGACTCTTACTTCTACTCACTTCTTTTTACTAAAAATCAAGTTCAATAATCATGCATGAGTGTAAAAATTCTATTTTCAAAAGCTATTATATCTTTACCCAATTAAAACTGAAAATCAAAGAAAATAGTTAGGGTTTGTACCTTGAAAATATTGGGGAAGTTGAATCCTTGCCCTAGAATCCCTTGGAATTAAGTAGTTGGAACAATCTTTGAAGATGAAGAACATCTCTCTCTAAAAACCCTCTCTTCTCTCTCTAATTTTGGTGAGATGATATGATAAAATGAAGGAGAAAGGTGTTATATTAAAGAAGAGATCGGGTCAAAATGTTACAAAAATCGGGGCCGGGGTCAATTATGCGGTGCACTATGCGACCGCAGAATCAACATGCGGTCCGCATAGTGACCGCAGAATTGCCCCAAATTTTACACAGGTTCTGTTAAGGAATGCGGTCACTATGCGGACCGCATGTTGATTCTGCGGTCGCATAGTGCACCGCAGATTTGACATGCGATCGCATATCGACCGCACTTTTGACACGATTTTTGGGAAACGCTCTGGAACGTTTTGCGGCAAGAATGCGGTCCGCATGTCAGGTTTGCGATCGCATTCTTGACCGCATATTGGACACTTTTCGGAAAAATTAATTCTCTATATTTTTGAAACTTAAATCACTACCAAGGGTCCGAACCGCGGCGAGCAAGCTCGCCGCGAAGAATTCTACGCATTCCTAACACATTATTCGGACCATGACACCACAGCTACTAGGTTTTATGCACAAAAATTTTACGGGGCCTTACAACCGGGTCCCCATGTCCATCGTACATATCAAACTTAGGTAGCTTGAATCCAGCCGGGAGCTGCACATTTGGAAACAAACATAAATCTTTATACGCGACGCTCACTTGGCCTCCTAGCCCTTGTATGTTACGGAAAGATTGTTCTAGACTTCTCATTTTCCATGCAATCTCTTCTTGCTCCAAGTTTCTGACAGGCTTTTCTTCCGTCATATCCATAAGTGGGGTATAGGAGTCGTGTTGCCTGAACGTTGGCTCTGGTGGATAATAATCAGTGTTTTGAACATCGAACACTGGTTCACTTGACGATTTATGCAGAGCGGCAGGTGGTGGTGCCACATATACCGGGGCGACCTGGGGTGGTTGTGGTGGAACTTGTTGGATAGTGGTGGTGGTGCCTGTGAAGTTGTGGCATAATAGTGTTGGTAATTTGTGTAAGTGGAAGATGAATTCATGGTAGGTGGTTCAGTATTAGGATTTGCAGGAGGGACATATGCTAGATTGGCTGAATAGGTGGGCAAAGGTTGACCCCTGGACCAGGCTTGGTACATTTCCGACATTTGCTGCCTTAGCTTATACATCTCCTCTTTCACACCCGCAACATCTACAAGCTCTTCTTCCTATACTGGGTCCATGATGGTAGGATCAATCTCCTGAGTCACAGCCTTAGACATAGCTTTTGATCGTGTATTGTAATTATGATGTGCCAGAATGCCAGTTGCCAGTTGAAAATCTGATACTCATCAACAACAAAACTCGTTAATAGTTAGCTCATAGGGGTAAAATGTAATGATTAAAATTACAACTTTTGCCCTGATCATTATGCGTCATTCTGGCATTTATTCCTGTTTGAACCACCATTTTATTTTCACCTCTGTTTTTCTTTGCTTTTCTATTCATCTTTTTCTCTTTCATTGTTTTCTTCTTTTCCATTTTTTTTTCATTTTCATTTTAAGTTTTGTTTTTCCATTCCTACATGTTTGCCTATCGCCCAGACAATAGGTAAAAAAACGAAAAAAGAATGATAACAACTTCTTTTGAATTTTTCATTGATACTCAAAAACATCGATTATAAATAATGTTGTACTACAAAATGCATGCCCTACGAATACATTAATGCTCCTAGTACCCGCGAGACGTAGTTCGGTCTTACCGCAGGCCTATATGTTAATCCACTTTAGAGTTTATCTAGGTCAGACATTACTTGCTTTACAAAGAACTTTACTGCTGATGTGAATGTTGCCTAGGACATATCTTCACACAATTGGCATTTTTTGGTGATGTACTAAGCAATGTTGACGATTCTTTCTCGGATGACCCCTTTTTCCTGAAGCAGCCTGCTGATCTGTTTGGCGCGGGCGTCTAAGGTTTGTTGGTTCTCCTTTTGTAGTTATTGTAGCTCAAATTCTAATCGAGCCATAGCCTTGTAACAATGTTCTCTCTCTACATCAAACTCTTTGATGATCTTGCTTTTTTTTACTTTGGCTATAATGACTTTCTTTCTCAATCGAGCTACCTCAACCTTATGTTCATCTTGTAATTGCCAAACCATTCTAGCTCTTTCCTCGGCATTTCTGGCCAATTGTCTCCGAACCCCGACTAACTCATTTTCTGCTTTATCAAGATCGAAGCTATAGTCATTCACTTTGCGTCGAAGATTTTCAATTAATTTCTCATCTCGGGCTAGGCGAACTGGGGTTTCGGCTGCAATTTTCATTTTTACAATTTGAGCCTTTAAGATTTCATTCTTTTCTCTCAGCTGCTTCTTTTAACCTTCGTCAGATGCCACTTATAAACTGCTCTCAAATTTGGGATCTCGAAATTATTTCTCTAGCAAGCTGATCTTGGCTCTATACTCATTTTCTCTGGCCACCAAATCTCTATGCTCCTTAGACTGCTCGGCCAAATCTTGAATGTGAGGCCTTTTCATTGGTCTATCATGCTCGACATCCCGACGATACCATGCAGCATACCCTGGTGATACTTCTCCTTGAGCTCGGTTTCCCACACAAGTGTCTACCTTCAAGCATTGGCATTCATTCCAAATATGTCGAATCTTCGCTTCCGGGAATTGTCCGTCCAGGCTGATTTCTACTGCTTGTAAGCTGAGGTCCCCATATTTAGTTTAACAGAATATCTCCCAAGCTGTCATAGTACCATTAAATCCCACTTCTCCTCTCTTAAAATTATAAAACTTACACTTAAACCCCAGAATTCTGTTATCAAAACCCTTCCAGCATGTGCTGGAAGGTTCTAAAGATTAACTTTTGGGGCCTTTTTGTAACATCCCGCCGAACACACAGCAGCGGCGGTGCCGGCCGTGCCACCGAACACACAGCAGTGACACGCAGCCTAAGGAATTGTTACACTTGGGTATAGGAGCATTCCACGCATAGCTGCAGCTACTGGGAATCGAACCTAAGACCCCAAGGCTTTTCAGGGATTTTACTCCCTCACCTCTCACCAATTGAGCTGCATAGGATTATATGTGTTATGTGATCGAGTGCGGTGTATGGGCTGTGGTGGCGAGCATCCATACACTGGCGTCTAGTATGACCGTGAGTCGTTGGAAAATAATTATTTTGAGATATATATTACAGATGAATCGTCATTGTTCTCCCTTGTTGGGACTTGTTGTGAAGATTATTGTTGATTGCCCTTGATGGGACGGTTTATAAATTACTGTTTCTTTCTTTACCCTTAACTGTGATTGTTATTTGGGTGAGGAAGAGTGATAATGCACGAAGGGTGATGCCGTGCCATGTTTATTTATTTATGCACGAAGGATCATGCCGTGCCCTCTGTTATTGAACCATGTACGAAGGATCATGCCGTACTATGGATGTGAGGATGAGAGTAAAAGCACGAAGGGTGATGCCGTGTACTTTATTTGTCTATCCGGTGAGGATGAGAGTAAAAGCACGAAGGGTGATGCCGTGCAATTGCTTGCTATTTCTTGAATTAATATTACTTGTTTTTCCATTATATTTTATTTGGTTGATGCCGTGCAACTATTTGCCATTTCTTGACTCGATATTACTTGTGTTTCCATTATACCTTGTTTTTCCTTGTGAACTTATTTGATTGTTATTTGGGTGAGGAAGAGTGATAAAGCACGAGGGGTGATGCCGTGTACTTTATTTGTTTATTTGGTGAGGATGAGAGTAAAAGCACGAAGGGTGATGCCGTGCAACTGTTTGCTATTCCTTGAATTGATATTACTTGTGTTTACATTACACTTTGTTTTTCCTTGTGAAATTATTAACTGTGGTTAATTGTTGAATTCTTTAAGATATTCCTTATTGTGTTAATACTTGATTATTTCTTGTTATTTTGTGGTACACATATATATATTGAATTGCACAGATTTATGTGGGTGTCTGGTCCTAGGCTTGTCACTACTTCGCCGGGATAGGCCAGGCACTTACCAGCACATGGGGTCGGTTGTGCCTGATGCTACACTTCTGTGCGTTTTTGCACAGGTCCAGGTTACGATCAGGAGCAGCAGCAGCAGTGAATAGATTGCGTGGGAGTTGATCACATTTGAGACCGAGGTAGCTTGCAGACGTCCGCAGGCCCGGCGTCTCTTTCTTTATTTATGTTAATAGCTGTAGTCTCATTGTTCCGAGACAAACAGAATTATGTTATATTTCCTTCAGACTTTTATGTGTAGTATTTCATAGTAGTTTGTGAGTTGGTGACTCCACGTCTTGGGTAGAGGATTTCAGTATAATTTTCACCTTGTGATTTGTTATTTCCATTTCGATAAAGTATTCCGCATTTATTTAATTAAAATTGTGTTAAAAACAGGATAGTATGAATATAGTGGCTTGCCTAGCTACCACGAGTAGGCGCCATCACGACCCCGATGTTGGGGGAAAATCCGGGTCGTGACAAGTTGGTATCAGAGCTCTAGGTTACATAGGTCTCACCACTCACGAACAAGCTTAGTAGAGTTTGAGAGGTAGGTACGGAGACGTCTGTACTTGTCCTCCACAGTCTATTGAGTTAGGAAAAAGTCTCTCATTTGTTCTTTCTTGTCGTGCGACTTGTTCCTCAATTACTGATTGAATTTCTATTCTGTCCTTTCGCAGATGGTGAGGACACGCGCTTCTTCGTCCGCTGACCAGCAGCCCGAGCCCCAGGCAGCTCCCGTGAGGGGCGGGGGCCAAGGCCGTATCAGAGGCCGTGGTAGGGGTAGAGCTCAGCCCCAGGCAGCTACCCCAGAGGTGGAGCCTCATATTGAGATTGACGAGGAGGTTCCGGTTCCAGCAGCTCCAGTGGGCCCAGCTCAGGTCCCGGGAGAGGCTTTGATTACCCCGGATCTCCGGGATGCTTTGGTCAGAATAGCGGGATTTATGGATAGCATTGCCAGAGCGGGTCTATTATCAGTTGCCCCAGCCACTTCTCAGGCTGGAGGAGGGGCCCAGACTCCTATTGCTCATACTCCGGAGCCAGTAGCTCCTCAGCGTCAAGCACCAGTAATCCAGCCAGCTGTGGCCACTCAGTCAGGTACCACAGCTTATGCCGGCGATGGAGCGGCCATGACTTCTCGATTCGTTATGGAGGCTTGATCGGTTCTCCAAGCTATTTACCACTACATTCAGTGGAGCCGCATCAGAGGATCCTCAGGACTTTTTATTCAGCTGCCATGAGATTCTCAAGACTATGGGGATCGTGGAGACAAACGGAGTTGATTTCTGTACCTTCAGACTTGCAGGATCCGCCAAGACTTGGTGGAGAGATTATTGCCTGACTCGACCAGCAGGGTCCCCAGCTTTATCATGGGATCAGTTTGCGGAACTATTTAGGGAGAAGTTTCTCCCTGCTACTCAGCGGGATGTACTTCGGAGGCAGTTTGAGCGCCTCCATCAGGGCACTATGACAGTTACACAGATGAGACGAGATTTATCGACTTGGCTCGTCATGCAGTGGTGATACTTCCCACGGAGCGGGAGAGGGTCCGCGGATTTATAGATGGGCTTAATCAGCCGATTAGACTCCAGATGGCTATGGGCGTGGGGAGTGACATATCATTTCAGGAGGCGGCCAATGCAGCACGCAGAGTTGAGATGGCTCTTGCTAGGGGAGGCGGTTATTCTTCAGATAAGAGGCCTCGTCATTCAGGCAGGTTTGGTGGTTCTTCCTCTGGTAGCAGAGAATCCTTTGATAGAGGCCAGTCCTCCAGGCCTTTTCATTCCGCCCTTCGGGCTTCACAGGGTGGATCAGGTGATCGTGGTTCTCGGGGGCATTATTCAGACCAGTCTCCTATTAATGCTCAGCCTCTTCAGAGTGTTCTTGGAGGCCATTCGGGTCGTCGGGGCCAGCAGCCCTATCAGTCTAAGAGTTGCTACGGTTGTGGTGACCCAGGTCATTTTATCAGGAATTGCCCTCTAACAGCGGGCAACTCTCAGCAGCGAGGTCCTTGTCCTATGATTCAGGCCCCAGCTGACCCTCAGCCTGCCCAGCCAGCCAGAGGCGGGGGTAGAGATTTAGAGGTGGAGGTCGAGACCGTAGAGGTGGAGACCGTCCAGCCAGAGGTAGAGGTCAGCCAGTTGATGGTCGTCCTAGAGACGCAGCTCAGAGGGGAGGTGTAGATCCCCGTTTCTATGCTTTACCAGCCAGGCCAGAGGCAGAGGCATCAGATGCTGTGATTACAGGTACTATTCTTGTGTGTGGCAGAGGTGCTTCAGTATTATTTGACCCCGGATCTACATATTCCTATGTGTCTTCCTACTTCGCACCGTATTTGGCTGTGCCCATCTATGCTCTGGATATTCCAGTTTATGTGGCTACGCCAGTGGGTGACTCTATTGTAGTCGATCGGGTGCATCGTTCGTGCATAGTTATATTTGGGGGTCTTGAGACCCGTGTTGATCTGTTGCTCTTGGATATGATAGATTTTGATGTCATATTGGGGATGGACTGGTTGTCCCCATACCGTGCTATTCTTGATTGTCATGCTAAGATTGTCACCTTAGCCTTGCTAGAATCACCCCGATTAGAGTGGAAGGGTACCTCAAGCCACTCCGTTCGCACTGTTATTTCTTATGTTAAGGCTCGACGTATGGTCGAGAAGGGGTGTCTAGCTTATTTGGCTTATGTTCGTGATTCCGGCGCAGAAGTTCCTTCCATTGATTCAGTCCCTATTGCACGGGAGTTTCCTGAGGTTTTTCCTTCAGACCTGCCGGGCATGCCACCCGACAGGGATATTGACTTCTGTATTGATTTGGCACCGGGCACTCAGCCCATCTCTATTCCACCCTATCGTATGGCCCCACCGGAACTAAAAGAGTTGAAAGATCAGTTGCAGGACCTTCTTGAGAAGGGTTTCATCAGGCCCAGTGTTTCCCCCTGGGAGCACCTGTATTATTTGTAAAGAAGAAGGATGGCTCGATGCGGATATGTATTGATTACCGGCAGTTAAACAAGGTGACTATTAAAAATAAATATCCACTACCGAGGATTGATGATTTGTTTGACCAGCTCCAGGGAGCGAGGGTATTCTCTAAGATAGACTTGAGGTCAGGCTACCATCAGCTGAAGATCAGGGCGGCCGACATTCCTAAGACAGCCTTTCGCTCTAGATATGGGCATTATGAGTTCTTGGTCATGTCCTTCGGGTTGACCAATGCCCCAGCAGCATTCATGGAGTTGATGAATCGGGTATTCAGGCCTTACTTAGATCCGTTCGTGATAGTCTTCATAGATGACATCCTGGTGTATTCCCGCAGCCAGGAAGAGCACGAGCAGCACCTCAAAGTGGTTCTTCAGACTCTGAAAGATAACCAGCTATATGCCAAATTTTCTAAATGTGAGTTCTGGCTGAGTTCGGTAGCATTTCTGGGTCACATTGTATCAGTGGAAGGTATTCAGGTAGACCCAAAGAAGATTGAGGCAGTCTAGAATTGGCCTCGACCAGCTTCAGTGACTGAGATCCGGAGTTTCT
Source organism: Nicotiana noctiflora (assembly GCA_032618575.1). Classification (NCBI taxonomy): domain Eukaryota; kingdom Viridiplantae; phylum Streptophyta; class Magnoliopsida; order Solanales; family Solanaceae; genus Nicotiana; species Nicotiana noctiflora. Next base: position 636,537 of record JASVEL010000249.1, read on the forward strand.
TGGGATTAGCAGGTTACTACCGTCGATTTGTAGAGGGGTTTTCTTCTATTGCAGCCCCGATGACCAGTTTGACCCAGAAGGGTGTCCGGTTCCAGTGGTTAGAAGAGTGTGAGGTGAGCTTTCAGAAGCTCAAGACAGCCTTGACCACCGCACCAGTGTTGATACTACCTACAGGTATAGGGCCTTATACAGTTTATTGTGACGCATCTCATACAGGGCTTGGAGCGGTATTGATGCAGGATGGTAAGGTTATCGCTTATGCTTCGAGGCGTTAAAGATACATGAGAAGAATTATCCAGTTCATGATCTTGAATTAGCAGCAGTGGTTCATGCCTTAAAGATTTGGAGGCATTATCTATATGGTGTGACATGTGAGGTGTACACCGATCACAAAAGCCTACAGTACTTGTTCAAACAGAAGGAGTTGAATCTACGACAGCGGAGATGGTTAGAGTTGCTAAAAGACTATGATGTTACTATATTATATCACCCGGGTAAGGCCAATGTGGTGGCCGATGCATTGAGTAGAAAGTATGCCAGCATGGGTAGTCTTGCATATATTCCGGTCAATCGGAGACCATTAGCTCTAGATGTCCAGGCCTTAGCCAACCGGTTCGTGAGATTAGACATTTCTGAGCCTAGCAGGGTGTTAGCCTGCACGGTCGCTCGTTCTTCATTATTAGAGCGTATCCGTGAGAGGCAATTTGATGATCCTCATTTGCGTGAGTTGAGAGATACAATACAGCGGGGAGGTGCCACACAGGTAAACCTAGATGATGATGGGGTATTGAAATTGCAGGGTCGAGTTTGTGTGCCCAATGTCGAAGGAATTCGAGAGTTGATCTTAGCAGAGGCCCGCAGTTCGCGGTATTCTATTCACCCAGGCGCCGCGAAGATGTACCAGGACTTACGGCAACACTATTGGTGGCGCAGAATGAAGAAAGATATCGTTGCGTATGTCGCTCGGTGTCTAAATTGTCGGCAGGTGAAATATGAGCACCAGAGACCTGGTGGTGTATTCCAGAGGATTGAAATTCCCGAGTGGAAATGGGAGCGGATCACTATGGACTTCGTTACCGGACTTCCTTTGACTCGGAGGAAATTTGATGCTATTTGGGTCATTGTTGATAGGCTGACCAAGTCAGCACACTTTATTCCAGTATCTGTCTCCTACTCGTCGGAGAGGTTAGCGGAGGTTTACATTAGGGAGATTGTTCGTCTCCATGGGGTGCCGGTATCTATTATCTCTGATCGGGGTACGCAGTTTACCTCGCGGTTCTGGAGAGCGGTTCAGCAGGAGTTAGGCACCCAGGTTCAGTTGAGTACAGCATTTCATCCTCAGACGGATGGCCAGTCAGAGAGGACTATTCAGATTCTTGAGGACATGCTTCGAGCCTGTGTTATTGATTTCGGAGGCTCGTGGGACCAGTTTCTGCCATTAGCAGAGTTCGCCTACAATAACAGCTACCAATCTAGCATCCAGATGGCTCCGTATGAGGCGTTGTATGGTAGGCGATGTCGATCACCAGTCGGATGGTTTGAACCGGGAGAGGCTCGGTTGTTAGGAACAGACTTAGTTCAGGAGGCCTTGAATAAGGTCAAGACTATTCAGGAGAGATTGCGTTCAGCTCGGTCTAGGCAAAAGACTTATGCGGATCGTAAGGTTCGAGATGTAGATTTCATGGTTGGTGAACGAGTATTGCTCCGGGTGTCGCCTATGAAGGGCGTGATGAGGTTTGGGAAGAAGGGCAAGCTCGGCCCTAGGTATATTGGCCCATTTGAGATTCTAGACAGAGTGGGAGGGGTGGCTTACAGATTAGCTTTGCCGCCTAGCTTATCAGCCGTGCATCCAGTTTTTCACGTATCTATGCTTCGGAGATACCACGGCGATCCCACACATGTGTTAGACTTCAGTACTGTCCAATTGGACAATGATCTATCCTACGAGGAGGAGCCGGTGGCTATTCTAGACCGGCAGGTTCGACAGCTGAGGTCGAAGAGTTATACTTTTGTGCGTGTTCAGTGGAGAGGTCAGCCTCCTGAGGCATCGACCCGGGAGTCCGAGTCCGATATGCGGAGCCGCTACCCTCATTTGTTCCCCAACTCAGGTACTTCCTTCTCTCGTCCGTTCGAGGACGAATGGTTGTTCTAGAGGTGGAGATTGTGACGACCCAAAGGGTCATCACTTATTTTATTAATCATTTCGAGCTTTCGAGGCCTTGAAAACCTCATTCTATGTTGCCTCGATTTACGTGCACGATCCGAGCATGTAGCCGGAAAGATTTTGTGATAGAAAATATGAATTCTATGAGAAATTTGGATAAAAATGATATTAATATTGATATGGTTGACTTCGGTCAACATTTTTGGTAAACGGATCCGGACTCGAGATTGGATGGTCCCGAGAGGTCCGTAGGAAAATATGGGACTTGGACATGTGTCCGGAGTCGAATTCGAGGCCTAGAGCCCAAGTTATGAATTTTTATGTGAAATTGTTTTTGATGCAATTATTAAAGGAAATAAATTAATAGACCTTGGTATCGGGCTCGTATTTTGGTTCCGACGCCGGTACAAGTCTTAAATATTATATATGTGATTTCTGTAAAGTTTGGTGACATTTGGATGTCGTTTGAGATGTTTTGGACCTTGAGTTCCAAGTTAAGAAGTTTTGAAAATCAAAAGTATGAAAATCATGAGTTTGAGGCTCGATTTGATTAAAACGAAGTGATATTGGCGATATGATCGCACGAACAAGTCCATAATGTGTTTTTGAGGTTGTGTACATGTTTGGTTTGGAGCCCGGGGCTCGGGTAAAGATTTGATAGGCCGTTGGATGAAATTCTGAATTTTTGAACTGCTGGTTTTTCACCCAACTGTTGGCTTCGCAATTGCGAAGAATTTCTCGCAATTGCGAAGGGGACAGTGTAAGGCAAGGCTCGCAAATGCGAACCTTGATCGCAAATGCGAAGCCAGCCTTGTTCGCAAATGCGAACAATTGTTCGCATTTGCGAAGGTCCCCAGTGCTGCCTTGGTTCGCAAATGCGAACCATTGTTCGCAAATGCGAACATTCCCCATACTGCCTTGGTTCGCAAATGCGAACCATTGTTCGCAAATGCGAACACCGCCTTATACAGCATGTGTTCGCAAATGCGAACATTAGTTCGCAAATGCGAACATCCCTTTGACTGCCAGTGTTCGCAAATGCGAACAAATGTTCGCAAATGCGAACTTCCCACCCTTAGCTTATTTTTCAAACTCCAGAAATTGGTCGGGGTTCGCAATTGCAAACCCATGTTCGCAAATGCGAACACAGAGACCTGAAAAACATGAATTTCAGTCATTTCTTCATTTTTCACAAAACCAAAACACCCATTTGCGACTCTTCAAGGATTTCTTCTTCATCAAAACGATTGTAAGTGTTTGTTCTATCCTAGCTTGAGGGAATAGGATTATGTGTTATGTGTTATGTGATCGAGTGCGGTGTATGGGCTGTGGTGGCGAGCATCCATACACTCTGGCGTCTAGTATGACCGTGAGTCGTTGGAAAATAATTATTTTGAGATATATATTACAGATGAATCGTCATTGTTCTCCCTTGTTGGGACTTGTTGTGAAGATTATTGTTGATTGCCCTTGATGGGACGGATTATAAATTACTGTTTCTTTCTTTACCCTTAACTGTGATTGTTATTTGAGTGAGGAAGAGTGATAATGCACGAAGGGTGATGCCGTGCCATGTTTATTTATTTATGCACGAAGGATCATGCCGTGCCCTGTTATTGAACCATGTACGAAGGATCATGCCGTACTATGGATGTGAGGATGAGAGTAAAAGCACGAAGGGTGATGCCGTGCAACTGTTTGCTATTCCTTGAATTGATATTACTTGTGTTTACATTACACTTTGTTTTTCCTTGTGAAATTATTAACTGTGGTTAATTGTTGAATTCTTTAAGATATTCCTTATTGTGTTAATACTTGATTATTTCTTGTTATTTTGTGGTACGCATATATATATTGAATTGCACAGGTTTATGTGGGTGTCTGGTCCTAGGCTTGTCACTACTTCGCCGGGATAGGCTAGGCACTTACCAGTTGTGCTGATGCTACACTTCTGTGCGTTTTTGCACAGGTCCAGGTTACGATCAGGAGCAGCAGCAGCAGTGAATAGATTGCGTGGGAGTTGATCACATTTGAGACCGAGGTAGCTTGCAGACGTCCGCAGGCCCGGCGTCTCTTTCTTTATTTATGTTAATAGCTGTAGTCTCATTGTTCCGAGACAAACGGAATTATGTTATATTTCCTTCAGACTTTTATGTGTAGTATTTCATAGTAGTTTGTGAGTTGGTGACTCCACGTCTTGGGTAGAGGATTTCAGTATAATTTTCACCTTGTGATTTGTTATTTCCATTTCGATAAAGTATTCCGCATATATTTAATTAAAATTGTGTTAAAAATAGGATAGTATGAATATAGTGGCTTGCCTAGCTACCACGAGTAGGCGCCATCACGACCCCGATGTTGGGGGAAAATCCGGGTCGTGACAGCAGCATACCCTGGTGATACTTCTCCCTGATCTCGGTTTCCCACACAAGTGTCTACCTTCAAGCTTTGGCATTCATTCCAAATCTGTCGAATCTTTGCTTCCGGGAATTGTCCGTCTGGACTAATCTCTACTGCATGTAAGCTGAGATCCCCATATTTTGGTATAACTTAATATCTCCCAAGCGGTCGTAGTACCTTGTACGGTGCATAAGGCTAAATTCTTTTAAGACCCGTGATCAAAAAATGTGACGCTTCCGTTGGCATGTATATCACCTCATAGAGGGGCAACCAGCCGTATGCCCAATCAATTTGGCTAGCGGTCAACGATCGCAAGTATGAAATCCAACCTTTTGCTCCTTCCGGCAACTTAACTTCTTTTGTTCTCATATAAAACTCTTCAATGCACGTCTTCTTAGACTACCCAAAACCCGAGAACGGAGGATGACGACACAAATGTTCTATCAACCAAATCTGGAGAATCAAATTGCAACCCTCAAAGAAGTCATGCCCTACTTTACAGGATGTGAGAGCACGGAAAATATCAGCTATAATCATTGGCGCCAGTGTGCTATTATCTTGCACAAGAAGAGTACTGGCTACCCCGGCGACCCTTGTATCAATGTTTCCATCTTTTCTCGGGAATATGACAAATCTGAGGAACGCCACTATAAAGGCAAATCGCCTATGCTTTTCCCACTTGACTTGGTTGGATTTACTACAGAGCTTGTTCGTAGGGTCGTTGAACCCCCTGATGTGACCATATCTGTTGTACATGAAATTTAAAGAACAAAATCCATTAGCCAAGTCTTCGTTATGGACTTTCCTGGCAATGTTTAGAGAATCGAGGAATCTGTGTACTGTTATCGCCCTCGGAGCCACTAGGTATTTTTCTTTAAGGGAACCTCATCTTTCCCGATATTGTAAGCAATTTCCTCTAAGGTAGGAGTGAGCTCGAAGTCTGAGAAGTGTATAACATTATGCGCGGGATCCCAACAAGTGACAAGTGCCCGGATAATATCACCACGGGGGATTATGTCCATCAATCCCGTAAGGTCCTTTAGATAGCGTTTAACCCAATCTTGTCCTTCTTGACCCATATCGTTCCACCATAATATCAACTCCAAAGGGATTTTATTCATTAAGGTTAAGGGTTTATTTTGTAGTGTGCTCATCCTGCACATTTATTAAAGGTGGTTTTATTCAGAAAAAGGAAAAATATTTTTTAAAGACAATATTCATTTTCTTGAAAGAATTAGCCTTTTCAGACTATTTATTTTTGAAAGAAAAGACATGATTTCGAAGTGACCAGTTTTGCCAAAAAAGTCTTCCAGCGTCCTTTCGGAACATTCGGCTATTTCCGAAAATAGCAATAACCTCAATTATTTGAAACTAAAACTCAATATGTTTTTTGTCATTTCCTAAAAGGGTGGTTGGACCCGTCAAGGGTTGCCTACGTATCTCACCTAATGGCGAGAATCAAACCTGCGTAGTTTGGTCAAATTACGTGACTAATTATTTCCACAACATTATTCTTCCTATTTTTCAGGTTTTCTTTTAAAATTTTCGACAATATTTTGCTAATATCTCAATGCTCTTTTTTCCGAAATTTTCTCTTTATTTTGTTTTTTTTTCGGAAATTTTGCCGGTCCGCATAATGATCCAAGACAATTAAAATACAACATATAATATGCTCGATCTTTAATTACTGGGTCACCTGTCCTAGACGGACCCAACCCCTGTGTTGAGTCCCCTAAGTCAGTTATGATGCAAATAATCGTCCTAGACCTATGTTCAATATCTTATGGTTTCATATGGTGCTAGACCGTGTACCCGAGTGGACAACTCGGATCGAGGAGGGGGCTACGTACCGAGGACCCACAGGGTTGTTCGGCTTTGTAACTTATCCGGCCTCTATTTCTTATTTTGGGTATAACTTAACAGAAAGGAGGAGTCTCAACCAGTAAGCACATCCCCGGAGGTAAAGAAGAGAAGGGTTTTCGGCACAATTTTATATATACAATCCACATAATATCAAAGCGATAAAAACACGTAGCACATTGATCAAAACATATAACAAAGTCAAATAACATCAAGAACGGCAATTCTATTGAGCTCAAATTCTTAAACCCTGAACCAAAGTTCTGAGTTACTTATCCCCAGCAGAGTCGCCAGAGCTGTCACACCTTCCTTTTTACTACCTTTTTCGATTTTCCCTGACTAGGAGAATAAGGTATACCTCGATATTATAAATACCCCGAGAAAGGATATAATAACACAAGGAAGGAGTTTTTCCAAATAAAGGACATTCAGTTCGGGATTTTATTTAAAATTTCAGAGTCGCCACTTGGGAAAATAATGGTGTCCCAAGTCACCGGTGAATCATCCAAGGAAGTTGACTCTGTTTAAAAGTCCACGCAACAAGAAATCAGGATAAGGAATTATGTTAACTTGGAAGAAGGTGTTAGGCACTCCCAGATTCCGTGGTTTTAGCACGGTCGCGCAACTGTCGTTCTTGATCTTAACTGATTTTATTATATGCTTTTAAACAATATGTACCTATTTTACTTTGAATATTTTACGAATTGCGACGTTGCGAAAACATATTTCGAGCCACACCTCAACTAGTACACCTGTGACTTTTAACACATTTCGTCTTCGCCGAGACTTATGATTTGAGTCACATTAGATGTGCACTCGTATTAGGGAAAGTGTACTTTAAAATAGTGCCTACATCGTCTAACGGCTTATTAATCTTTTGGAAAGATTGTGGAATTAGCTATCAACCTTACCGAGTCTATTATATAATTATTCGTTTATATGGGGGCCCCGCTATTTTGTTTTCATGAGAGGCTCTTCCCACTCGATTTTTATAGTCCAATCCTAAGATATAACAATATTTTCAATCATTTGGTTTTTTCCTTAATCTTTTAATTTTCAGAATGCAAGTCCAGGCCTTATTCTTTATGTTACTGGGCCTGGACTCTATGGGCTCATATTCTGCAGATTAATTTTTGTGTCTGGGTCTCAAAAACCCAGAATACACTGAAGTTATTCATCAGAAGCCCAGTTATGAATCGGTCCAGATCTGGGCCTTCGCTATCTATTAGGCCCAAACCAAACGAAATCGAAAAGGAGAAACAGAAATTAGAATTCATCATATATACAAATATTCAAAATCAGAAGGGAACAAATTCGAATTATATTTATTCTATGAAGAGAAGCAATAATACAAAGTTACATTGTGAGTTTTGAATCACAGCCATCTTATGTGAATGAAATTCAATAAACAGACTACTTTTGCTTTTATGTTTCAACAACTAATTTAAACTACTGAAACGGGTTATTTATTTGGCTAAAATGGCACAATGTTACTCAACTATACGAAACTACTTAACAATACACTAATCATGACTATATGTAACTTTCAGAGAACTAATTGTATTGAACATTAAGCTAATTATGTAACACATTCTATTAACTATATGATTAGCGATTTCATATTTGGCTACCAGTTTTACCCATACCACTTTAACTGCTATTAAATTGTTGAGATCAAACTAACAGATATTTAATTAAACTAATTACCACATATGCTAATATTGTTATTAATCTACCTGTTACGAACTTATTATTTTAAGATTAAATGAGTTAGATTAATTATTAACCTATTTTTAGTTAACTAGGTGATTACGATTACTATCACTACGTCTAATCATACTTACTACTCTATTACATTGTTTCTAGCATATGTTCGTGCTTCACATGAACTACTTATACAACAATTTCCTATTGTATTACATATTTAAATACTTGTATGCTAAAGACAAAAGCAAATACAGAAATAGTTATCGAAAAATCATCTCGATTCATTCATTCTTTTCAAATTCATTGTAGTTACATGTTGAAGTGTCAGCTGTGTACCTGATTCAGCAATGAAAACCTTATGAGTCTAAGGGAGCAAAAAACGAGAATAAGCAGATTGATCACAGCAGCAAAGCAACAACAGTAGTGATGAATTAACACAGCAACCAATTGAAATCAACAGTCGAACAGGAGTTCCAAGTTCAGCAAAAACAGCAATCCAATAGCACAGTAGAAGAAAATCAGTAGAAAACCCAGCAAAACCAATACATAATAGAGGATTTCTACAGATTTCAGAACAGTGCTTCGGCTAAACCCAGAAAATTACTCTTAGAATATTAGTTTTCAGAATGTATTCTCTGAATTCATAAAAATCCAGCCCTTATTCAGGCTTTATTCAAGCCTATTTATAGATATGAATGTGAAAAATTGGGGGGGGGGGGGGATTTAAAAAAGTTATTCCCAATTCCCTCCCCTCAATTATTTTATTTTTTACACTTTAATACCTATTTCATATTCAAAAATGCATTCCAGCATCTGCTGGAAGGTTCTATTGGCTTCTATATGAGGTCAATTACTAATATATCTTCACTTGCTAAGGTTATTAACTAATATGCCTTTTCGTTGGGTCTATTATATCCTTTATTTTGTGCATTATTGCAGAAATACTAGGCCTAAATGTCTGATTTATCCTCAGGCTCTATTAAATCTACAATTATCCCATTTTTTTATTCATTTTATGCCCCCATTATTAGTTGCTATTTACCCGACCTATCCAAGGTCTGGTATACAGCTTTTATTCCTTTATTTAACTTCTGGCCACTATTCTATAAGTCTTTTAAGACTTAGCCAGATTTGAACTTAGTTTCCTTTCAATTTTAACCTATTTTAAGAGGTATTCATTTCATTATTGTGTTGGAATTGATTTGCAGGACTAGCCTACTTATTTGTTAAGGATTAAACTCTTTCAGATTTAGCCTAGTCCAGTATTTTGGACTTGGCTTTGTAAAATTAGTCATTATTGTTCAATGGCTACTTAGAATTAGGTTAAGACTTGCAGATTTAGCCAATTTGAGAATTAAGGTCTATTATTAAAGAGTTGGCCATTTTCAGAACTAGCCTTTTAGTTTTAAGCCCTAGGACTTTACAGAATTGGCAAGTTTCAGTACTGACCACTCTATTGTTATTTCAATTATAACCATTTTTATGTCATTTTCAATTTTAGCCTAATTAAACTACTTATCATCCTTTCAAAATTAGCTAGTTATCCAATTACTTATCTAAAACAGCTATAACCAATATCCCCTAAAGCATAGCAAGATTAATTGTAGTCTAGAACATAAACTTATCACAAACATAGCCTTTTATATCAATTTGCACACATAGCCACAAATCAGAATCATTTATCATCTAATCAAAAGTCTGAGAAATTTAAATATGATTGAATTTCAATTAAACAACTCACAACTCAGATTCATGCATAACATAACAGATTTGACATAAAAGATATATATTTAGAATATTTTCATGTTCAAACTCACAAAAACTCTATTAGGCTCGAGCATATTTAATCAAGTGTAATAGACAATTTTATCAAAGAGACTATTGAGGCATGCTATTAAAAAGAAAAACAGATTTATAACAAGAAATCAATTCAAAGAAAAAACTAATCTTACATGCAACTGACTGATCAAAGAAATTTAAAGAAAAACAGAACTAACACAGAAAATCATGCTTAAACAAAATCAAATATAGGGACTAGGGACTTAGCTTGAAGGATTGGTCTCCTGAGCTTTCCCGTTTTCTATTTTCTTTTTTTCTTGTTCTATTCTTTTCTTTTCTTCTTTTCTTTTCTTCTTTTCTTTTTTCCAGTTTTCTTTATTTTTTCTTTCAGACTTCAGACGTCAGATTCGAAGTCTTTTATTGGGTGTTTGGTGAAGGAAATAGGTCTCAAAGATACAAAAGGGTGTCTTTTTGGGGGTGGGGTTGTTAAGTCTGCCGGAGTTAGGGTTCCGGTGACTTATTCTCGAAGATTCGAGATGTTTGAAGGACATTCGAAGGAAAGTAGGTTCGTGGGGTTAAAGATCAAGGTAAGGAGCTTCAGGGGTGTTAGTTTGAAGGCCTGTGTCTCTCACGACCCAAATTCGGTCGTGATGGCACCCAACAATTAAGCTAGGCCATCCAGACCAACAATTACTTATCATAACGAATATCAATCCCAAATGGACATTCCAAGAAAATATATGAGTCAAAGAACACCACTAAAATAATAATGAACAAAATACTGAGAAGTGCGAAGACAATTGACACTCCCAAATATCCGGAGTCACAAGTTCAGAGCCTCTAACAAACCCAACAGAAATAAAGAATACTTTATGGAAATACTCAAGTCTGAATATAAAATAACAACTGGAAAGAGGAGGAGAAGCTAGGTTCTACGAACGTCGACAGCTACCTCAGCAACTCGGTATGACTCTGAAACCGCTGGAAATGCCAGTCTACTGCTCCTGAGTACCTGAGTCTGCACACAAAAGGTGCAAGGAGTAGGGGTGAGTACTAAGTACTCAGTGAGTAATAAATATATAAAAGCAGCTGAAAGTAGGAAATCCACAGAATACCACAATATAAAGCTAAACTACAGTCCGAATCTCCTACGAACTAGCATCAAAAGTACAATACAGCTACCACAGAATAATTCAGCAGATAAAGATGCAATGCAATGCACATAACAGCTACGGCGTGTAGCCCGATCCATTTAATGTCCATGGCGCTCACTAGGGGTATGTACAAACTCCGGAGGGGCTCCTACAACCCAAGCACAAATACCGCTGCGGCGTGCAGCCCGATCCTCATATCATAATAACTGATGCGGCCTGCAGCCCGATCTATCCCCAGTCAACAATAATCAGATAAGTCACAAACAGCTCAATTTCTTTATTACCACTTTCCAGTTCATAATTTATGAAAAATACTTTAACTTTTATTAAATTTGCAAAAACCGGTTACTTAGCATTTCTATACTGTGATTTCAAATTCCAGGACTGAGATAAGTGATTAAGCAAGTATAGCTATCACATAAATACTATCCCCTAGGGATACTACAGGTCGGCAGAAAGCCCGAAACAAGGCTTAAAGCCCACAAATATCCCAAACACAGTGTATTTCCATCACTAATAGTATATTATTCATATCCGGGATGGACCAAGTCTCAATCCCCAGTCACAATCAATCCCGCACCTGCCACGGGGTGCGAACCACGCCCTACTAGCATCACAATGTGCTAAGCCGAGGTTTCGAACCCTCAGGCTACCATATACACAAACTACTCACCTCTAGCCGGCCATTGAATCGTCCGCAATACCTTTTCCTTTAGAATTCGCTGCCTCGCATGTAGAATCTATTCAAACAACAATAATTACGTCATTTACGGGTCAAAGAAACATAACCCATTTCAATATACATGAAAAACTCATAAATACGCTAAGTTGGTAAAAACCCGACCCCGGGCCCGCTATCCGAAAAATTTAGAAAATTATACCAATGCGATCCCCGTCTCGCCACGAGTCCGTGCATATAAAATTTATCAAAATTGAAGTTCCAATGGCCTTACAAAACTTAAAATACCGTTTTTAATACCTAGGCGATAATTCTTCATAATTTCCACCCAAATTCATGAAGATTGATGTTAATTCTACTATAAAATTATGTTATTGAGTCAAGAAACTTACCTCCGATGAATACCCGATGATTTCCCAGCGTTTTCCCCATGATTTCTTCTCTCTAGGGTTCAAAATTGTGTTTTGGGTGAATGAACCCGCGACTACACTATCTCTGCATTTTTAATTCACTGACAGACCCGTTACTCTACGCGTTCGCGTGACCTTCCACACGTTCACGATGCTCAGCTCCAATTTACTCTTCGCAAATGCGGTGCCTCCCACGCATTCGCGATGAACAAATTCCCAGCCGCCCATATTTCCTTCTACGCGTGCGCGATGCCCCTCACGCGAACGCGATGCACTTCCTCACGCTCCTACGCGAACGCGACCTCCAGGAAGGCGATCGCGAAGCTCAACCATCTTGGCCTACACGAACGCAATGCCCAGTCATGCGAACGCGATGCTTTGACCCGCCTGGCCTTCGCGAACGCGACTGCCTCCACGCAAATGCGAAGGCTTATTTCTTGCTGCACAGACCTGCAATTTTCTGCAGTTTATTCCAAGTTCCAAATGCCCGGTTGATGGTCCGAATCCATCCCGACGCCCCCGGGACCCCAACGAAAACTACCAACACACTCCAAAACATGATACGGAATTTTTCCAATCATAAAAACACCATCCTAAACGTCAAAATCACCATTTCCACACGGATTCAAGCCTAAGTTTCTTCAAAATTTTCGAAACTAACATTCAATCCAAAACCCGATCAAACGACGTCCGAATGAAGTGAAAATTTGCAGACATATCCAAAATCACATAAAGAAGCTACAAGATCTGTCAGAGTTCCATTCCGACCCCCGAATCAAAATCTCACCTACCGTCCGATTTTCGCCAAAATTCAACCTTAGCCAATTCTAGCCTAAAACTACACCGGACCTCCGAATTCGATTCCGATTGCTCTCCTAAGTCATAAATGATTCCCCGAAACTAGTCGAATCATCAGAATCCAATTCCGAGCACTCTAACTCAGAAGTTAACTCTAGGTTGACTTCTCACATTCAAGCTTCCTTCAAACATGCTATTTGCTTCATTTTCAACCAGAATCACTCCTAGCTCACCCGATATACTCTATTACTGATACAAAAGCATAAAATATGTAAATGCAAGGTAACGGGGTGGTAATTCCCGTAACAACGAGCCGTGTCATTACATTCTCCCCAACTTAAACAAACGCTCGTCCACGAGCGGGTTAAGAAACATACCTGGAGTATCAAATAAGTGTGGATATTTGCTCCGCATCTCCTACTCGGTCTCCCAAGTTGCTTCCTCCACGGGACGACCTCTCCACTGCACTTTTGCTGAAGCTATGTCCTTGGATCTCAGCTTACGAACCTGTCGACCCAAAATGGCTACTTGCTCCACATTATAAGTCAAGTTCTCATCTAGATGTATCGTGCTGAAGTCTAACACATGAGACGGGTCTCCGACATACTTCCGGAGCATGGATACATGGAACACCGGGTGAACTCCCGACAAACTGGGTGGCAAGGCAAGCATGTAGGCCACCTCCCCAACTTTCCTAAGCACCTCAAAAGGTCCAATGAACCTTGGACTCAACTTCCCTTTCTTCCCAAACCTCATAACGCCCTTCATAGGCGAAACCTTCAGCAACACCTTCTCACCCACTGAATAAGACACATCTCGGACCTTCCGGTCCGCATAACTCTTCTAACACGACTGAGCTGCGCGAAGTCTCTCCTGAATCACCTTTACCTTGTCTAAGGCATCCTGAACTAACTCTGTCCCCAACAATCTATCCTCGTCGGGCTCAAACCAACCGACTGGAGACCTACACCGCCTCCCATATAAAGCTTCATACGGTGCCATCTGAATGCTCGAGTGGTAGCTATTATTATAAGCAAACTCCGCGAGGAAAGTAATCAGCCTATGAACCACCGAAATCAATGACACAAGCACGCAACATGTCCTCCAATATCTGAATAGTACGCTCAGACTGCCCATCCGTCTGTGGATGAAATGTTGTGCTCAGCTCTACCTGTGAACCCAACTCTCGCTGAAATGTCCTCCATGATTGAGAAGTGAACTGGGTACCTCTGTCTGATATAATAGAAATGGGAGCTCCATGCAATCTCACAATCTCCCGGATGAATATCTCTGCTAACCGCTCTGAGGAGTATGTAGTACACACTGGGATGAAGTGAGCTGACTTGGTCAACCTATCCACCACCACCCAAACTGAATCAAACTTTCTCGCTGTCCGAGGGAGTCCACTAACAAAGTCCATAGTAATCCTTTCCCACTTCCACTTAGGAATATCAATACGCTGGAACACACCACCAGGTCTCTGATGCTCATATTTGACCTGCTGACAGTTTAGACACCGAGCCACATGGCTCACAATCTCTTTCTTCATCTTTATCCACCAGTAATGCTGCTTCAAATCCTGATACATCTTCGCGGCTCCTGGATGAATAGAATACTGCGAGCTGTGGGCCTCCTCCAATATCAACTCACGAAGGCCATCAATATTTGGCACGCATATCCGGCACTACATCCGCAATACACCCTCACTATCAATAGTGACATCTCTGGCATCATCATGCTGAACTCTGTCCTTAAGGAAAAGTAAGTGTGGATCATCATACTGGTGCCCTCGGATACGATCATATAAAGAAGAACGAGTTACTACACAAGCCATCACCCGACTAGGCTAAGAAATATCCAACCTCACTATCTGATTAGATAACGCCTAAACATCAACTGCAAGGGGTCTCTCCCCAACTGGAATATATGCCAATCTGCCCATACTAATAGTCTTCTGGCTCAATGCATCAGCCACTACATTGGCTTTTCCTGGGATGGTACAAGATAGTAATATCATAGTCTATAAGCAATTCAAGCCATCTCTGCTGCCGTAAATTTAGGTCTTTCTGCTTAAACAAATGCTGAAGGCTTTGGTAGTCTGTATATACATCACAAGATACACCATATAGGTAATGCCTCCAAATCTTCAAGGTATGAACAATAGCATCTAACTCCAAATCATGAACAGGGTAGTTCTTCTCGTGGGGCTTTAGCTGACGAGAAGCATATGCAATAACTCTACCCTCCTGTATCAACACACAACCGAGCCCAACACTAGAAGCATCACAATACACCGTATATGACCCTGAAGTTGATGGCAACACAAGTACCAGAGCTGTGGTCAAAGCCTCCGTGAGCTTCTGGAAGCTCTCCGTACATTCATCAGACCACACAAATGGAGCATTCTTCTGTGTCAACTTAGTCAATGGTGAAGCAATAGATGAGAAACCCTAGACAAACCGGCGATAATAACCAGCCAAGCCGAGAAAACTCTGAATATCGATAGCTGAGGAAGGTCTAGGCCAATTCTGTACTGCCTCAACCTTCTGCGGATCAACCCGAGTACCATCACTAGACACTACATGTCCCAAAAAAGTCACAGTATCAAGCCAGAACTCACACTTAGTGAATTTTGCATTATACTTCTCTTCTCTCAACCTCTGCAATACCACCCTTAAGTATTGTGCATGCTCCTTCTGGCTGCGTGAATTCACCAGAATATCATCAATAAACACCATCACAAAAGAATAAAGATACGGCCGAAATACGCTATTCATCAAGTGCATGAATGCAGCTAGGGAATTAGTCAGCCCGAAAGATATCACCAGGAACTCGTAGTGACCATATCGCGTTTTGAACGCTGTCTTCATAATATCTGAATCCCTGATGTTCAACTGATGATATCCCGATCGAAAATCAATCTTAAAAAATACACTAGCTCCCTGGAGCTGATCAAACAGGTCCTCAATGCGAGGTAATAGGTACTTATTCTTCACTGTTACCTTGTTTAGCTGCTTGTAATTAATGCACATTCTCATTGTACCATTTTTCTTCTTCATGAACAATACCGGTGCACCCCAAGGTGACACACTCGGGCGAATGAAACCCTTATCTAAGAGTTCCTGAAGTTGTTCCTTAAATTCTTTTAACTCCGCTGGTGCCATGCGATAGGGAGGAATAGATATGGGCTGAGTGCCCGACACCAAGTCAATACCAAAATTGATATCCCTATCAGGCGGCATGCCTGGCAGGTCTGCTGGAAATACATCCGGAAACTCCCTCACAACGGGGACCGAATCAAGACTGGGTGTCTCAGCCTCAACATCTCTAATGAAGGACAAATAAGATAAGCAACCCTTCCCAATCATTCATTGGGCCTTTATATAAGAAATCACCCTGTCGGACACATAATCAGTCACACCACGCCATTCGATCCTCGGATTACCTGGAATAGCTAGTGTGACTGTCTTGGCATGACAGTCCAGAATCGCATGGTAAGGAGATAGCCAATCCATGCCTAGAATCACATCGAATTCTACCATGCCCAATAGTAATAAATCAACTCGGGTCTCCAGACCCCCAATAGTAATAAGACAGGATCGATATACCTGATCCACAACAACCGTATCCCCCACCGGGGTAGACACATGTACGGGAAAAGTAAGAATACCACGGGTCATACCCAAGTGATGTGCAAAATAAGTAGAAACTTAGGAATAGGTGGATCCGGGATCAAATAAGACAGAAGCATCCCTGTGGCAGAATGAGATAGTACCTGAAATGACCGCATCTGAAGCACTAGCATCCTTCCTATCCGGAAGAGCATAGAAACGAGCATGGCCTCCACCGTTATGATCCTCGCCCCTAGGGTGACCTCTGGATACCTGGCCACCAGTCCTAGCTGATTGTGCTGGCGCTGAACAGGAGTAGAAGATGAGGGCTGATCCCTCTGCTGAGACCGCCTACGAAGCCACTAAGGACACTCTCTCTTGATATGGCCCAAGTCGCCACACTCAAAACAACGGCCCGAAGATGGAAGAAGGGGCTGCTGAGGACCCCTCACTGCAGATGAATCCTATGCTGAGGAAGCAGGAGCAGAGCTTTGGCCTGGAAGAGCACTCAATGTAGGCTGACTCTGCTGCTGACCCTAATGACCCTGATGGCCCTAACGACCACGATCCGATGAAACTCCACTGGACTCGGCACGTCCTGACTGATGGGATCTGAATGAATGACTCCTGCTATGCTCAGGCTAGCCCCTAGACGGAGCACCACTGTAACTACCAGTACCACGAGTCCTCTTCGCCTCTCTCTCCTCCCGCTCTCTACGGCGATCTGTCTCAAGATGACGGGCATCATCGACCACCTCCCCTGAAAGGTAACTGCCAAAGCTCTCTCTCTGGTCATCAATATGCGGATGGGATAAATAAGGCCATCTATAAATCTCCGGATCCTCTCTCTATCCGTAGGAACCATCCACATGGCATGACGGGCCAGCTATGTGAATCTCATCTCATACTGAGTAACCATCATGTCCCCCTGCTTCAGCCACTCAAACTGACGATGCAGCTCCTCTTTCTAGGACTGAGGCACATACTTCTCCAAAAATATCGTGGAGAATTGTTGCCAAGTGAGGGGCGCTGCCCCAGCGGGCCTACTCCTCTCAAAATCCTCCCATCACTAAAATGTTGCACCTGTGAACCGAAACGTGGTGAAAGAAACACCGCTGGACTCCAGAATACCCGCGTTGCAAAGCATACGCTGACTTTTATCAAGAAAACCCTGGGCGTCCTCGCCCTCAGAACCACTGAATGCCGGAGGCTGTAGCCTCTCAAACCTCTCCAAACAACGTTGCTCATCGTCGGGCATAAGTGGAACCACGTGAGCAAGAGCTAGTGCAATTGGCTGAACTGGAGCTGCCCCAGGTGCCTGAATACCATGTACTACAGGCTCGGGTGTGCGAGCCACGGGGGTCTGATTCCCTCCCCCTGCCTGTGAAGAGGACGCTGCGGTAGAGGCTGCAACTACCTGAGCCAAGCCAGTGCACACTGATAGAATCTGAGCCAAAGTCTCCTGAAGACCCGGTATCACAATGGAAACTGTCGGTGCCTGAACCTGAGCTCCCGGAGCATCTGCAGCTGGAACCTGATCCTGAACCTGGGCCACTGGTGCAGGAACCTAACCCTAAGACTTGTTAGCTGGTGGGTCAGCAGGTGCTGGTACTGTTGCCCTACCTCTACCACGTCCACGGCCTCTAGGTGCCAATGGTGGTTGTCCGCCACGTCCGCTAGCACGTGTTCTCGACATCTGCGAGAGAATGGAATCGGGAAAAGTTTAGTTTTATGATAACATAAACCGCACGATATGAATCCAAGAAAAGTGAGGTTTTTCCTAATGTTCTGTAGCCCTCCGAGGATAGATACGGACGTCTACGTACCGATCCGCGAAATCCTACTAAACCGGCTCATGACTCGCGAGTCCTAGTAACCTAGGCTCTGATACCAACTTGTCACGACCCAAATCCGGTCGTGATGGTGCCCATCAATTAAGCTAGGCCAGCCAGACCAACAATTACTTATCACAATGAATATCAGTCCCAAATGGACATCCCAAGAAGAATATATGAGTTAAAGAACTCCAATAATAATAATAATAATAAACAAAATACTAAGAAGTGCGAAGACAATTGACACTCCCAAAGATCCGGAGTCACAAGTCTAGAGCATCTAACAAAACCCAACAGAAATAGAGAATACTGTATGGAAATACTCAAGTCTGAATATAAAATAACAACTGGAAACAGGAGGAAAAGCTAGGTTCTGCGAACGTCGATAGCTACCTCAACAACTCGGTATGACTCTGTAAAAGCTGGAAATGCCTGTGTACTGCTACTGAGTACCTGAGTCTGCACACAAAAGGTGCAGGGAGTAGGGGTGAGTACTAAGTACTCAGTGAGTAATAAATATATAAAAGCAGCTGAAAGTAGGAAATCCATAGAATACCACAATATGAAGATAAACTATAGTCCGAATCTCCTACGAACTAGCATCAACAGTATTGTACAGCAACCACAGAATAATTCAGCACATAAAGATGCAATGCAATGCACATAACCGCTACGACGTGTAGCCTGATCCATTTAACGTCGACGGCGCTCATTAGGGTGTGTACAGACTCCGGAGGGGCTCCTACAACCCAAGCGCAAATACCGCTGCGGCGTGCAGCCCGATCATCATATCATAATAACCGCTGCGGCGTGCATCCCGATCCATCCTCAGTCCACAATAATCAAATAAGTCACAAACAACTCAATTTATTTATTACCAGTTTCCAGTTCATAATTTATGAAAAATACTTTAACTTTTATTAAATTTGCAAAAACCGGTGACTTAGCATTTCAATACTGTGATTTCAAATTCCAAGACTGAGATCAGTGATTAAGCAAGTATAGCTATCACATAAATACTACCCCCTAGGAATACTACAGGTCGGCACTAGGCTCCAAACAAGGCTTACAACCCACAAATATGCCAAACACAGTGTATTTCCATCACTAATAGTATCCATATCCGGGATGGACCAAGTCTCAAACCCCAGTGACAATCAATCCCGCACCTGCCACGGGGTGCGAACCACGCCCTACTAGCGTCACAATGTGCTAAGCCGGAGTTTCGAACCCTCAGGCTACCATATACACAAACTACTCACCTCTAGCCGGCCATAGACTCATCCGCAATGCCTTTTCCTTTAGAATTTGTTGTCTCGCGTGTAGAATCTATTCAAACCATAAGAATTACGTCATTTACGGGTCAAAGAAACATACCCATTTCAATTTACATGAAAAACTCAAAAATACACTAAGTTGGTAAAAACCTGACCCCGGGCCCGCTGCCCGAAAAATTTAGAAAATTATACCAATGCGATCCCCATCTCGCCACGAGTCCGTGCATATAAAACTTATCGAAATCGGAGTTCGAATGGCCTTTCAAAACTCAAAATCCGTTTTTAATACCTAGGCCACAATTCTTCACAATTTTCACACAAATTCATAAAGATTGATATTAATTCTACCATAAAATTATGTTCTTGAGTCAAGAAACTTACCTCCGATGAATACCCGCCGATTTCCCAGTGTTTTCCCCATGATTTCTTCTCTCTAGGGTTGAAAATTGTATTTTGGGTGAATGAACCCGCGACTACACTGTCTCTGCATTTTTAATTCACTGACAGACCCGTTACTCTATGCGTTCGCGCGACCTCCCATGCATTCGCGATGCTCAGCTCCAATTTTCTCTTCGCGAACGCGACGTCTCCCACGCGTTCGCGATGAACAAATTCCCAGCCGTCCAGATTTCTTTCTACGCATTCGTGATGCCCCTCACGCGAACGCGATGCACTTCTTCACGCTCCTACGCGAACGCGACCTCCAGGAACGCGATCGCGAAGATCAACCATCTTGGCCTATGCGAACACGATGCTTTGGCCCAGTTGGCCTTCGCGAACGCGACTGCCTCCACACGAACGCGAAGGCTTATTTCTTGCTGCACAGACCTGCAATTTTCTGCAGTTTTTTCCAAGTTCTAAATGCCCGGTTGATGGTCCGAATCCATCCCGAGGCCCCCGGGACCCCAACGAAAACCACCAACACACTCCAAAACATGATATGGACTTGTTCGAATCATAAAAACACCATTCTAAACATCAAAATTTCCATTTCCACACGGATTCAAGCCTAAGTTTCTTCAAAACTTTCGAAACTAACATTCAATCCAAAATCGGATCAAACGACGTCCGAATGACCTGAAAATTTGCAGACATATCCAAAATCACATAACAAAGCTACACGAACTATCGAAATTCCATTCCAACCCCCGGATCAAAATCTCACCTACCGTCCGATTTTCGCCAAAATTCAACCTTAGCCAATTCTAGCCTAAAACTACACTGGATCTCCGAATTCGATTTCTATTGCTCTCCTAAGTCATAAATGATTGCCCAAAACTAGTCGAATCATCAGAATCCGATTCCGAGCACTCTAACTCAAAAGTCAACTCTAGGTTGACTTCCCATATTCAAGCTTCCTTCAAACATGCTATTTACTTCATTTTCAACCCGAATCACTCCTAACTCACCCGATATACTCTATTACTGATATAAAAGAAAAAAATATGTAAATTCAAGGTAACGGAGTGGTAATTCCTATAACGACGGGCCGGGTCGTTACACTGTCAAAGGCTGTGGTCACCGGAGAAGAACTCCGGTGGCCGGAATTTCAAGACAATTAGGGCTTTAGGGGTTTCTCTAGGCTTTCATGGAGGTTGCGTGTCAGAAGCAAGAAAAAGGTGGTTTGGGGTTTAGAAATGGCCGGAGGCGACCAGTCTCCATGGCCGGTGAGAGGTGAACGGAGAGGAAGAAGAAGACCAGGGGCGGCTAGGGTTTGGTTTGAGAAGAGAATGGCCGGTCTCTGAAGAGACCAAGCCTATATATACTCTTGATGATTGAATTTATCCTGGCCCTTCGACCATCTTTGATCAACGGCCAGGATCTTATGTCTTCAAACGATGCCGTTTAATTTTAAATAGAGACTAACTCATCTCCGTTAGATCTCTTTAGATGGACGCCCAGATTTACTCATCAAAACTCTATCGTTTTAATTAAAATCCCAGATTAAAGTTCAACTGTTTGATTAAGTAGATGGACGGCTCAGATTATTTGTTACATATCAATTGGACAAGTCTTTCTAAATATAATGGGCTAATGTATTTGGGCTTGTGCATTTGGCCCAGTTGTGTATTTTTTCATGATTTTAATTATTTTTTGTACATTTTCTTGTTGTATTTTATTTTCGCTTTTTATATTCATTTTTCAATTATTTAAATTCTTTTAATTTCCTATTTTCTCTAATTTTTCTCATATTTTTTGACATTATTTGCTATTTTTCTTTATTTTTCGGAATTTACTTGTATTTTTGTTAATTTCGTTTTAATTCCTTTATTTGTGATATTTATACTTAACCTTTTTTTTTCTAATTTCCATTTTTAAATTGTTCAAACACACAAATTCACTTTATTCAATCAAAACATATAATTGCAAACAAAAATATTATTTATTTTAATTTTGAAATTTTATTGCTTAGGGTAAAAATCACGTGCTCACAACTCGAAGCCTCAAATCTCATTGAACAATGTTAAAACTATGAATCACACTCAAATTCAAGCTTTATGAACTTTATAACTTCAAACTTCTTCATTCGATATCGAATCCTGTCAAATCACGTCCGATTGATATCAAATTTTGTACACAAGTCATATTTCACATTACAAACGTACTCCAACTTCCAGAATCGGAATCCGACCTCGATATCAAAAAGTTTACTTCTGGTTAAACTTTACAAAATCCTTCAAATTTCTAACTTTCACCAAATAATCCCAAAATGACATACGAACCTCAAAATCCACTTGCGGACGCACTACCAATACCAAAATCACCATATGGAGTTATTTTCAGACTCAAAATCCTAAACAGACATAGATACCATTGAAATTTACTTCGACCCAAAGTTAAGAAATCCTTCCAAAATGCCAACTTTTACAATAGACGTTGAAATGTTCCCGATCCTCCAAAACCCTCCGGACATGCGCCCAAGTTTGAATCATCATACAAACTTATTGGAATCTTCGAATTCCAATTCTGATATCGTTTACTCTAAAATTCAATCTTAGTCAATTCTTCCCACTTAAAACATTCGAAATAAAGATTTTCTTTCTAAATCAACTTCAAACTACTCGAAATTTAATTCCGACCACACGTAAAAGTCATAATACCTAAAGTGAGTTTATTCATGGCCTCAAATTGTCGAACGATACGCTAGAGCTCAAAACGGCTGGTCAGATCGTTACATTAACAATGACAATTTTATACCCAGGATTCGAACCCGATACATATAGTTAATAAAAGAATAGTTGTCAGTTGATCACGCCAAATTATGCCTTATGAAAAGGACTAAGCAATCCTTGCGAATATAATCTGATTTACAAGCCCGGAGTCGAATACCACAAAGAACCAAGGCTTAGCTACAGTCATTCAATATTTGCTAATAAATACAAGTCCAAACAATTTCATAATTATAGAGATTATAATATTTATTTCTAACTAATAATAACAAACAAATATTATAAAGCAATAAAATTATCAACTAACAAGGATGAAATTTGAGACAAGACTAAGGAGGTCTAGAGTTATTATTTTCCCAATTGTTGGAATCCTTCCCGCTATGCCTTCTATAATTTCGCCTAAGTATTCTCTACCGATCGTGAGTTCTTCGGGTATCATAATTCTCTTCCGACCAACTACCACAATTTACTTGAGATATTCTTCCAAACTACGCTAGCTTGTACTAGTTTACTGCTCACTAAGATCGTACCAAGGTTTTGTTATTCCTAATCTCACAATTGATAGTCATTCAATCAACAACAATAAACACGTAATGAACAAGTAGAGAAATGCAACAGCTCAATTATATAAAAACATAACAAGAATTTATCCTACAAAAGATTCTATCAAAACTCTAGATAACAAATTAGTTATTCATAATAGTACGCATAATTAATACTAGAATTCATAACCAATAATGAAAATAGGAAGAAGGAAGTGAAAAATTTGTGAATGTATTCTTCGCCTTGCTCCTAGTGTGTTCTTGCTACCTTAGGTCAAATCCCCCAAAAAATAATATTTAATAACTATTTATATGTGTAGGAAAAAAACCAAGAAAAAATAACTAAGTCTAAAATCAAAAAGGACACCGAATAGGCTTAAAACCCGAAACATGCATCGCCTCGCGACGGACCGCGCCTAGCCTGCTCTAACGCGAGCAAAAAAACTCGCTACACTTGATGCTTCGTTTCTCATTCTTCAATTTCAATTTGGAGGTCTTTTGTTAGTGCTAGTTGCCTAACACTCTCATTTCTTTCGTTTGCTTTCTAATTTCGTCTCACATCAAGTTGCACACATTATCCTTGAATAAATTTGTCTCCATTTATTATCGAATCATGATATCATAATATTTTTCATTATTAAATAATCACAAGCCATTCTTGTAAGGTATAAAATACACATAAAATCATTATTTTATTCCCAATTTTATCTTTAACATACCTACACATATAATAAACTCAATTAAGAACATACATAGTATAATATAAGATAAGTAATACACTAAAAATATATAATTATAATCAAGCATCATCAGTCTACCACCATCCTTATGGCAAACATTATTTTATGTTGCACAAAGATGAGAACACACTACAAGAAAGTAGGCCTACGACCAC
The DNA here is from genome assembly GCA_032618575.1 of Nicotiana noctiflora. Classification (NCBI taxonomy): domain Eukaryota; kingdom Viridiplantae; phylum Streptophyta; class Magnoliopsida; order Solanales; family Solanaceae; genus Nicotiana; species Nicotiana noctiflora. The sequence continues at coordinate 660,818 of JASVEL010000249.1, forward strand.
ATTTAGCAAATGACATATATAATAAATGTCAAAAAAAATTGATTTACTGACATTTTCTAAAGAAATGTCGTAAATTTAATGACATTTTATAAAAAATGTCAAAATTATTAGGACTTTTAATGCAAATATCACTATATTAGTTGGTATTTAGTGACATTTACAAACAAACTTATGTATGAGCTCAACTATATTTTGCTAATTCAGTGATATTACTCAGAAGAAATTGGGTTGTTGATTGCCTACCAGATGAAAATTGTGTTATCTTTACGAGGTGCTTTGCTATTTACTTGAGATCATTTATTAATTATCTTTGTTTTGACAATCTTTATTCGCCTCAATAGTAAACGTGATTTACCAATTGTATATTTTGGTACTTCTATTTGTTTTAAGATTAAGAGAATAATTCAAAAATTAAGTAGTGAACGTTAATACTGGTAAATTATGTGAAAAATATTGTTGCTGGCGAGTAGTTAGTTTTAGCATATTCCATAGAGTCACAGTGAGCAAGTCTAGAGTCCCTGGTAGATCTACAAAAAATATTATTCTCTCATAAAGTGTTTTATTTTCTACTCATGACCTTTCATGTACATTGAGTTGAAAGACAAGTTATAATGGAGTATGTCAATTGGTTGCCTCTACCAGATAATAAGAAAAAAAAAAGTTGAACTATACATGTTATGAATAATTTGTACATTGGATGCTACATTGGATGCTACATTGGATACTATATTGGATGCCTATGTTGTAAATACTTGAAAGATTAAATTTCCTATTTGATGTCAATCTTCTTTGCTTTTTATGCCTATAAAAGGCCATGTAATTGCAATGGAAAAATACACCAAAGTGAAAGAACAAAACTCTTCTCTCTTCTTTCTATCTCTTCTTATTTACATTTTACGGCATTGCTTTTATTTTATAACACGTTATCAGCACGAAGCTCTAATTTTATTCTTAACTCCCGCTAAGTTGAGCCATATTTTATTAAGTTTTCACTATGTCAAACTTATCAAAACTTGAATTTGTTGCACTTGACATCACCGGGAGGAACTATTTATCATGAGTTCTTGATGCTGAAATTCATCTTGACGCTAGAGGTCTTGGAAATAATATTATACAAGGAAATGAAGCATCAAATCAGGATAAAGCGAAGGCTATGATTTTCCTTTGTCATCATCAACATGAAGGGTTAAAAACTGAATATTTAACCGTAAAAGATCCACTTCAATTATGGATTAATTTAAAGGATCGATATGACCACCTAAAACTTACGGTATTACCGAAAGCTCGGTATGAGTGGATACATTTAAGGTTGCAAGACTTTAAAATCGTAAGTGAGTATAATTCCGCTATCTTTAAAGTAAGTTCTCTATTAAAATTATGTGGAGACACTATCACAAATGAGGACTTATTGGAAAAAATATTTTCTACTTTTCACGCTTCAAATGTGGTGCTACAACAGCAATACCATGAAAAAGATTTTAAGAAATATTCTGAGTTAATCACATGCCTACTTGTGGCTGAGCAGAATAATACTTTGTTAATAAAAAATCATGAAGCCCGCCCCACTAGGTCAGCTCCATTTCCGGAAGTGAATGCTGTAGCAACATATGATAAGTTTGAAAAAAAACAAAATAATTACCGTGGTCGTGGACATGATCGTAAACGTGGATGTGGCACGGGGCGAAACAATTATCATCTTTATGGTGGAAATAAATTGGAGAACAATAAGGGTTCTCAAATTAATCATTCAAAAGGTAAAGCTAGTATGTGTCACCGATGTTGTATGAGAGGTCATTGGGCACGCATTTGTCGTACGCTAGAGCATTTTGTTAAACTTTATCAAGCCTCTCTCAAGAAAAAAGAAAATAATGTGGAGGCACACTTGACCTTTCAAAATAATGATGATGAAGCAGGTCTCTCAAATAAATATGATTCTAAGGCACATCTTGCATATAAAGATGATGATTTTGAAGGCCCAACAAATATTACTCATTTAGAAGTTGGAGATTTCTTTGAGGATATTGACTGAAGAACTAATCATCTTACTAGGGAATGAAGCTATAAAAGTTGTTATTTTTGCAACTAGTCTATTTTTCTTGAGTGTATTTTCCTAATGCATCATGTGTTGCTAGTTTTCTACATTCCTAATGTATTTCTTAATATTTGTTTCTTGTCTTTCATATTTCTTATAATGTATTATTTGTACTTTTTTTTATGAAGAATATGAACATTCCCAGTCTTCAGTTGGACTCAAGATTAATAAAGATGATATATGTCTTCTGGATAGTGCTACAACACACACTATTTTAAAAGATAAGAGATATTTCTCTTATTTTATAATAAAAGAAGTGGATGTTAATACAATATCCGGTAGTACAAGATTAATTGAAGGTTCTGGAAGAGCCAATTTATTACTACCAGGAGGAACAAATTTGGCTATTGATGAAACCCTATATTGTAGTAAATCTCAAAGAAACTTATTAAGTTTCAAAGATAATCGCCAAAATGGCTATCATATTGAGACTACCAATAATGAAAAGATTGAATATCTTTATATTACTACAATAATATCCGGTAAGAAATATGTGCTTGAAATGTTACATGCTCTTTCCTCCGGCTTGTACTATACAAGTATTAGCAGGATTGAAACACATGCCGTAGTAAATGAGAAGTTTACTAATAAAGATAATTTTATTATTTGGCATGACCGGTTGGGCCATCCTGGTTCTAATATGATGCGTAAAATAATTGAGAATTCACATGGACATGTATGAAGAATCAGAAGATTCTTCAATTTAAGGAATTCTCTTGTGCTGCATGTTCTCAAGGAAAATTAATTATTAGACCATCAACTACTAAAGTTAAGATGGAATCCCCTGCATTTCTAGAACGTATACAAGGTGATATATGTGGGCCCATTCACCCTCCATGTGGACCATTCAAATATTATATAATTTTGGTAGAAGCATCTACGAGATGGTCACATGTGTGTTTACTATCAACTCACAATATGGCATTTGCGAGATTGTTGGCTCAAATAATAAATCTAAGAGCACAATTTCCAGGTTATGCAATTAAGACAATTCGTCTTGACAATGCTGGTGAGTTTACATCCCAAGCCTTTAATGATTATTGTATTTCAACTGGGATAGCAATTAAGCATCCGGTTGCTCATGTTCATACACAAAATGGTCTAGCAGAATCATTGATCAAACGCCTCCAATTAATTTCTAGACCAATGCTTATGAGAACAAAACTTCCCATTTCAGTATGGGGTCATGCTATTTTGCACGCAGCAGCACTTGTGCGGATAAGGCCCACAAGTTATCATAAAGTCTCCCCATTGCAGTTGGCTTTTGGTCAGGAGCCAAATATTTCCCATCTTAGGATCTTTGGTTGTGCGACATATTTTCAAATTGCTCCACCACAACGCACAAAGATGGGTCCCTAAAAAAGGTTGGGGATATATGTTGGATATGAATCTCCTTCTATTATAAAATATCTAGAGCCAATGACTGGAGATTTATTCATGGCAAGATTTTCTGATTGCCATTTTGATGAATCAGTATATCCAACATTAGGGGGAGACAATAAGCAGCTAAAAATGAAGATAGATTGGAATGCATTATCACTGTCTCATTTAGATCCTCGAACAAATCAATGTGAACAAGAGGTTCAAAAGATTATTCATTTGCAAAATATTGTAAATCAATTGCGAGATGCATTTACTAACCTACCAAGGGTAACTAAGTCACATATTCCACCTGCTAATGCTCCGATTCGAGTTGATATCCCAGAAGGACAATTAATTAAAGCAAATGAGCCTAAGCCTTACTTGAAACGTGGTAGACCAGTCGGTTCTAAAGACAAAAATCCTCAAAGAAGAAAAGGAAAAAGTGATCAAAGTAAACATAACACAGAGGTAGTGGCTCAAGAAGAGCCCCAAGACGTAACAAATGATAAGACCTTGGGGGAGGTCCAGGTATCTGAAAATAATAAAAATAAAGAAATATCAATAAGCTACGTCTCAACCGGGAAAAGATGGAACCGAAATAATATTGTTATCGATAACATTTTTGCTTATAATGTTGCTATTGAAATAATCCAACAAGATGAGGATCTTGAACCAAAATCTGTCAATGAATGTAGACAGATAAATGATTGCCAAAATGGAAAGACGCTATCGAGGCAGAGTTAACTTCACTTGGAAAACGTGAAGTCTTCGGACCCATAGTTCGAACACCTGAAGGCATAAAGTCAGTAGGGTATAAATGGGTTTTTATGCGAAAACGAAATGATAAAAATGAAGTCGTTAGATATAAAGCACGACTTATGGCACAAGGGTTTTCCCAAAGGCCTGGAATTGATTATATGGGGACATATTCTCCTGTAGTGGATGCTATCACCTTCAAGTATCTCATAAATATGGCAGTGCAAGAAAAACTTGATATGCATCTAGTGGATGTTGTTACAGCCTATTTGTATGGATCATTAGACAGCGAAATTTTTATGAAAGTACTTGAGGGATTTAAAGTGCCAGAAGTGTATAAAGGTTTTCGAGAAACTTGTTCAATAAAGCTTCAGAAATCTTTGTACGGATTGAAATAACCAGTTCGTATGTGGTACAATCGTCTGAGTGAATACCTGTTGAAAGAAGGGTACAAGAATGATCCAACTTGTCCATGTGTCTTTATAAAAAGGTCTGGATCTGAATTTGTTATAATCTATGTATATGTTGATGATTTAAATATCATTGGAACACCTGGGGAGCTTCCAAAAACAGTAGACTGTTTGAAGAAAGAATTTGAAATGAAAGATCTTGGAACGACAAAATTTTGTCTTGGTCTACAAATTGAGTATATGAAAGATGGAATATTTGTCCATCAATCAACATACACCGAAAATATTTTAAAGCGATTCTATATGGGTAAAGCACATCCATTGAGTACCCTGATGGTTGTGAGATCACTTGATATAAAGAAAGATCTATTCTGACCTCATGAAAATGATGAAGAGCTTCTTGGTAACGAAGTACCATATCTTAGTGCAATTGGGGAATTAATGTATCTTCCTAATAGTTCCCGACCAGATATAGCTTTCTCGGTAAGCTTATTGGCAAGATTTAGTACTTCGCCAACACAAAGACGCTGGAATGGTATTAAACATATATTTAGATACCTCCAAGGGACCATTGATATGAGTTTATTTTATTCAAATAAATCCAAGCCATCATTGATTGGTTATGCAGATGTAGGATATTTGTCTGATCCACACAAAGGTCGATCTCAGATAGGCTATTTATTTACAAGTGGAGGTACATCCATATCATGGCATTCAACAAAACAAACTATGGTTGCTACTTCTTCAAATCATGCAAAGATAATAGCCATTCACAAAGCAAGTCGAGAATGCGTTTGGTTAAGATCTATAACTCAACACATTCAGCAAACATGTGGTCTTTCTTCGAAAGAGAATGTTCCAACAATATTGTATGAAGACAATGCTGCATGCATAGCTCAATTGAAAGGATGATATATCAAAGGAGATCGAACAAAATACATTTCACCGAAATTCTTTTTCACTCATGATCTTCAGAAGAGTGGTGAAATAGATGTACAACAAGTTCGTTCAAGTGATAATTTGGTTGATCTGTTCACTAAGGCATTACCAACCTCAATATTTAAAAAGCTGATATATAAGATTGGAATATGTCGTCTTCGAGACATTAAGTGATTTTTCATCAGGGGGAGTTAGTACATGTTGCACTCTTTTCCTTAACCAAGGTTTTGTCCCACTGGGTTTTCCTTAGTAAGGTTTTTAATGAGGCAACAAGCAATGTATATTATAAATAACTATGTACATCCCAATATTTTTTTTGTAAGTTCTTAGTGAGGCACATTATCACATGGACATCCAAGGGGGAGTGTTATTGGATGCTCATGTTGTAAATAATTGAAAGATTAAATCCCCTATTTTATATCAATCTTCTTTGCTTTTTATGCCTATAAAAGACCATGTAATTGCAATGAAAAAATACACCAAAGTGAAAAAATAAAACTCTTCTCCCTTCTTTCTATCTCTTCTTATTTACATTTTACTGCATTGCTTTTATTTTATAATAAACTCTTAATAATATTCACATACTTGTGTACTATATGAGTTTTAGTATTGACTTTCAACTAATTCACCTCTTTTGCATTTCATAAAAACACAGGCTGCTACATCGGTCACTTTTGCACTAAAGAGGCTACCAAAGACAGAGATACACAGTTGAATTGGAGAGAAAGCTACATATATTAGGAAGTGCAGAAAAATAAAAGAGGAATTGAAGAAGTGAAGAGATCCCTTGTTGTTCCCAACAGTTATATTTTATTTGAATGACAAATAACATCTTATGACTTTGTTTTATTGTAAAGACTACAAATTTTTGAGAACTTCCATATTCAATATATATGATTCTAGTTTATGTTCGGTCAATGAAATTTGTAGGTATATTTCTTGAATTTGGATGGCATGTAAACATTAAAAGAGCCATTGTCGAAAAGCCATTGTTGCAAACATTAAGCTAAAAACTCATAATAATGACATTTGATGGGAGACACAAAGAATTGCCACTATTTGTTTGTCGACATTAACCTATGCATTGAAAATTTTAATGTGACATTTTCACAAATGTTGATAAATAAATGTCGCAAAACTTTTACTGAAATTTCTTTAATTGTCGAAAATTTTTCGATATTGAAATTTTCAATATTTACGCTAAATATAAAATAAATATCAGTTAATAACTTTATGGCATTTATTTATATAGCTAAATACAGACATTTATAAATTGTCGTCGTATGTCTAGTGACGGCTTTATAAAGGCAGCTTGAAGGTAACTTAAAGATTCCTTTATTTGACTTGATCGAATTAATTTAAAAAAATATCACGTGAGTCTGAGAGACTTTAAGAATTAGCAACCTTTAACATAAGTATTTATTATTTAAATAAGGGAAAGTATACGTTGACCTAATCTGTTAACCTTACTTTAGTTTTCCAAGTTAGGCAAATATTGAAGTAAACTATCAAATTGATCATGAATTACATCCGAAGATATTTCAATAAGTTCAAAGCAAAATGAAAAATATTACTAGTAGCAAACTCTCAACTGTTAAAAAGCATTGTTAAAATAAAATAAAAAATAGTACTCTGTATATCGGGATTCACATCAACATATTTGTGAAATAGAAGTGTTAAAGGAAAAAGTTAGAAAAATAATATTGTATAGCCACTTTCAAAATAATAGCTGAAAAATGTATATTTTTTTGTATATATACATATTCTATATATTATATATAAAAATTATACAAATTTTATATACTCTTTTTGCTACAAAATATAAATAATTTATGGTGCGGACTAAAAGTGAAAAGCCCGAAAACGTTAGCGTAAGGTAATTACATATTCTTTTGAATAACATTCTTGTAATAAAGATAGCCTAGACGTTTGGACATATATATATTATTTACAAATTAGTGTATGATATATATAACAAACACTAATTTATTTAAAAGTAAAAAGTGTTGGATCATTACATAAATAGCCATCTTAATTTATTTTTTTATTATTTCAAACTATTATACTAAATTATATATGATTATATACGTATTATACATGAATTATTCATAGATTATATATGGCAATACATATTTCGAATATGAATTATAAATAAATTATATATCCGCTAGTTACTATAAAATTAGGTGATTGGGTGTACGGCTGCTTGGATTAATTCGTCATGAAAGCTAATACTAGTAATATTTTAGTCAATGATCACTAGTACAAAGCCTGTGAAAAGTATATATTAGGACATATAAAGATCATTGAGATTAGTGTGTTGTAGGGGGTGGGGGGTGGGGGTGGGAGGGTTTACTCTATGTTTAAAACCTTAGAAAACTCATACCATAGCAAAGTTTCACTTGTTTCCCTCTCTACTCGATCTCTCTAACATGTCCACTTTTGACAAATCCATTGTCATTAGCATTTGCAAAACATTGTTAATTTGTGGTTTAATCCTATACGTAGGTTCGATAATCTTTTTCAATGACTCTGAATGTACATCTTCTGTTCTTTTCTCCTCCATAAAATTCCCAATTATATCATCAAATATTGTACAAACCAAAAATCCCACAAATATTAACCATCTCCTTTTTGGAATTTTAGGGTCAGAAAAAGCATGGCACCATAGAAAATCCTATATTGAATCTTGGTGGAGACCAAATATTACAAGAGGTCATCTTTTACTAGATTTTCCTCCTAAAGGTAATCTTTTACCATGGTCAAAAAATTCACCTCCTTATAAAATATCCGATAATGTTCCAAAATTAGTTGAAGAAACCAAACATATTGATTCAAGAGTTTTAAGAATGGTTCATGGGATTATGGAGGTATTTAGAGAAGATCACGAAGGGGTAAGATGGGTAATTATGGGGGACGACGACTCGATATTTTTTGTGGATAATATAGTTGACGTTCTTGCAAAATATGATCATAGCAAATATTATTATATCGGAGGACACTCGGAATTTATATTGTCGAATTATTGGTATTCATTTCATGAAGCTTTTGGTGGAGCTGGAATTATTTTGAGTTATCCTTTGGCTAGAGCATTTGCAAAAAATATAATGTCTTGCTTAAAAAGATATTCTCACTTGAAATCTGCTGATAGAACTACAATGCTTTGCATTTCTGATATTGGTGTCAACCTTTCTCCTCTTCAAGGTATTCATCAGGTAAGGTTTTTTTTTCTGCTTTTAACTTTTGTATACTCATGACACTGTATAAATTTTTTACTAACTATTAGTATGTTTTAATTTGTTATATATCATGTTCTTGGTCAACAAGTCTCGGAGCAACGATAAAGTTGTCTTCATATGACACGGGTTCGATCCGTGGAAACAGCTACTAATGTTTGCATTAGAATAGGTTGTCTACATCACACCTTTGTGTGCGATCCTTTCCTGAATCTTACGTGAACATGGGATGCCTTATGTACCGGACTACCCTTTAATTTCATGTTCTTAGTCAAGCATTTTCTTTTATTTTTAACACTATCAGTGTATTCAGCAAAAATATGTCTTATCAACTAAGTAGATTAAATATACTTTTTTTCTTCTTTTTCCTTAAATAAATATGGATATTTATTACTTGCAGATTGATCTACGTGGCGACATATCTGGATTTTTATCGTATCATCCAAAGTCTTTATTAATGTCCCTTCACCATTTTGACATGGTTGATCCAATTTTTCCCTTAATGGATCGTGCCCAATCTAATTTCCACCTCCAAAATGCTGCAAATTATGATCAATCAAGAATGTTACAACAAACCATATGCCACAAAAGATCAAGTAATTGGACATTTTCAGTTTCTTGGGGATATTCAGCTCATATTTATGAGAAAATTATGCCTAGAAGTTGGATACAAAATCCTATTGTAACATTTAGAACATGGCAACCAAGTCCTAGTCCACCATATTACATGTTTGATGTTAGAAGTCCTTCTTTGGATCCTTGTGAGGCTCCTCATGTTTTTTTCTTCAAATCTATTGAGAAAACTCCAACAAATGAAATTGTTACTACTTATACTAGAGGATGGCCAAGAGGGATTGGAGCTTGTTTGTCTATCGAAAATTATTCTGCAGAATATGTTTCTGAAATTCATGTTTATTCACCACCAACAAAACGTATTGAGGTAATATTTTCTACCGCTATAATCTCCCATAATATTTCTATATGAGTTTAACTTTTATAGTGACAATACAAAATATTAGATAGTAAAATGGAAAGGGAGCTTTAGAGCAACGGTAAAGTTGTCTCCATGTGACTATACGTTATGGGCTCGAATCATGGAAGCAATTACTAATGTTTGCATTATATTAGGCTTGTTGGACTTTTAAGCCATTTGGGCTTTAAAGTATAAAAGTATGAATTGGAAATGCAAGGAAATAAAATGGAGGAAAAAATAAAAATTTGAAGAAGTGAGCTTTTGTCTTGCACTTTGTCCCTCATTGATGAGGGATAACCACATTTGTGTGCTTATATATAGAATCACTTCTTAAACCACTTAAAAGTAGTTGAAGAGAATGAACCCTCGCGTCGTCGCTCACTCGCTCGGCTTCGGATTTGGACTGATAAGATATTTTTGGACAAAATTTATTTAATTATTTAATAATTAAATACCAAATCACTGCTGAAAATACGCGAGAACCTTGTTGAAGATTCAGAGGGCCTCTCTGGCCGCGGTTCTGCCGCGACCGCGGTAGAACCGCGGCATGCAGATTCAGAGTTCCTCTCTAACCATGGTTCTGCCGCGACCGCGGTAGAACCGCGGCAGGCAGCGTATTCTTTTGAAAAGGCATATTTTTCCAGACACCACTTCTCATAATTGCCTATAAATTCTGAGGCATGGCTCCATTTTCTAGACATGAAAAACACTCCAGAACTTCATTCTTTCTGAATATACTGCATCCTAACGCAGTCTCTCTCTCAAATTCGTAAGTGTGATTTTGCTTCGTTCTTTGAGTTTGTTGGTATCCTGCAGTTTGTATTGCCACTGTTGCTAGAAGGTTTATTACGTTTTATCCTGAGAGGATTTAATTCATTACCTTGGCAACGTATGAGGGGGTTAAAATTCCTTAAGGACACACAAGAAACTTGTGGACTCGGAATATTTCTGATTCTCTACTATTTTCGAGATTTCTTTAATTTTTCTAACAGCTTTTCTGATTTTTGGTTCAACACAGTAACGCTCACAAGGCTGTCTATATCACATCCCTTAATGTTCGGCTTTTCACAGACCCTACGTGAACACAGGGATACCTTGTACATTAGACTGTCCTTCACTAGATAAAAGACAAATAGTGGCAGGAATTAATAACCTATCTCCCACACAGAAAAAAAAAAGGAAAAAAAGTGAATATATAATAACTACAAAATTGTCTACTTTGATATCTGTATTTTATTAATTTTTGTTTTTGTTTGTTCTTTTCAGATTGATAGATGTGAATGTTGTGACATAATACATGAGGCTGGATCCAGTAAGGCTGATATCAAGTATAGGGAGTGTAAAATAGATGAGATAATAGCTTGATCGATTTATCAAGTTGCTGTATAAGCTAGCATTTGTGTTGATTATTGTCTTCTTTACTTATTTTTTCCAAACAATAAATTTTAGTTATTTAATTCATCAATTGGAATTAAGATTCAAGTGAAGCTGAGGGGACTTCATCCTAGCTTGATCGAATTAAGATCAACCGCGCTGCTCGCTTGTCCTGAGAAATGAGTCTATAGGTATGGGTTCTGATGAATTCAATAGTGTTTGCTTAGGCTATGTTTTTTTTTTCTACATAGATCCATAAAATATGTATAAATATTTAAATGGGAATCTAGTTAATTTAAAATAAAGTATAAATAAGTTCAGAATCTATAAACTCCAAATTTTGACTCTGACCGAAAACTACGAGTTATCCATTACTATATAACTGAATAACATCGTAGTTATTTGATAGGAGTTTCATGCTATGCAATTGAATGCATGTATTCATGTTTCATAGTATGTGTACTATACTGGCATATGTATAGTAACATGAATATAAATCATAATATTGTACTAAGATAAAGATTATCAAAAATTACCTGAACTAAACATATGTCAAATCATGCACATAAGCCATCATACTTTTTTTAAGAAAAAGTACAAAACTCAAAATACTAGTTTAGAATCCTTACCTCAAACAAATGATGATCCGTATTTATTAAGAATCCTTACCTTTGAATTATTTTAGAGTAAAATTAATTCCACCCCAACTGCTGACTTGTCAACAAAGGTGATTGGGATTTGGATTTGGGGTGTTTCGATATTCAAAAAGACGTTTAAATAGTGCATGGTAGATACATGAAAAATAGTGTATAATTGAAAATTCGACCTTAGTACATGAACAGTTATGCTTTTCCTAAAAATAGCATGCGTAATCAAATCCATTTCGAAAGTGAAATGTGGACAAACAGTATTTTAAAATATGAGGTTCACTACTAGAAATGCAGTCTTTTCCCAGGGAAGAATCGGTGGGAAATCTGTGTGAAATTTCAATATTCCCACGACATTCCCACGAGAGATACTCGGTGGGAAAATGGCTGGTGGGAAAATAGTTTCCCACGATAATCGTGGGTAATTCCCAACGAGTTTCCCAGTGATGGTTTGGTGCGGTAACCGCTTACAATTTCCCACGAACGTCGTGGGAAAAGTAAGAAAATAATTTTATTTAATTTTCTTAAGTTTCCCACCGAATCTGTGGGAAATATTAAAAATAACTTAGATTATTTTTTTATTTTACCCATGGAAGTAGTGGGAAAGATGCATGAAAAAAATGCACAAAATTCCCACGAAATCCGTGGGAAATCTGGAAAATATATTTTTGGCCAAATCTATTTTTAGAAATAAATCACCTGCCAAATAGAAAGTACAACCAACAATGCAAGACTAAATACAATTACGCATTCAAATACCAAATTCAACATGCAATTCAATTCATTTCATAAACAACAACTAATCAATCCATTTAATAATTAATCCAACTAATCCAAAAGTGGAACAAAAACTCAAAAAATTCAACATTCAAGTATCATCCAAGACAAGCTAATAAAAGAAACTACTCCTTAGTTATCATCAGATGTTGGAGAACGGGGCACAGGAAATGCGCCAGATGCTAAGAGGGAGTTTATCTGACACTTGAGACTTTTAACATCATTAGTGACAAGTCTTAATGCATCGTCCTTTCGCCTCATTTCTTCCTCTCTTTGCCTATCTTCTTCCTCCCTTCGTTTTGCCTCTTCTTTCCTTGCAGCCCTTTCTTGAAGATACAACTCTGTAATCTTCGCTACCTTCCTATTCAATTGCTCAAACTCATCTAGATCAACCGAGCAATGTGATGAAGAATAAGAACTAGACAATCCAGAAGTACGACGGCCGAGACTAAACTCTGATCCAAGGCCGTAGACTTTCCCCTTATGCACACCACCAGCTGCCTTAATCCACATGTCCATGATCTCTTCCTGTGTTGGTTGGATTGGCCTACCTTGATCATCAATCGGCTGGCTTTGAATGAACTCCTCCAAGATTTGTTTGAAATTATCCTGTAAAAATTACAGACATATGCTCAATTTCGTTGGGCCCCGGATTGTTTGGTTAGGTAGATTTAATTGTAAAAGTCAGGGAAAACATTCAAATCAGATAATGATAAAAAAATCTAAGGCAGATAACAAATACACATTCTTGTACTCAATGCCATAGTTAAGAGGGAAATCCAATTGCATTTTCACTACAGAAACGTATCTAGTCATCACGAAATTTATGCACTAATCCCCATTGGTTTGGGGCAGAACATTTTGTGGCTCAGTATCTTTGTTTCTGGAAAATATGGTCAAGATTACCATAATAAAATTAAACAACCTTCTTTGAAGAGCCACACATAAAAGTAGACCAGTAAATTAATATACCAGGTAGCAACAAGATCAAAGAAATTAATGGTAACTCATTACTTTGGCTGACACAACAGTCACACAAAACTAGAACCTATATTGGGGTTGCCTTTCATCATTTTCAGAAATAGAGGGGGGAATCAAGTGAGATAATGTGTTAATCTTTTCAAGTGAACCTATTTATACTACAACTCTTGCTATTTATTTACTTTTACAACTGAATAGTACTTGAAAATTCAAATCCATGATAAGGTTGAATTCTTACGGTTCATGGGAGACGAGACAGATGCACGAAACTACAGCTATAGCCTGGAAGTAGGAGGAAATGGAAGGAAACTTATCTAGGAAAGTACACCTCGAAGCATAAGAGACAGTCATAGGAAAGTTAGGGATAGCCATGATGGGCTCCTAATACAACGTAACATGGCCCTATTCTTCTCCGCAATTGTGCATGTCTGACTCTTACTGTCACTATTTTCCTTTCTTTGCTATGTCATAAGTAAATTAAGATGTTAGAAGGTTCACCAAAAAGATGTACGACATCTAAGTTTTTATCCATCAATTCATAAGCTTTCTTGTCAATTTCATGTGCTCTAGATGTGTTAGTTATTTATTCATAATAAGTAGTCCATCTGTTTATTGTAACACAATACTGCAAGTGCAAGTGTCTGGCTTCATAATAATTGTAGCAGCGAAATGGATTGACAGCAAAAATGAAGGGTGACTGAAAGCAGAGAGGAACTTCAAATTTGGCTAAGAAACATGATAACATACATAAAGTCCTTAGAACAAGATAGAAATGAACCAACTCATTTCCACTAATTTGGCAGCTAACAAATTTACTATGTGAACCAACGAAAGAAATCTACTTAAAATGTGCATGATTGATGATTGTTCAATTGCTTGTTTCCCTTCAACTAATTTTCCGTTGTTGCACTTTTAGTTGTCTCTTGTCTACTACAAGAGCATAAGGAAGAAAGCATGTTACAATATTCTTGATTAATTAGATATAAGGATATTACTAATTTGTTTTTCCAGTGACTGTTATATTGTCCATGTATTCATGGAAATCTGGCATGTATACATGGAAAATCACTTACTTAACAATAAGAGAGTGATATTTAATCTTACATTGGTTGTCTCAGCACGCGGCTCGATCCAAGTCGTTTTTGTTCCATCCTTCAACTTTTTCATGTGGGTTTCCTCAAATACCTCATCATGAGTAACTGGTCTTCCTTTAGCATTTTCCTGAAAAAATAAATAGCATATTAAAAATGGTAACTAAAATAGTTATAAATCAAGAAAAATATAATAAACACATTACCAATCTTCTTCGATGAGCTGAAATACTAATTGATCCGCCCGTGTGCACCGAGCCACCCTTGTTGGACAAACGGGCTGCCCTTCCTTGTTCGCTCTTCTTCTTAAATTCTGGAGATTTCCAATACTCAAGAAGTTTAACCCATAAATCATCAAGAATCCAATTTGGCCTCGTATTACTTTCTCGAGCAGTCCGAAGCAGATCGGGCAACCTATCGGAACATTTCTTAAAGAAGTTTGAACCCTCCACCTCACTCGTAGAGGACAGAGAGCTCACCACATGAGCTCGACCTTTACCTTAGGTGTAGTGGCGGACCTAGAATTTCATGTTATCGGGTTCAGTCGGAGAAGTTTATAACTATATAAGATAAAAAATTTATCTTGCTTTAGCCATAATTTATACATATACACAGTATTATTTTTTGACGAAGTGAGTTTAATCGAACCCACTTCTCACCACTTGGATCCGGCCATGCTCACATGTTTTAATGTACTGTAAGACCTCTTTATAGCCGCATTCATATATAACTTCTATTCAATATAAAAGTTAAATATTTTCTAAAATCAATCTTTTATGTTCTGTTATGATATATGTCCTCTATAATAACATTTTATTATAATTTTCAAAATTATATGGAAAAAAATAAGGTTGTTATAGAAAAGTTTAACTGTATTAGTTATGAGTAATTTTTCCACCTTTTTCCTATTATACTTTATTAAGGAAACATGCAAGTCAACACGGCGGAACCTGAATCCTTCAATTATGAGGAAATATGTTAATTTAAACTTGTAAAAGATGATTTTTAGTATTTTCAAAAGTTTAAATATATTCCTTGCCAGCTGGTCCAAGTGGTGATATTTCTTATTATGTAAACATTCTTAGTCCTATGCATGTTCTTGCGTCAAATTTAAAGTACCCCTATCATAATTAAGAGGCCTCTTCGGTGGGCCACATGGAATTAGGATTATCATAAATAAAAAATTCTAGATATAAAACAGAGAAATTAAATGAAAATTTGGAAACATAGTAGATGACTTTAACATTGATGTGGATCTAATGTTTGAAAACTTGAAGCGAGAAGTATTTAATATTTGAAGAGTGGATGTACATGTATAAGAGTTGGTTTGGATTTTGGAGGATCGTCATTCACACAAATGATTTGGGATCGATTCCCTTTTTTCCTTTCAAATTTGGATAACAATTTAATTTATAAGTGGTTTTTAAAGATACGTAAATTAAATTGAAATAAAACAATAATTTAAATTATAATTGAAAATAATAATTGATAAAGTAAGTTCAAACCACACGAATTGGACAATAACGGCCTTGGGAAGAGGGTCCTTCTTGAATAGGATGCAATTCGATCATAGTATCTAGAAACAGTTGAAATAGAATTTTAAAGAGAAAATAACAGTATATTGCTTCTCAGTGAATGTTACAATGTGCTTGACAAATAATCAGGCCCCCTTTATATAGTAGGGGATGTTATGAAATAATAATTCTTATTGAATTTTGGGATGATATACAATAGGGTAAGACCCCTCTATTTATATGAGAAATATGACTTAGTCACAAAGTAAAACTTTTCCCAAGATAGACATTCACTCCAAATAGAATTCTATTATTAACACTCCCCCTTGAATGTCTACTCAATAAGTAATGTGCCTCATTAAAACCTTAACTAAAATAAAACTCAATGGGAAAAAAATCTAGAAAAGGAAAAAGAGTACACATATCTAATAATACGCCTTTTGGTTACCTCATTAAAAACCTCGCAAGGAAAACTCAGTGGGACAAAACATTGTAAGGGAAAAAGAGTGCAACGCGCATTAACTCCCCCTGATGAGAGCATCAATTCACATCCTTAAGCCTTCGCATCCCGGTCTTGTACAATAGCTTCTTGAAGGTTGACGTCGACAAAGATTTTATATCGGTTTCAATGTATTTTCATAATGACATAACATAGAGATCTCCTCATTCATATATTGAGGTACCTGAATCTCTCATGAGATATTATAAAGTGTTATGTCATGTAATCTTCTAGATCACTTGCCTCCTTTATTATGATCATTTGCTCATCTTCTTTATCAAGAAGTTTATTTGAAACCGATTGTCTATACGCTTTAAGCTTACCATAGACTTTGTCCTTCTAGGACTTAATATGAGCATTTGCAATGAGAATATAGTTACTTTATCATGGTCAGCAAATGCGTCGGTATGCTTTGCAATAAATTGCACATGAATTATCCTTTCATGAACTTCAAGTTCATATTATTTTATTCCAGGATCTAGATGTATAAATGATAATTCATTCACTGTAACGTTTTCTTAACGGTTGTATCTTGTCTCCCCCTCATGTTAGAAAAAACTAACTTATTTCCTCAACTTCGAGAACTCATCTTTGTGCGTTATGATGTTAATCAAAATATACACTGCACATCAATAATAATAATAACATGGAATTATTTGGTTCCTGACCCTGAACCACTCGTGAGGGGAGAAAATAATATACTTTCGTATATAATGTATATCAAACTGATATATATAAACTTTGTTCTCATAAGCAATAGTTTAGCTATTAAGTGGAAGCACTCAATAAATTATTTTGCTAAACCAACTGTGATGTAAACCAACTTATCAAGATAAACTATCTTGAATAGGAAATCTGGAAATTATGCTCGAAATTAAATTAATGAGCAAGTTACCTCACACATATCGGCCAGGTTGCTGGTTAATAATAATTGCACATGTAACCATCTCATAGATGCATCTTATGTGGTATACATTGCAGGTGAATGGGCCCATATTCACCTTTGATATTTCCAGCATTCATGAGATTCAATCCCAATTTTAGTTGGTCAATTAATTAATGAGAACAAGCAATGTAAGAGAATTCGTAAAGAACTTTCTAGTTCTTTAATATTTACCCATGTGAATTCTCTATTATTTTTGCACATCATACTTAAATTGATATTAAAAAACCAATTATGCCAACTGGATAAATTATCAATATTGATAAACTTCATATTTACACTATGATGTGTGCAATTATAAATAAACTCCAAGTTTATTATGATATGGATTTTTATAACAACATCCACTTCATTGTGGTATTCTTTATTTATGTAGTACAAATTGGAGAATAAAGTGGGTGGCTTTTCACATACATATTACCCCGCTACAAGTTGTAGTAATAGAAGATATTAAATATTTTCCTTATTCATAGTCTCAACATAATCAACTGCTTTCGCATATACTTTGGAAACTGAATAAGTTTCTTTGAGACTTACTACAACACAATACCTTATTGGTAACTAATTGTGTTTCTCCAAAGTAGTAATAATTGGCTCTTCCAGAGCTCTCAATTAATTTTGCATTATCACATATTCATCATCATCCATGTGGTGAATATCTCTTTTAAATAGAAAGTTATACCATTATGGCCATGATCAAAATAATATGCAAGATCTGTTTCTTGCATTATCGTTGACTTTTAATAATTACAATGCCAAAATATTTTGGCGTACAATAGGTGTGTGACCTATGAACATTCATGCCATAATAATGATATTATTTTCTTATATCACCTCAAACCTCCTTTTAGAGGTGAGTGTGGTGTAATCACTACCACTAGCACATTTATATTTTTCCAAAAACGAATATATATTCATAAATCGGATGTTTTCTCATTCTCATCATGAATGGACCATAGTCATCTGTATGTGCTTTATAAAATCTCATGTCAAATCGATGACAAATATTTTCACAAAGTGTGGGATTATTTTGAGAATCCTTATTGTTCTCATTACCATAAATGATGACGATTATAATTTCGTCTATTGTCACGTCCACATCCATTGATACCTTCACGGTAATAATTTTGTCTTCTTTCAGACTTATCACATATTGCTATCACATTCTCTTAAGGGAATGAGAATGGAAAAAATTCAATGGGACGGGTTTTCACTTCTTGTGCGCATGATCATCCATGACTTTGATCACGCAAGACATAGAAATTTTACCACTTCTTGTGGGTGTAATTTCTTAAAAACTCCACTAGAGTTATAATCAAACTTTGTTGTCTTTGCTTGTATATAAAATCAAATTATAGAATTTTAAGAATTTGAAAGAGAAAAGTAAAATACTTACCTTAAATCCAGAATTTTAATCATGAAGGAAGTTCATAAAATAATTGACAATCATTATGCTCAATCCCAAAGTTTATACTCAATTGGTTAGAGTCTTATGCTGATAACGTGTTATGAAACAATAAAAGAACAAGAGCAATATTGCAGAGAAAGAGAGAGAGGGAATTCTTATTGAATTTTGGGATGATATACAATGGGGTAAGACCCCTCTATTTATAGAAGAAATATGACTTAGTCACAAAGTAAAACTCTCCACAAGATAGACATTCACTCCAAATAGAATTCTATTCTTAACAGGGGAGTCCTACTTTATATATAATTCCATAAAAGGTAAGAAATCTCATTGTCACACCCCAAACCTAAAGAGGCATGGCCGACACCCGGTGCCATACTCGGCCCGAGCGTACCGCTCTTTAACTATGAACACTGGAGGGGTAACCCTCAACTTAGGTCGATGAGGTCATATTCTGAATCATCTGAAAATAACGTCCACAAATTGCAAGATCAAACTAAACATCTACATAGGGCTGGTAAAGTCACAATAGTAACATAAAAAATGTACAGTACTCCTCTATAAGCCTCTAGGGATAACTGAACTGTATCATGGTCAGGACAGGGCCTCGACCTACCCATCAAACTTGTATATATAAAATGGACTCCTAGGTATAGACTTGGTAAATTCGAGGAAGTGGAGCTTACCAACCAAGCTTATGTTTGACTTTGTCTACTAGGAAGGTCTATCCAGCTGTCTATCAGGAACTGCAGGCATGAAATACAACATCCCTAGCAAAAGGGACATCAGTACGAAATAATGTACCAATTACGTACGACAACAGAATAACTGAAAGTTAAAACTGAACTGATAACATAATAACTGAATGTACCAGGGAGTCAAATATAATTTGCAAATATGCTTATATGCTGATACTTACTCATATCTCTCAATATAGTAAGTAAAATAGTTGTCCGACCCTATAAGACTCGATGTGTAATTCATCAGTGCTCGGCCATACTAGGATCTATATCTCAGCCATTCTAGGCTCGCTCATAGATGCTCGACCATATTAGGCTCGGTATATAACTTACCATCCGATCATAGGTTGATCAATAGGGGTCTGGCCATCGTTTATAGCTAGATGATGGTGAAAATGCTATAATACTGTACATATGTCAACTCTCTGCTCTTTGGCTGAAATAAGACAATACTAACTAAATATTAAGTCCTGATAAGGGAGAATATGATAACTTTTGAGACTAAGATTATGTACATAAATTCAGGAAGATGAACTTCTCTTTACGTCTGCTTATCAAACACATGTAGTTACAAGATCATGCCAAAATGAAAGAAAGATTTAGCCTTAACATACCTTAACTCTGTGATTCCTTAATACCTTCCAAGCAAGTCTTCAAACAACTCAACTCAATCTACCATAGCATAAGGATATACAAAATCAATGTTGAGTAAATGCTAAGTCTGCAACTTAAACTAGTAGATTGTTTATGTAAATATGGGTAGCATTCGCCTTGTAACAAGGCCCTCCTCTAATAACATATACCAACAACTAAAATAAAAACATGTATTCATCATTTTCCAATCTTATCTTCATCACAACATATCACAAAATAACTCACACACCCTAATCACTTCATACATAAATGACGACCAAAATAGTGCCAAAAAATATTAAAAGGTAAAGATGAACGACCAGCCCACCATTACCACATTATATGGTGTTTCTCTGCACATTTTCTCCTCCAAAAATACATAAAATATCAGCACAAGAGGCCAACACGAGTGGACTACAAAATAGTCCTCTAAAAGTAAAATAAATTAAACTCACGGCTTTTGAGCACCGTCCCGTGAGTTCTATATATTAGAAAATGAATTTATCAATCTTATTTTATATTTAGAAGCTTAAATACATAAAGTAGAAATTTTTTAACTATTAAGTACCTTCCAAAACTCAAGCTACAAAGAAAAAGATAGGTTACATAGCGATTCTTACATCGTAGGGATTGTTCTAATGTTATCACTTCTTAATTTCATACATGGTATGTTAATATTCTTTAGAACCCTTTTAGAGAGTTTAAGGGTAAGTTTTTGGGGGTTCTTTGGTCGTGTTCTATGAAAAATTAAGAGAATGATTATTTAAACCCCTATATATATATATATATATATATATATATATATATATATCAAATATCAACTTTTGAAAAGTCAAAGATGTGCTAGCTTGGCACCCTAGCATTGGCCCTTCTTCCGATGATTATATCTTTTGAACCTTATGTCGTATGAACCAACGGTTAATAAAGTTACAAAATACATTCCAAGACCTTCAATTTGGTATATACATTTCCCAAAAATTTCTCATATAGCACACGAAATGTATTGCTCAAAAAGCTTTAGTGACACACCTATTTGTCACCAATGCAGTATGCGCATTCTTGCGAAACTGAAAATATCTCTATACTCCTATGTTGTATTGACAAATAATTTAATGAATTAGAAAATAGGCTCGTTAATATTCAATTTGGTGGGTATATCATCCTATAATTCCATGTATAATTAGAGAAAAACTGAACTACATTTTACCTAAGTTTTAATACATTTATGAATGTAACTTGTGATGATATTTTCTAACTTTTGTTCCACAACTAGCTTGAATTAAAAACAGAACACATGTATATCATAAACCAGAATAACTCATAGCATAATATCTTTATAATTTTAAGTACCTTATTCTTACCCCAAAAGTACATGCTACAACATTCCCAACTTGTCGACATTCGATGAAACTTATTTTCTTTATTTCGTTTAGCTTTTAAGCCTTCCAACCCTTTTGTAATTGGTATTCATGATCTTAAATATTTATAACCTCCATAGTAATATGATTAACTTATTTTATGTACTTTTAAAGTTGATCTTATTTCTGAGCTTACATCAATTGACTTAAGACGTACTCTTACATAGGAAAACATGGGGTGTAACACTCATGATTTGCTAACCAATTGGTTTCTCAACGATTCGTGCTGAGATTCCCGCCGTCATATTCGGTTCCTTATGGTTATTTCGGCCTTCCTTTATCTGGTTCAACAATATTTCCTTGAGCTCATTTAGGGTCGAGGTCGGACCTATTCTGGGGTCACAGACTCGATGATCTTGCAGATGTATGTCCCAACCTCGTACCCAAGTTCGATGGAACCTGGGGTGAGTATTCAATCCATATGTTTCAATTCTGATCTGTCATGCAATAGATGAGCCAGGTCTTTACCGTATATAGATAGTCTCCTCATTTTCTGGTGAGTAAAAGACGAAAAATTATATGAGCCTCGATCCTATCTAGATACTTCGTGTCAGAGATAAAAAAGGAATGAAACATCTTGTCAATCACATCTTAGTGGCATTAAATGTTCGTCAGTTGCTGGTCGTCCCCTAAAGGTTTTGAATTTTCGTTTGAAAAATATAAATACTACCTTATTCATTCATTCAGACTTTACATCCAATGATTTCCTACTCTTGTTCTAAAAGAAACTTTGCATTTTCTAGTTCTTATCCCCAAATTTCTTGAGAGCCCTATAAGGATTCCCCCTTTGTCTGAACTATTAAGCATACCCCTTTAACTAATTCTTCTTCATCACAAGACATGGAGAAGACTTCTAAGACAATCCCTCAAAAAGAAAATGATTCTTCTTCTAGGCCGGTCGGTGGGGAACCAGCCGCAGAACCTCCTCTTGACACGTTTATTCCTGGCGAGTGCTTAGTGGCTGTCGACTTCAAGGTTGAGAAACCGTCACCCATTTCGGGCGGGGGTAAAAATGTGTCAAGGTATATTTGCTCGATCACCAAGGATATACTTTCTACGATCATTAAGTACCCTAGTTGGTCCGAAAAAGACGTGGTGATTCCGGGCCCGAAGAATACATCACTACCCACATAAAAGGATACTTAAGTGTTTACACTTAACCTTTTATATTGGGTCCGTTGGACATGGTAATGATCCAGATCTACAAAAGGTACGAGGTGTGCCTCGGTCAGATCCAACCCTCATTCTAGAGGATAGGCATTCTCCTCTCATTCTTTATGAGCAATATTGACGGATGCCCTTTCATAGTTTATCATCTGATACACCTGTATAGTCATTGATTCTTCCGGGGAGGTATAATTAAACTTGCGCACTAGGCCACCAAATCCCCTTTCTTGTGATCGAGACCGACACTTAGGCTTTTTCTGTTCTTACTCATTTCTTTTTTCTTTGTAGGTCTTAGGAAGGATGTTGTAATGAGACCTCCAATCGGCGACAAGGATAGTCTCGCTGAGTCCTCTGCTCTGAGGTAGGGAGAGGAGAAAAAAGGAGAAGGCCTCAGAGTTCTCCAAGCTCAAAGAATAAAAAACTGAAGTGGAAGCTAGTGCGCAAATCCAAGTAAAGCACTAGCGCTCTCACATTAGCCTCAGTCCAATGTTTGAGAGATGAGTCCGAAGAAGAAGAGACTTTCGAAATGGGGCTATGCATGCGACAAAAAATCTTATTGCCTCATATCAGGGAGGTTATTGAGGGGGGAGTGGTCGAAGCCTACGAACCATAAAGGGGCGAGGTCGTTATGCCCCAAGTTAGGGAGGCCGATCCAGATACTACGACTTGTGTTTCTCGCGCGGAAAATAATTCTCCAAAGGATACATTCGGGATGATGTCCCACAATTCTAAAAAAACGCCCAACTGAGGGGTCCCAAGGGTGGCAGGCCCATTTGATCACTTCTTATATAGTTTATGTTCTTCTGCCTTGGAGGGCATCACTGGGCTCGACAACTTAGTGGTACCAAAGAAGAGGTTGTCTTTGGGAACTAGCGGGCGTTCTTTAAGTCTGAAATTAGTGGACCGGTTCCCAGCTCCGAATGTAGATACTAACTGGAAGTGGACAATGATTATGTCCATTATGAAGGATTGTCACGACCCCAATCCCGGTTGTGATAGCTCCCAACACAACTACTAGGCAAGCCCAACCATTTCGACTCTCATCTCGAGCATGAAGCTCAACTCAATTACTTGAATATTATTATCAACAATAAAGCCAGGATCTTATCTAATAGAATAGAAGCTAAACTGAAAAGTTTCCCAAAGACTTGGGATCACGAGTCTAGAGCCTGTAAAAATAAACTGGATAACAATATCTGAATGAAAACTCAAGTCTGAAAAATGTGTATACAAATAAAGATGGAATAAGATGAGTGGCCATGTCCTGCGAACGTCAAGCAGCTATCTTGACAACTCTGATAACTCTGGAAATGAGACTGCTTAGCTAACCCTCTGGTGTACCTGAATCTGCACACCAAGGTGCAGAGAGTAGGGGTGAGTACTAGTACTCACTGAGTAATAAGCATATAAAATGTCTAAAGATAAGAAATGCACCAAATGCCACGAAGTAAAGCTAACACTAACAGTCCAATATCTTGCTACAAACCAGCAACAACAACTAATAACAGTTAGCATAAGTAAATAACAATGCATGAATGCAATGCAATACACATGACGCTACAACGCGTAGTCCGATGCATTTAACGTCGACGACGCTCACTGGGGGTGTGTACAGACTCCGGAGGGGCTCCTTCAGCCCAAGCGCAATATATTCATATCATTTGCTGCGGCGTGCGCCCCGATCCATACTCAGTCCACAATATGCATATAAGTCACATAACAGTTTCAATTTATTTATTTCCATTATTCATTAGTAAGGAAAATACTTTAGTTACTTAATTTTTCAGGAAAAATGACTTTGCATTTCATAATAGTGATTAAAACCCATGACTAGGATAAATGATTTTACAAATCATGCTATCACAATGATATATATCCCCTAAGGATACTACAGGTCGGCACAAATCCCCAAACACAGGGTGCGTTTCAATCGCCAATATTGTATAATTGTTGTTCGGGATGGACCAATTCACAATTTCAAGTCATAAGCAATCCCGCACCTTCCATGGGACGCGAGTCACGTCCTAAATAGCGTCACAATGTGATAAGTCGGGGTTTCAAACCCTCAGGCCATCATATATACCAACTACTCACCTCTAACCGGTCGTGGACTCGTCCGCAATGCCTTTTCCTTTTGTACTTACCTCCTCGTGCGTCGAATCTAGTCAAAACCACATATAATATATAAATATGGGTCAAAGAAATATAACCCAATCAAAAATACTCGAAAAGTACAATAATTCACGAAGTTGGTAAAACCCGAGCCCCAGGCCCACTTCTCTAAAAATTCCGAAAATTATACCAACGGATTCTTCGTCTCATCATGAGTCCGTACATATAAAATTCATCAAAATCGGAGTCTGTTTGGCCCCTTAAATTCCAACTTTACACTTTCTTATTCAAGCCCTAACCTCTATTTTTATCCTTTAAATCCTTGATTTTTCAGTGTTTAATATATGTTTTTACATCATAACAACATAATCCAAGTCTAAGAACTCTTACCTGATAAACTCCCACGAATTCTCTCTTAAAAATCGCCTTAGAAGCTTCTTCCCGTTTCAAAATTTGAAGAAAACTCGACATGTTAATTATAGCTATATTGTTCACGCGCTTTAATGCTCCCAATGGATTCCTTGTGAAATTCTAATGAATTTACGCTTTTGAATCACTCAATTTGACCTTATAATGAATGAAATATGTAGATTTTAAGATTTGCAAATAGTGTAGGTTTTTCATACGCCGTCAGGGGCAATTTCGTCATTAACTTAAAAATCTGGGCAACCTTAGTAAAATGGCCATAAAATCTCTATACGATGCCCAAATTCGATGATTCTTTTTTATACGGGTCCGTAATTACTATACGGATCTAATACTTCATTTAAAATAGTAATCGGAGCTCACTTGTTTAATGTGGTACCCCTTTATGTCCAAAGATACAATGTTGAAACATCAAATAAGAGCGTGATAACAGCTCGAAACACACCCGAGGCCCTCCGGACCTCAACCAAAGGCACCAACATATCAAAAATCATCATCCAAACTTGTTCCAATCATCAAAACATACCTAACAACACTGAAATAATCAATTCACATTGGATTAAAGCCTGAGTTCTTCAAAAACTTCCGAAACACGCATTCAATCAAAAACCCAACCAAATGACGTCCGAATGACCTGAAATTTTGTAACACACATCAAAAATCACGTATCAAAGCTATAGAAATTCTCGGAATTCCATTCTGACCCTCGGATCAAAATCTCACCTATCAACTAGAATTCGCCAAAATCCAGCCTTAACCAATTCAAGCCTAATTCTACACCGGACCTCCAAATTCAACTTCGATTGCACTCCTAAGTCACAAATCATCCCCTGAAACTAGTTGAATCATCGAAAATCCATTCTGAACCTTCTAACACATAAGTCAACATTTGGTTGACTTTTCCAAACTAACTTTCTCATAAAGAGACTTATTGTCTCATTTCTACCCAAACTCTATCCGAATTACATCAAATTCTCCAAACACATATAATGAAGCCTACAGAAGCATAAAACGGGAAAATGGGGAGGTAACTCCCGTGATGACGGATCGGGTCGTTACAAGGATGCTCGGCTCCTCTCATCCCCTATTAGGTTCATAAGTTATCTTCGATACTTGGTGACCGAAGGGGATCAAGATAAGATGAACGAGTTGGAAGTGCCATGTCTATTCAACGAATCCCAACAAGTGTTAAATCGGGTAACCTCAAATGCCTTTTGATACATTTTTTCCTTTTTTTTACTTAGATTAAGTTGTAAATAATCGTAACTCTTCCGTTTGTGTTTGTAGGCCTCGGTGCTCGATCACGAGACTTTTTTCTGATATCGAAAATAACTAAACCTCCATGAGGCTAAGACTCCAGAGCTTATCGAGAAGAGGTATGCTTATAAGATTCTCAGTAAGCAACGCGAGTAGGAAGTCAACAAACTCCAAGCTGAGTTAGAGGTGGCCCGGAAGGAGCATACTAACCTGGTCGAGCAGGTAAGAATAATCTTTGAGGATAGTGACGATGAGTCAGATACGATAGCTAATGGTCTGAACTCGTAGGTCCAACATAATCTTGACTAGATCAGACAGCTTTAGGCTCAATCCTACTTGGTGGGCGACTCTAGTTATAGAGTTAGGCTATTGCTACCTGTTGAGCCTGTAACATTTCGAAGATCACCCGCAAGTTGATTCATCCATCTTTGCTGCCATGTATGCTTTTAGCTGCGGATCGAACAACCCTACGGATGCTGTACGCAGGATCGATGGGAAAGTTTGCTTTGATGGCCACATATGAGTTGACGTCAATTGGATTTGCAGCTGGGACTTCGTCGAGATCGACTAGGGGCAAGTTGTTCCTTGGTGTTATGTTATCATTTTTTCCATGGTGGCCAAAATCATTTTCCACGTGTAAAGAGCAGATTGGGTGTTTGATATTTTTATCCTTAAATCATAGACACTCCACAGAACAAATGTAAATAGTGTGCACAGACAAAATTTATATTAAATAACCACTATTATCCATAGCCCCACGGTTGTGATGACCCGGTCCGTCATCACGTGAGTTACCATCCTGTTTTCCCCGTTATATACTTGTTCATGTTTCAATATATGTGTTTCAAGAATTTGAGTCAATTCGGATCGAGTTTAGTAGGAAATGGGACAAATAGTCTCTTTGATGAAGGAATAGTTGGGAAAAAGTCAACCGGATGTTGACCTGTGAGTTAGAAGGCTCGGAATCGAATTTTGATGGTTCAGGTAGCTTCGGAGCATCATTTGAGGCTTAGGAGAGTGATCAGAATCGAATTTGGAGGTTTGGTATAGAATTAGGCTTGAATTGGCGAAGTTGGAATTTTGGTGAATTCCGGTCGATAGGTGAGATTTTGATCTGGGCATCGGAATGGAATTCTGACAGTTGCAGTAGCTTCGTTAGGTGATTTTGGATATGTTTGCAAAATTTCAGGTCATTCGAACATCGTTTGGTCGGGTTTTTGATTGGATGTTAGTTTCGGAAGTTTTAGTTGAAACTTAGGCTTGAATCCGCCTAGATTTGATGATTCCGTGTTTAAGGGTGTATTTTTATGATTGGAACAAGTTCGTATCATGTTTTGGAGTAGGTTGGTGGTTTTTATTGAGGTCCCGAGGGCCTCAGGGTGATTCCGGGAGTCCAAACGGACCATTTTTGGAGTTGTGCACAGTCAGTTTTTGCTGTCATAATTGCAGGTCATTTTTGTTCTCTGCGAGCGCATGGGAACTCATGCGATCGCGTAGAAGGATTTTGGGAGACATCATTTTTGTACTCTATGATCGCAGAGATGGAATGTGATCGCATAGTTGGGCGAGGGTGTTCACTGCGATCGCAGGCTGTGTAACGCGATCGCATAGAGTCTTTTTGGGCCAGTAGAATTAGTTATATGCAATCGCAAGCTGAAGGATGTGATCATGTAGTTCCAGATTTTTGTGCATTGCGATCGCAGGTGAGAGGTCGGGATAGCATAGAAAAAATTAAGTGGCGGACAGACCTATTAAGTAGCATTTCATCCACGAGAGTTTTCATAATTTCACCATTTGTGGGCACGGTTTGGAGCTAGGGAATGTGAGATTAAGAAGTTTTCACCTATATTTTGATTTCAGGTAAGTTTTATGGCCTAATTACATGGTTTTATCCTAGAATCTTCATCTATATCACTGAAAACTGAAGGATTTAAGGTGTATCAATGGAGGATTTTTGCTCTAAGCCTGGGTTATAGAAAATCATTGATTTGAAAGGGCAAATAGAGTCCGATTTTGATAAACTTTATATGTATGGACTCGTGGCGAGGTAAGGATTCTGAAAATGTGACTTTTGTATTTTTTCGAGAAGCGGTCCCGGGGTCGGGTTTTGGCAACTTCGTGATTTTTGGTGTAATTCGAGTTATTTCGATTGTGTTATGTTCCTTTAGCCTATTTTGATGTATTCTTATTGGTTTTGATTATATTTGGCATCTGAGGAGGTCGATTTATGAGGCAAGCGCAAGGAGAGCTAGGACTTTCGCCGGTTCGAGGTGAGTGGTAGTAATGAATGATATACTGATGGTTTGAAACCCCGTATTTGCACTATCCAGTGCTATGTTGAGATGAAACACGCGTCATGTGACGAGCGTCGTGGTATTGTGGCTGGGGATTTGGTCTTGATCCTTCCCGATTATTAGTTTACTGTGCATATTGACTGAGACTGAGCTTATATCTATATAATTGGGCTAGTAGCCTTATTTGGGGCCTTGTGCCGATATGTAGAAGATTAGGGAAGCCTGTGGAGCTAAGTGACCCTTATATCATGTTGAACACATACTCTCAATCGTATTCGTAGCTATATAGCATGACATGAACCAGTACTAGATATGTACTTTAAGTGAGGATACCTAGGGTTGAATACGCTGTTCTAGCTGAGTGGGCCCGAGAGGCCGAGTCTATATTGACTGAGAGTGGTCGAGAACCTATTGTGAGGTATTGATATATATACCGAATCGGGCTGTACGTCGTAGCAGTATATACATATACATGTATTGGATCAGACTGCACACCGTAATATTATATATATGATATATATATATATATATATATGGATCGGACTGCACGCCGCAGTAATATATAGATATATGGATCGGACGGCACGCCACAGTAATATATATGTGGATCGGACTACACGCCACAGTATTATAGCGTTTGGGCTGAAGAAGCTCCTCCGAAGTTTGCACACATCCCTAGTGAGCGCAGTTATATATTATTGGATCGGGCTGCGCACTGCAGCAGTATATCTATTATATTGGATCGGGCTGCACGCTGCATCACTATATATATTGGATTGGGCCGCACGCCACATATATATATATATATATATATATATATATATATATATATATATATATATATATATATATATATATATATATATCTATATATATCAGGCTGCACCCCGCAGCAGTATGATTAAGGATCGGGCTACACGCCGTAGTAGGGTTAGATCAGTGTGAGACAGTGGAGGACTGGAACCGAACTTACCACTGTAGAGATGATTTATCTGTATGGTTATTCTTAGAACTTTTTAGTGAGAATACAGGTGTTCTTACTTTCAGTTATTATTTATTGTTTACTACTCACTCTGCTCCCTGCACCTTGTGTGCTGATACAGGGATCTAGGAGGGCAGTTGAGCTATACACTGCTATTGTTTCTATTACCACCTGACGAGATATCAAGGTAGCTGTCGGCGTCAGCAAGACCCGATTTCTCCCTCCTTCTATTTATGTATTTTGTCATTCCACTTAGACTTGGATGGTATAGGGTGTTTCCTTTCTGTTAGAGGCTCAGACTTGCGACACTGGATTCATTAGGATGTATTTCATATATTTTTATTTCCGCATTGTTGTTTCTATTATGAAAACAGGCTAGTTCACTTTAAATGGATCAGTTTTTATTAACTATTGGCTGGTTATGTGGAAAATGGTCGGTCTTTCCTAGCAATGTGTTGGGCGCCATCGCGACCGGGGTTTGCATTGTAACAAGTTGGTATCAGAGAGTAGGTTTTCAGGTCTCGCGAGTCTTGAGTCGGTCTAGTAGTGTCTCGCAGATCGGTAATGAGACGTCTGTACTTATCCTCGGGAGGTTGCATAACCTTTTAGGAAAGCTTCAAATTCTTGAAATTCTTGTCATGCGACTTTGTTGATCCGAAACTGAACTTTGATAATCTATTCTCTCGCATATGGCGAGGACTCATGCTACAGGAGGAGGCGGACGACCACCATTGCCACCTGCTAGAGGCCGTGGACGCGACCGTAGTCGTGGTAGGGTTAGAGCAGCTGGGGCAGTGCCAGTTGACTCGTCAGCTGTCCCCATTCTAGGCCAGCCTCCAGTTGTAGAGGTCCCAGCAGCACCTGTTTAGCCACCAGCTATGCCTATTGTTATTTCGGGTCTACAGGAGACCCTAGCTCAGATATTGACAGTCTGCATTGGCTTGGCTCAGGCAGTTTCAGCCTCCACTACAACAGCTACATCCGGGACCGGGGGTGGTCATGAGACCCCCGCAGCTTGCACTCCAGAGCAGGTAGTGCAGGGTCTTCAGACACCTGAGGCACCACCAGCTTAGCTAGTGGCTCCGACTTAGCCAATTGTTCAGATTCAAGGAGACAGGGTCCCTGTGATGCCCGACGATGAGCAGCATCGTCTTGAGAGATTTAGCAGACTTTCTCCTCCTATATTCAGTAGTACTCAGGGCGAGGACGCCCAAGGTTTTCTGGACAAGTGCCATCGGATGCTCCGTACAATAGGGATTTTTGAGTCGAGTGGTGTATTCTTTACTACTTTCCTGTTTTAGGGAGCAACCTTCACCTGGTGGGGGCTTATGAGAGCCGTAGGCCGGCAGATGCGGCACCATTGACATGGCAGGAGTTCTCCACTATTTTCTTGGAGAAGTGGATACCCCGATCTTAGAGGGAGAAGTTATGCAGGCAGTTCGAGTGGCTCCGCCAGGGGGACATGACAGTGTCAGAGTATGAGGTTATATTTACAGAGTTAGCCATATATGCACCATGGATGGTTCCTACTGATCGTGAGATGATCAGCCACATTGTGGATGGACTTATTTATCCTATTCATATTTTGATGACCCGAGAGAGGGTCTTGAGTCATTCATTTGAGGATGTTGTTGATATAGCTCTCGACATTGAGACAAACCGTCGCCGACAGTGAGAGGAGAGAAAGGCCGAGAGGCCTCGAGGATCAGCTAGTTCCAGTGATACTCAGACTAGAGGCCAGAGTAAGTAGAGCCGAGGTCACTCTTTTAGATCTTCGGTGCCAGCCTGCTCAGAGCATCATGGGTCATTTTCTGGCCGAGGTTATCAGGGTTCTCACCAGGGCCAACCATCTCTCAGCGCCCTACTAGCATAGAGTTCATCTAAGGCTCCATCTATTCAGGGTTCTTCCTTACCTAGTTCTTCTGCTGGACACTCTGGTGCGAAGGGTTCCCATCAGTCCCAGCCCCCAGCACCTGGGAGTTACTTTAAGTGTAGGGAGTTTGGGGATATCCGTAGAGAGTTTCCCCGTCTTGTATCCAGGCTTTATCAGCTGAGGGGACAACCCTCATCTTCTGGTCCATCTACTTTAGCACCTACCCCACCAGCTAGGGGTGAGGGTTAGGCAGTCAGGGGTCGCCCTCGAGAGGGAGGCCGATCAGGTGGTTGGTCTCGTTGCTATGCTCTTCAGGGCCGTTCTGAGGTGGTCGCTTCTGATGTTGTGATTACAAGTATTATTTCAGTCTACCACAAAGATGCCTCGGTTTTGTTCAATCCCGGTTTCACTTATTCTTATGTATCTTCATATTTTTCTCCTCATTTGGGCACGACTCGAGGGTGTCTTGCGTTGACCGTGCATGTATCTACCCTGGTAGGTGATACCATTGTTGTGGACCATGTGTTCCGGTCCTGTATTGTCACTATTGGGGTCTGGAGACCCGAGTAGACCTGTTGCTATTGAGCATGATCGATTTTGATGTTATCTTGGGCATGTACTGGCTATCTCCGTGTCACACTATTCTAGACTGTCATGCCAAGACAGTCACATTGGCTATGACGGGTATTCCGAAGATCGAGTGGCGAGGCATGACTAATTATATATCCATCAGGGTAATATCTTTCCTTAAGGCCCAATGGATGGTTAGGAAGGGATGTCTTTCATATTTGGCATTTGTGCGGGATGTTGGAGCTGAGACTCCCACTATTGATTATGTTCCCGTTGTGTGGGATTTTCCTGATTTGATTCCCTTAGACATGCAGAGCATGCCGCTGGACAAGGATATTGACTTTGGGATTGACTTGGTGCCAGGCACTCAGCCTATTTCTATTCCACCTTATCGTATAGAAGTAGCGGAGTTGAAAGAATTGAAGGAGCAGCTTCAGGAACTCCTAGATAAGGGGTTCATTTGGTCGAGTGTGTCTCCGTGGGGTGCACCGGTCTTGTTTGTTAAGAAGAAGGATGGCTCAATGAGGATGTGTACTGACTATAGGCTGCTGAACAAAGTAACAGTGAAGAAAAATTATCCTCTGCCTCGCATTGATGATTTATTTGATCAGCTCCAAGGAGCTAGGGTATTCTCGAAGATTGATCTTTGTTCCGGCTATCACCAGCTGACAATTAGAGATTCTGATATTATGAAGACAGCCTTCAGGATGAGATATGGGCACTATGAGTTTCTGGTGATGTCTTTTGGGCCGACCAATGCCCCAGCCGCATTCATGCATTTGATGAACAGTGTGTTTCGGCCATATTTGGACTCCTTCATGATCGTGTTCATAGATGATATCCCGGTGTACTCCCGTAGCCAGGAGGAGCATGCTCAACACCTGAGAGTTGTATTACAGAGGTTGCGGGAGGATACGTTGTATGCCAAGCTCTCCAAGTGTGAGTTATGGCTCGAGTCCGTGGCTTTTTTGGGGCACGTGGTGTCCAGTGATGGTATTCAGGTGGATCTAAAGAAGATAGAGGCGGTGCAGAATTGGCCTAGACCGACCTCAGCTACTGAGATTCGTGGTTTCCTTGGATTGGCAGGGTATTATCGCTGATTTGTTCAGGGATTCTCTTCTATTTCTTTACCCTTGACTAGGTTGACCCAGAAGGGTGCTCCATTTGTGTGGTCCGAGGAGTGTGAGGAGAGTTTTCAGAAGCTCAAGACAACATTGACTATGGTGTCAATCTTGATATTACCGTCAGCTTCAGATTCTTATACTGTGTATTGTGATGCCTTGAGAGTTGGCATTGGATGTGTGTTGATGCAGGAAGGTAGAGTTATTGCTTATGCTTCTCGCTAGTTAAAGCCCCATGAGAAGAATTACCCTGTGCGCGATTTGGAGTTAGCATCCATAGTTCACGCTCTGAAGATCTAGAGACATTACTTATATGGTGTTTCTTGTGAGGTGTATACCGATCATCGCAGCCTTCAGCATCTGTTCAAATAGATGGACCTTAATTTGAGATAGCGGAGGTGGCTGGAGTTGCTTAAGGATATTACGACATTACTATATTGTATCATTCGGGGAAGGCCAATGTTGTGGCCGATGCTTTGAGCCGAAAGGCGGTCAGTATGGGCAGCTTAGCTTATATTCCAGTTGGGGAGAGGCCCTTTACATATGATGTTCAGGCGTTGGCCAATCGGCTAGTGAGGTTGGATATTTTTTAGCCGAGACGAGTGTTGGCTTGTGTTGTTTCTCGGTCCTCTTTATACGATCGCATTAGAGAGCGTCAATATGAGGATCCTCATTTGCTTGTCCTTAAGGATAGATTTCTACACGATGATGCCAGAGATGTGACTATTGATAGTGAGGTGTTGTGAGGATGCAGGGTCGGATCTGTATACCCAATGTAGATGGCCTTCGAGAGATGATATTAGAGGAGGCTCAGAGCTTGCGGTAATCCATTCAACCGGGTGCCGCAAAGACGTACCAGGACTTGAGGCTGCATTACTGGTGGAGGAAGATGAAGAAGGATATTGTTAGTCATGTAGCCAGATGTCTCAAATGCCAGCAGGTCAAGTATGAGCATCAGAGACCGGGCAGTGTTCTTCAGCGTATGGTTATTCTTGAGTGGTAATGGGAGCAGATTACCATGAATTTTGTGAGTTGTCTCCCTCGGACTTCTAGGAAGTTTGATTCAGTGTGGGTGATTATTGATCGGCTAACCAAATCCGCACACTTCATTCCAGTATGTACTACTTATTCATCGGAGTGGTTAGTAGTGATTTTTATTCGGGAGATTGTCAGATTGCATGGGGTTCCAGTATCTATTATCTTTGATAGAGGTACTCAGTTCACTTCTCAATTCCGGAGGGCATTTCAGCGGGAGCTAGGTATGGTTGAGCACAACATTCCATCCTCAGATAGAGAGACAGTCTAAGCGCACTATTCGGATCTTGGAGGATATGTTGCGTGCTTGTGTGATCGGTTTTGGAGGTTCGTGGGATCAGTTATTGCCACTTGCAGAGTTTCCTTACAACAACGGTTATCAGTCGAGTATTTAGATGGCCCCGTATGAGGCACTGTATGGTAGACGGTGTAGATCTCTCGTGGGATGGTTTGAGCCTGGCGAGGCTAGATTGATAGGGACTGAGTTAGCTCAAGATGCTTTGGAGAGAGTGAAGTTGATCTAGGAGAGGCTTCGCACAACACAGTCACGCCAGAAAAGTTATACATACCGTAGGGTTTGAGATGTGTCTTTCATGGTCGGCGATAGAGTATTGTTGAAGGTTTCACCCATGAAGGGTGTTATGCGGTTTGGGAAGAAGGGGAAACTGAGTCCCAGGTTCTTTGGTCCTTTTGAGATACCTAGGAGGATTAGGGATGTGGCATATGAATTATCTTTGGCACCTCGCTTGTCCAGTGTTCATCCAGTATTCCATGTTTCTATGCTCCGAAACTATGTCGGGGATCCATCTAATGTGTTGGACTTCAGTACGATTCAACTTGATGGTGATCTATCTTATGATGTGGAGCCGGTGGCTATTCTGGGTAGACTGGTTTGAAAGTTGAGGTCCAAGGATATTACTTCAATTAAGGTGCAGTGGAGAAGCGAGCCCGTGGAGGAGGCTACTTGGGAGGTCGAGCAGGAGATGTGGAGCAGATATCCACACTTATTTAAGACACCAAGTATGATTCTTGACCCGCCCGAGGATGAGCGTTTGCTTAAGTTGGGGAGAATGTGATGACATGGTCCTTCATCACGTGAGTTACTGTCCCATTTTCCCCGTTATATGCTTGTTCATGTTTCAATATATGTGTTTGGTGAATTTGAGTCAATTCGGATCGAGTTTGGTAGGAAATGAGACAAATAGTCTATTTGATGAAGGAATAGTTGGGAAAAAGTCAACCGCATGTTGACCTGTGAGTAAAAAGGCTCGGAATCAAATTCTGATGGTTCGGGTAGATTTGGGGGATCATTTGTGGCTTAGGAGAGCGATCGGAATTGAATTTCGAGGTTCAGTGTAGAATTAGGCTTGAATTGGCGAAGTTGGAATTTTGGCGAAATCCGATCGATAGGTGAGATTTTTATCCGGGCATCGGAATGGAATTCCAACAGTTGTTGTATCTTCTTTAGGTGATTTTGGATATGTCTGCAAAATTTCAGGTCATTCGGACATCGTTTGGTCGGGTTTTTTATTGGATTTTGGTTTCAGAAGTTTTAGTTGAAACTTAAGCTTGAATCCGCCTTGATTTGATGATTTCTGTGTTTAAGGCTGTGTTTTAATGATTGGAACAAGTTTGTATCGTGTTTTGGAGTTCGTTGAGGTTCCGGGAGCCTCGGGGTGAATCCGGGGGTCCAAACGGACCATTTTTGAAGTTGTGCATAGTCAGTTTTTGCTGTCATAATTGCATGTCATTTTTGTTATCGCATGGGAACTCTTGCGATCACGTAGAAGGATCTCGGGAGACAACATTTTTGTTCTCTGCGATCGTAGAGATAGGAATGCAATCGCATAGTTGGCGAAGGTGTTCTCTGCGATCGCAGGCTGTGTAATGCGATCGCATAGTGTCTTTTGGGCCAGTTGAATTAGTTATATGGGATCGCAAGCTGAAGGATGCGATCGCGTAGTTCTAGATTTTTGTGCATTGTGATCGCATGTGAGAGGTCGCGATCGCACAGAAGAAATTAAGTGGCGGACAGACCTATTAAGTAACATTTCATGCGCGAGGGTTTTCATAAATTCACCATTTGTGGGCAAGTTTTGGAGCTAGGGAACGTGAGATTAAGAGGTTTTCGCATATATTTTGATTGGAGGTAAGTTTTATGGCCTAATTTTATGGTTTTATCCTAGAATTTTCATCTATATCACTGAAAATTGAAGGATTTAAAGTGTATCAATGGGGGATTTTTGCTCTAAGATTGGGTTATAGAAAATCACTGATTTGAATGGGCAAACGGAGTCCGATTTTGATTAAATTATATGTATGGACTCGTGGTGAGGTAAGGATTTTGAAAATGTGATTTTTGTATTTTTTCGAGAAGCGGGTCTGGGGTCGGGTTTTGGCAACTTCGTGATTTTCGATGTAATTCGAGTTATTTCGATTGGGTTATGTTCTTTTAGCCTATTTTGATGTATTCTTATTGGTTTTGATCAGATTTGGCATCCGAGGAGGTCGATTTGCTAGGCAAGCGCAAGGCGATCTAGGACTTTTGCCGGTTCGAGGTAAGTAGTAGTAATGAATGATATACTGAGGGTTTGAAACTCCGTATTTGCACTGTCCAGTGCTATGTTGAGATGAAACACGCGTCATATGGCAAGTGTGGTGGTATTGTGACTGGGGATTTGGACTTGGTCCTTCCCGGTTATTAGTTTACTGTGCATATTCACTGAGACTGAGCTTATATATGTATAATTGGGCTAGTAGCCTTGTTTGGGGCCTTCGGCCGATCTGTAGAATATTAGGGAAGCTTGTGGAGCTAAGTGACCCCTATATCATGTTGAACACATACTCTCAGTCGTATTCGTAGTTGTATAACATGACATGAACTAGTACTATATGTGTACTTTAAGTGAGGATACCTAGGGTTGAATACCATGTTCTAGCTGAGTGGGCCCGAGAGGCCGAGTCTATATTGACTGAGAGGGGTCGAGAGCCCATTGTGAGGTATTGATATATATACCGGATCGGACTGCACGCCGCAATAGTATATACATATACATGTATTGAATCGGACTACATGACGCATTATTATATATATGATATATATATATATATATATATGGATGGATCGGACTACACGCCGCAGTAATATATAGATATATGGATCGGACTGCACGCCGCAGTAATATATATATGGATCGGACTGCATGTCGTAGTATTATAGCGCTTGGGATGAAGGAGCCCCTTCGGAGTCTGCACACACCCCCAGTGAGTGCAGTTATATATTATTGGATCGGGCTGCGTGCCGCATCAGTATATCTATTATACTAGATCGGGCTGCACGTCGCAGCACTATATATATTGGATCGGGTTGCACGCCGCAACATTATATATACATATATATATTGGATCGGGCTGCACGCTGCAACAATATGAGTGAGGATCGGGCTGCACACCGCAGCATG
This sequence comes from Nicotiana noctiflora, assembly GCA_032618575.1. Lineage (NCBI taxonomy): Eukaryota > Viridiplantae > Streptophyta > Magnoliopsida > Solanales > Solanaceae > Nicotiana > Nicotiana noctiflora. The sequence continues at coordinate 698,909 of JASVEL010000249.1, forward strand.
GTTAGATCAGTGTGAGACAGTAGAGGATTGGAACCGAACTTACCATTATAGAGATAATTTACCTGTATGGTTATTCTTAGAACTGTTTAGTGATAATACAGGTGTTCTTACTTTCAGTTATTATTTATTATTTACTACCCACTGAGTTGGATGTACTCACTTACTCCCTGCACCTGGTATGCAGATACAGTGATCCAGGAGGGCAGTTGAGCTATACACTGCTGCTGTTTCTATTATCAGCTGAGGAGACATCGAGGAAGCTGCCGGCGACCGCATGACCCGATCTCTCCCTCTTTCTATTTATGTATTTTGTCATTCCACTTAGACTTGGATGGTATAGGGTGTTTCCTTTCTGTTAGAGGCTCAGGCTTGCGACACCGGATTCATTGGGCTGTATTTCATATATTTCTATTTTCGCATTGTTGTTTCTATTATGAAAATAGGCTAGTTAACTCTAAATAGATTAATATTTATTAATTATTGGCTGGTTATATAGAAAATGGTCGGGCTTGCCTAGCAATGTGTTGGGCGCCATCACGATCGGGGTTTGGGTCGTGATAACAGTTGGCGCCAAACTGGTTACCACGTAAAGTCGGATAACAATTGAATTTATATGTGGTTTTAAGGATACGTGAATTAAATTAACACAAAGTGATAAATTAAATTATAATTGGAAATAACGAATGACAAAGTAAGTTCAAACCACATGAATTGGACAGTTATAGCCCTGGGGAAAGGTCCTCCTTGAATAGGTTGCAATTCGATCACAGTATCAAAACATAGTTGAAATAGAACTTTTAAAGAGAAAATAATAGTATATTGCTTCTGAGTGACGGTTACAATGTGATTTACAAATAATCAGGCCCCCTTTATATAGTAAGGGAGTCTTACTTTAGGTACAATTCTATAAAAGGTAAGAAATCTCACGATTTGCTAATTAATCGGTTTCTCATTGATATGTGCCGAGATTTTTGCAGTGATATCCGACCGGTTATGTAACGACCCGGCCCGTCGTTACGGGAATTACCACCCCGTTACCTTGCATTTACATATATTATGCTTTTAAAACAGTATTAGAGTATATCGGGTGAGTTAGGAGTGATTTGAATTGAAAATGAAACAAATAGCATGTTTGAAGAAAGCATGAATATGAAAAGTCAACCAAGAGTTGACTATTGAGTTAGAGTGCTCGGAACCGGATTCTGATGATTCGACTAGTTCCGGGGAATCAATTATGACTTAGAAGAACAATCGGAATTGAATTCGGAGGTCCGGTGTAGTTTTAAGCTTGAATTGGCGAATGTTGAATTTTGGCAAAAACCGGATGGTAGGTGATATTTTGATCCGGGGGTCGGAATGGAATTCCGACAATTTCTGTAGCTTCGTTATGTGATTTTGGATATGTCTGCAAATTTTCAGGTCATTCGGACATCGTTTGACCGGGTTTTGGATTGAATGTTAGTTTTGAAAGTTTTGAAGAAACTAGGCTTGAATCCGTGGATAATTGGTGATTTTGATGTTTAGTATGGTGTTTTTATGATTGGAACAAGTCCATATTATGTTTTGGGGTATGTTGGTGGTTTTTGTTGGGGTCCCGGGGGCCTCGGGATGGATTCGGACCATCAACCGGGCATTTAGAACTTGGAAAAATTATGCAGAAAACTGCAGGTTCTGCCCAGGCCCTTAAGCCTTCGCGTTCGCGTGACCAGTGTCGCGTTCGCGAAGGCCAAGCCTTTTTGTGCATCGCGTTCGCGGGAGAAGGCATCGCGTTCGCGTAGGTCCGGGGTGTTAAGCATCGCGAACGCGTTGCTTGGGTCGCGTTCGCGTAGGGTCGTGGTGTTGTGCTTCGCGTTCGCGGGAGGTCTATCGCGAACGCGTAGAAGAAATCCGGGTGGCTGGGAGTTTGAACATCGCGAACGCGTGGGATGCATCGCGTCCGTGAAGGGTTACAGGATTTGTTCATCGCGAACGCATAGAGGGTCACGCGAACGCGATGAACAATGGTGTCTGGCAGTGAATTTAATCCAGAAACAGAGAGTTACGGGTTCATTAACCCAAAACACACATTTGAGCCCTAGAGAGAAGAAAACTCGAGGAAATCACTGAGAAGTCATCGGGTATTCGTCGGAGGTAAGATTCTTGACTCAAAAACATCATTTTATGGTAGTATTAACATCAATCTTCATGAAATTAGGTTGAAATCTTGAAGAAATGTGGCCTAAATATTGAAAACGGGATTTTTGGATTTGGGAGGCCATTTGAACTCCGATTTCGATAAAATTTATATGCACGGACTCGTGACGAGATAAGGATCGCGTTGGTACTAATTTCGGAATTTTCCGAGCAGTGGGGCCCGGGGTCGGGTTTTACCAACTTAGTGTAATTATGCGAATTTCATATAAATTGAAGTGGGTTATGATTCTTTGACCCGTAATTGATATAATTATTGTTATTTGACTAGATTCTACACACGAGGCAACGAAATTCAAAGGAAAAGGCATCGCGGACGAGTCTACGACCGGCTAAGAGGTGAGTAGTTTGTGTATATTGTAGCCTGAGGGTTCAAAACCCCGGCTTAGCACATTGTGACGCTAATATGGCGTGGCTCGCACACCGTGGCAGGTGCGGGATTGATTGTGATTGGGGATTGAGACTTGGTCCATCCCGGAAATGAATAATATGTTGTTAGTGTTGGAAATACACTGTATTTGCTATATTTGTGGGCTGTAAGCCTTGTTTGGGGCCTTGTGCCGATCTGTAGCGTCCTTGGAGGACAATATTTATGTGATAGCTATAATTGCTTAAATCACTGATCTCAGTCCTGAAAGTTGTAATCACACTTTTGAAATGCTAAGTCACCGGCTTTTACAAACTTAATAAAGTTAAAGTATTTTTCATAAATTATGAATTGAGAACTCGAATTAAGGAAAATGAATTGTTTTGTGACTTAATTGCTTGTCGTGGACTGAGTATGGGATCGGGCTGCACGCCGCAGTGGTTGATATGTGGATCGGGCTGCACGCCGCAGCAGTATTGCGCTTGGGCTGTAGGAGCCCCTCCGGAGTCTGTACACACCCCAGTGAGCTGAGCGCCGTCGACGTTAAATTGGATCGGGCTACACGCCGTAGCGGTTATGTGCATTGCATTGCATCCGTATTTGTTGAATTACTCTGTGGTAGCTGTATTGTATTATTGTTGCTAGTTCGTAGGAGATTCGGACTGTAGTGTAGCTTCATATTGTGGTATTTTGTGGATTTCTTATTGTCAGCTACATATATATATTTGTTACTCACTGAGTACTTAGTACTCACCCCTACTCCCTGCACCTTTTGTGTGCAGACTCAGGTACACAGGAGCAGTAGACGGACATCTCCGGCGTTTACATTGTCACATCGAGTTGCTGAGGTAGCTGCCTACGTTCGCAGAGCCTAGCTTCTCCTCTCATTCCAGTTGTTATTGTATATTTTATATTCAGACTTGAGTACTTCTATATCGTACTCTCTATTTTCCTGTTGGCTCTAGACTTGTGACTCCGGATCTATGGGAGTGTCAGTTGTTTTCGTACTTCTCAGTACTTTCTTCATTATTACTATTATTGGAGTTCTTTGACTCATATATTTTTTTGGGATGTCCTTTTGGGACTGATATTCGTTGTGATAAGAAATTGTTGGTCTGGCTGGTCTAGCTTAATTGTTGGGCGCCATCACTACCGGATTTGGGTCGTGACAAGTTGGTATCAGAGCCAGGTTATTAGGACTCGCGAGTCACGAGCCGGTTTAGTAGGCTTTCGCGGATCGGTACGTAGACGTCCGTATCTATCCTCGGAGGGCTACAGAAACTTTAGGAAAAACCTCATTTTCTTGAATTCATATCGTGCGATTTGTGTTATCATGAAATTAAATCTTTCCATATTCTATTCTCTCGCAGATGGCGAGAACACGAGCTAACGGACGTGGCGGACGACCACCATTGGCACCCGGAGGCCGTGGTCGTGGTAGAGGTAGGGCAGCAGTGCCAGTGCCTGCTGACCCACCAGCTGACCAGACTCAAGGTCAGATTCCTACACCAGTGGCCCAAACTCAGGACCAGATTCCAGCGGCAGACGCTCCGACAACTCAGGTTCAGGTACCGGCAGTGCCCATTGTCATACCAGGTCTTCAGGAGACCTTGGCTCAGATCTTATCAGTGTGCACAGGCTTGGCTCAGGTAGTCGCAGCTACTGCTGCAGTATCTTCTTCACAGGCACACACCCGAGCCAGTCCAGCCAGTTGCGCCCGTTGTACCAGCTCCTGCTTATATGGTTCCAGCTATGCCCGACGATGAGCAGCGTCGTTTGGAGGGATTTGAGAGGCTACAGCCTCCGACATTCAATGGTGCTGAGGGAGAGGATGCCCAGGGGTTTCTTGACAGATGTTAGCGCATGCTTCGCACCGCGGGTATTCTAGAGTCCAGCGGTGTTTCATTCACCACTTTTCAGTTCACAGGTGCAGCATTTCGGTGGTGGGAGGATTTCGAGAGGCGTAGGCCCGCTGGGGCAGTGCCCCTCACTTGGCAGCAGTTCTCCACGGTATTTTTGGAGAAGTACGTGCCTCAGTCTCTCAGAGAGAGGAGCTGCGACGTCAGTTCGAGTGGTTGAAGCAGGGAGAGATGACAGTTAATCAGTACGAGATGAGATTCACACAGCTGGCCCGTCATGCCATGTGGATGGTTCCTACAGACAGGGAGAGGATTCGGAGATTTATCGATGGTCTTATTTATCCCATCCGCATATTGATGACCGGGGAGAGAGTTTCGACCAGTTACCTTTGAGGAGGTGGTTGATGCCGCCCGTCACATCGAGACGGATCGCCGCGAGAGAGCGAGAGAGAGAGGCTAAGAGGCCTCGTGGTACGCTCTAGCTACGGTGGTGCTCCATCTAGGGGCCAATTTCAACGATAGCAGAGGTTGCTCTTTCGGGTCTCATCGGTCCGGACGTACGCAGTCCAGTGGGGTTTCATCCGATCGTGGTCGTCAAGGCCAGCAGGGTTATCGGGGTCAGCGGAGCCGCCGGCAGAGTCGGCCTCGCACCGAGTGCTCTTCCGACTCGAGCTCGCTCCCGTTTCCTCGAGCACGAGATTCATCGGCAGCGAGGGGTCCTCGGCGGCCCCTTCTTCCATCTTCGGGCCGTTGTTTTGAGTGCGGTGATTTGGGCCATATCGGGGAGAGAGTGTCCTCGGTGGCTTCGTAAGAGGTCTCAGGCAAAGGGATCGACCTTCGTCTTCTACTCCTCGTTTCTTCGGCGCCGGCACGGTCGGCCCAGGACCGGTGGCCGGGTATCCGAGAGGTCGCCCCGAGGGCGAGGATCGTACTCGGTGGAGGTCGGGCTCGTTTCTATGCTCTTCCGGACAGGGAAGGATGCTAGCGCTTCGGATGCGGTTATTTCAGGTATTATTTTAGTCTGTCACGGGGACGCTTCTGTCTTATTTGATCCCGGATCCACCTATTCTTATGTCTCTACTTATTTTGCACATCATTTGGGTATGACCCGTGGTATTCTTGCTTTGCCCGTACATGTGTCTACCCCAGTGGGGGATATTGTTGTTGTGGATCAGGTATATCGATCCTGTATTATTACTATTGGGGGTCTGGAGACCCGAGTTGATCTATTACTACTGGGCATGGTAGATTTCGAGGTGATTCTAGGCATGTATTGGCTATCTCCTTACCATGTGATTCTGGACTGTCATGCCAAGACAGTCACACTAGCTATTCCAGGTAATCCGAGGATCGAGTGGCATGGCGTGACTGATTATGTGTCCGACAAGGTGATTTCTTATATAAAGGCTCAATGAATGATTGGCAAGGGTTGTCTATCTTATTTGGCCTTCATTAGAAATGTTGAGGCTAAGACACCCAGTCTTGATTCGGTCCCCATTGTGAGGGAGTTTCCGGATGTATTTCCAGCAGACTTGCCGAGCATGCCGCCTGACAGAGATATTGATTTTGGTATTGACTTGGTGCCGGGCACTCAGCCCATTTCTATTCCTCCCTATCGCATGGCACCAACGGAGTTAAAAGAATTGAAGGAACATCTTCAGGAACTCTTAGATAAGGGTTTCATTCGTCCGAGTGTGTCACCCTGGGGTGCACCGGTGTTGTTCGTGAAGAAGAAAGATGGCACAATGAGAATGTGCATTGATTACAGGCAGCTGAACAAGGTAACAGTGAAGAATAAATACCCATTGCCTCGTATTGAGGACCTATTTGATCAGCTCCAGGGAGCTAGTATATTCTCTAAGATTGATCTTCGATCGGGTTATCATCAGTTGAAGATCAGGGACTCAGACATTATGAAGACAACGTTCAGGACGCGATATGGGCACTACGAGTTCCTGGTGATGTCTTTCGGGTTGACTAATGCCCCAGCAGCATTCATGCACTTGATGAATAGTGTATTTCGGCCGTACCTTGATTCTTTTATGATTGTGTTTATTGATGATATCCTGGTATATTCACGCAGCCAGGAGGAGCATGCACAGCATTTGAGAGTGGCATTGCAGAGGTTGAGAGAAGAGAAGCTTTATGCAAAATTCTCTAAGTGTGAGTTCTGGCTTGATACTGTGGGTTTTCTGGGACATATAGTGTCCAGTGATGGTATTAGGGTTGATCCTCAGAAGGTTGAGGCAGTACAGAATTGGCCCAGACCTTCCTCAGCCACAGAGATTCGTAGTTTTCTCGGCTTGGCAGGCTATTATCGTCGGTTTGTTCAGGATTTCTCATCTATTGCTTCACCGTTGACTAAGTTGACACGGAAGAATGCTCCATTTGTGTGGTCTGATGAATGTGAAGAGAGCTTTCAGAAGCTCAAGGAGGCTTTGACCACAGCTCCAGTACTTGTGTTACCATCGGCCTCGGGGTCATATACGGTGTATTGTGATGCTTCCAGAGTTGGACTCGGTTGTGTGTTGATGCAGGAGGGTAGAGTTATTGCATATGCTTCTCGTCAGCTAAAGCCCCACGAGAAGAACTACCCTGTTCATGATTTGGAGTTAGCTGCTATTGTTCATGCCTTGAAGATTTGGAGGCATTATCTATATGGTGTATCTTGTGATGTATATACGGACCACCGCAGCCTTCAGCATTTGTTTAAGCAAAAAGATCTAAATTTGAGGCAGCGGAGATGGCTTGAATTGCTTAAAGACTATGATATTACTATCTTGTATCATCCCGGAAAGGCCAATGTAGTGGCTGATGCATTGAGCCGGAAGGCTATTAGTATGGGCAGTTTGGCGTATATTCCAGTTGGGGAGAGACCCCTAGCAGTTGATGTTCGGGCGTTAGCTAATCAGATGGTAAGGCTGGATATTTCTGAGCCCAGTCGGGTGATGGCTCGTGTAGTAGCTCGTTCTTCTTTATATGATCGTATTCGAGAGCGCCAGTATGATGATCCACACTTACTTGTCCTTAAGGACACAGTTCAGCATGATGATGCTAGAGATGTCACTATTGATAGTGAGGGTGTATTGCGGATGCGGGGCCGGATATGTGTGCCCAATGTTGATGGCCTTCGTGAGTTGATATTGGAAGAGGCCCACAGTTCGCGGTATTCTATTCATCCAGGAGCCGCGAAGATGTATCAGGACTTGAAGCAGCATTACTGGTGGAGAAAGATGAAGAAAGATATTGTGAGCCATGTGGCTCGGTGTCTAAACTGTCAGCAGGTCAAGTATGAGCATCAGAGACCTGGTGGTGTATTCCAGCGTATGGATATTCCCGAGTGGAAGTGGGAAAGAATAACTATGGACTTTGTTAGTGGACTCCCTCGGACAGCGAGGAAGTTTGATTCAGTTTGGGTGGTGGTGGATAGGTTGACTAAGTCAGCTCACTTCATCCCAATGTGTACTACCTATACCTCAGAGCGGTTGGCAGAGATATTCATCCGTGAGATAGTGAGATTGCATGGAGTTCCCATTTCCATTATATCAGACAGAGGTACCCAGTTCACATCTCAGTTCTGGAGGACATTTCAGCGAGAATTGGGTTCACAGGTAGAGTTGAGCACAGCATTTCATCCACAGACGGATGGGCAATCCGAGCGTACTATTCAGATATTGGAGGACATGTTGCGTGCTTGTGTCATTGATTTTGGTGGTTCATGGGCTGATTATTTGCCTTTGGCGGAGTTTGCTTACAATAATAGCTATCAGTCCGGCATTCAGATGGCACCGTATGAAGCTTTATATGGGAGGCGGTGTAGGTCTCCGGTTGGTTGGTTCGAGCCCGGCGAGGCTAGGTTGTTAGGGACAGAGTTAGTCCAAGATGCCTTAGATAAGGTGAAGGTGATTCAGGAGAGACTTCGCACAGCTCAGTCGCGTCAGAAGAGTTATGCGGACCGGAAGGTCCGAGATGTGTCTTATTCAGTAGGTGAGAAGGTGTTGCTGAAAGTTTCGCCTATGAAGGGTGTTATGAGGTTTGGAAAGAAAGGAAAGTTAAGCCCAAGGTTTATTGGACCTTTTGAGGTGCTTAGGAAAGTTGGGGAGGTGGCTTATATGCTTGCTTTGCCACCCAGTTTGTCGGGAGTTCACCCGGTGTTCCATGTATCTATGCTCCGGAAGTATGTCGGAGACCCGTCTCATGTGTTGGACTTCAACACGATTCAGCTAGATGAGGATTTGACTTATGATGTGGAACCAGTAGCCATTTTGGGTCGACAGGTTCGTAAGCTGAGATCTAAGGATATAGCTTCAGTGAAAGTGCAGTGGAGAGGTCGTCCCGTGGAGGAAGCAACTTGGGAGACCGAGCAGGAAATGCGGAGCAGATATCCACACTTGTTTGATGCTCCGGGTATGTTTCTTAACCCGCTCGCGGACGAGCGTTTGTCTAAGTTGGGGAGAATGTAACGACCCGGCCCGTCGTTACGGGAATTACCACCCCGTTACCTTGCATTTACATATATTATGCTTTTAAAATAGTATTAGAGTATATCGGGTGAGTTAGGAGTGATTTGAATTGAAAATGAAACAAATAGCATGTTTGAAGAAAGCTTGAATATGAAAAGTCAACCAAGAGTTGACTATTGAGTTAGAGTGCTCGGAACCGGATTCTGATGATTCGACTAGTTCCGGGGGATCAATTATGACTTAGGAGAACAATCAGAATTGAATTCGGAGGTCCGGTGTAGTTTTAAGCTTGAATTGGCGAATGTTGAATTTTGGCGAAACCGGATGGTAGGTGATATTTTGATCCGGGGGTCGGAATGGAATTCCGACAATTTCTGTAGCTTCGTTATGTGATTTTGGATGTGTCTGCAAATTTTCAGGTCATTCGGACATCGTTTGACCGGGTTTTGGATTGAATGTTAGTTTTGAAAGTTTTGAAGAAACTTAGGCTTGAATCCGTGGATAATTGGTGATTTTGATGTTTAGTATGGTGTTTTTATGATTGGAACAAGTCCGTATCATGTTTTGGGGTATGTTGGTGGTTTTCGTTGGGGTCCCGGGGGCCTCGGGATGGATTCGGACCATCAACCGGGCATTTAGAACTTGGAAAAATTCTGCAGAAAACTGCAGGTTCTGCCCAGGCCCTTAAGCCTTCGCGTTCGCGTGACCGGTGTCGCGTTCGCGAAGGCCAAGCCTTTTTGTGCATCGCGTTCGCGGGAGAAGGAGTCGCGTTCGCGTAGGTCTGGGATGTTAAGCATCGCGAACGCGTTGCTTGGGTCGCGTTCGCGTAGGGTCGTGGTGTTGTGCTTCGCGTTCGCGGGAGGTCTATCGCGAACGCGTAGAAGAAATCCGGGTGGCTGGGAGTTTGAACATCGCGAACGCGTGGGATGCATCGCATCCGCGAAGAGTAAGGCTGGTTTGTTCATCGCGAACGCGTAGAGGGTCACGCGAACGCGATGAACAATGGTGTCTGGCAGTGAATTTAATCCAGAAACAGAGAGTTACGGGTTCATTAACCCAAAACACACATTTGAGCCCTAGAGAGAAGAAAACTCGAGGAAATCACCGAGAAGTCATCGGGTATTCGTCGGAGGTAAGATTCTTGACTCAAAAACATCATTTTATGGTAGTATTAACATCAATCTTCATGAAATTAGGTTGAAATCTTGAAGAAATGTGGCCTAAATATTGAAAACGGGATTTTTGGATTTGGGAGGCCATTTGAACTCCGATTTCGATAAATTTTATATGCACGGACTCGTGGCGAGATAAGGATCGCGTTGGTACTAATTTCGGAATTTTCCGAGCAGTGGGGCACGGGGTCGGGTTTTACCAACTTAGTGTAATTATGCGAATTTCATATAAATTGAAGTGGGTTATGATTCTTTGACCCGTAATTGATATAATTATTGTTATTTGACTAGATTCTACACACGAGGCAACGAAATTCAAAGGAAAAGGCATCGCGGACGAGTCTACGACCGGCTAAGAGGTGAGTAGTTTGTGTATATTGTAGCCCTGAGGGTTCGAAACCCCGGCTTAGCACATTGTGACGCTAATAGGGCGTGGCTCGCACACCGTGGCAGGTGCGGGATTGATTGTGATTGGGGATTGAGACTTGGTCCATCCCGGAAATGAATAATATGTTGTTAGTGTTGGAAATACACCGTATTTGCTATATTTGTGGGCTGTAAGCCTTGTTTGGGGCCTTGTGCCGATCTGTAGCGTCCTTAGAGGACAATATTTATGTGATAGCTATAATTGCTTAAATCACTGATCTCAGTCCTGGAAACTGTAATCACACTTTCGAAATGCTAAGTCACCGGCTTTTACAAACTTAATAAAGTTAAAGTATTTTTCATAAATTATGAATTGAGAACTGGAATTAAGGAAAATGAATTGTTTTGTGACTTAATTGCTTATTGTGGACCGAGTATGGGATCGGGCTGCACGCCGCAGTGGTTGATATGTGGATCGGGCTGCACGCCGCAGCAGTATTGCGCTTGGGCTGTAGGAGCCCCTCCGGAGTCTGTACACACCCCCAGTGAGCGCCGTCGACGTTAAATTGGATCGGGCTACACGCCGTAGCGGTTATGTGCATTGCATTGCATCCGTATTTGTTGAATTACTCTGTGGTAGCTGTATTGTATTATTGTTGCTAGTTCGTAGGAGATTCGGACTGTAGTGTAGCTTCATATTGTGGTATTTTGTGGATTTCTTACTCTCAGCTACATATATATATTTGTTACTCACTGAGTACTTAGTACTCACCCCTACTCCCTGCACCTTTTGTGTGCAGACTCAGGTACACAGGAGCAGTAGACGGACATCTCCAGCGTTTACATTGTCACATCGAGTTGCTGAGGTAGCTGCGTACGTTCGCAGAGCCTAGCTTCTCCTCTCATTCCAGTTGTTATTGTATATTTTGTATTCAGACTTGAGTACTTCTATATCGTACTCTCTATTTCCTGTTGGGTTTTGTTAGAGGCTCTAGACTTGTGACTCCGGATCTTTGGGAGTGTCAGTACTTTTGTTCAGTATTATTATTATTGGAGTTCTTAAACTCATATATTCTTCTTGGGTTGTCCATTTGGGGACTGGTATTGATGTATAATTAAATTGTTGGTCTGGCTGGCCTACCTTGATTGTTGGGCGCCATCACGACCGGATTTGGGTCGTGACAGGTTATGGATATTTCGGCCTTCCATTATCTTGTCCGATAATGTTTCCTCGAGTTTATTCGGGGTATAGGTCAATACTGGGGTAACAGACTTGACCATATTGAAGACGTGTGTTCTAACTTCGTACCCCGGTTCGATGGAACCCGAGGTTAGTCTTCAATCCATTACGTTTCAATTTCGATCTGTCATGCAATAGATGAGTCCGGTTTCGACCGTATACACTTCCCTTGATACCTTATTGGTCGAGCATATCGCACAGGGCTTGCCTAGTGCGGTTTACATCCCCTATTTGGTTTGCAAGCTATTACATAATGGGAGTTTTATCCAGTGAACACAGAGTGCTCACTTGAAGGGCAGGGGCTATGGCAGAGGCTGTAGCGATTATGGATTTTTCAGTGGTTCATATATATATATATATATATATATATATATATAAGAGTTGTTGTTTTGTCTATCTTTATAGGCTGATATACTAACAAAGATAAATTGATTAACATTAGAAAAAAGTTGTTTCGTCATTTGTAACATTTATTGTCCATTTGCAATTTCGATCAGCCGATCTATATAATAAATGATTATAAATTGGATAGCGATTCATAACAATGAGACTTAGATCCCAGAAGTTTCTAACTTGTTTTGAGTAATTAAATTAACACACTAATAATCAAACAAATAATTAATTAAAGGAACAGTCACTTTGAAGCTATTCTCTAAAATTAATTTAATGTTGCACAATATAACAACTGCATTATGAGTGGGAGCTGTAAGATAGCTTAAAGATTCAATTCATAAAAATTTCCTTGTGGAGAACTCAAAGAGAGAACATTTGACTTGTTTAATTTATTAAATAAATCACATGAGCCTAGAGCTATGAAGTAACCTTTACATTAAATATCATGATAAGGAAAATTATAAGTTGACCTGATTTATTAACCTTAGTTTATTTTAAAAGTAGGCAAATATTGAAGTAAAATGTCCTTTTCATTAATTATGTTGGAAGGTAAGTCAATAAATTTAAAGCAAAACAAAAATACTAGTATACTACTAGTAGCAAACTCTTTTACTTTCTAAAAACGCATGGATAAAATATAATGTACTACGACACGTAAAGGGGTGGGGTAAGGTAAAGGGTTCTTAATATATCTAGAAAAATCGAAATCAAGACTAGAATTTTTTAACAAATAGGGTCAAGAATAATTTTTTCTTGCCCTTTTCTTGTGTCAAAGACCACGAAGACAAATAATCTCTCCTAGAATTTTTTGTTCCATGTTGTATTTTGTGAATTGCCTCAACTAATTTCTTTTTATATTAGCCGTCTAGTATCACAAGTTCACTGGCTCGACTAATACACATTAACGTTGTATAGAGATTATTAGAGGACTCCCTACCAAGATTTCTTTCATTCTCATGCTCGAACACGAGACAAGCCTCTGATAAAGAAGTGATTATACCAACCCACCACTCCTTCGAGATGTACCTAAACTAATTTCTGAAACAAAAGTGTGAAATATATTTGTAAATAGTATCTGGCAAGGGCAAAAAGCGATAATACCAAAGACATTTCAACACAAAATTAGTGTTTGTTTTAAGAAAAGGTATATCACAAATACTTAGTAAGCGTTTGGATATAAAAATTGTAAAATTCCAAAAAATGGTAGAAAAAAATTTCAAGTGAAAATCGTATTTGAAATTTAAAGTTGTGTTTGGACATGAAATTTTGTTTGGGTTGTTTTTTAGGTTTTGTGAGTGATTTGAGTGAAAATTTTAAAAAATAACTTTTTTGGAGTTTTTAAATTTTCGAAAATTTTCAAAATGCATCTTCAAGTGAAGAAAATTTATGAACAAATGCTAATTTCGAAAAAAAGTAAACAAAAGTTTTGTAAAAAAAACGGAAAATAAATTATGTCCAAACGGTCTCTAGAAAGATGGGTTTAAAGATACCAAATTTTGGCTTTAAAAGTCAGAACAATGTATTGTGTCATTGTGTGTTTTCTTTTTTTTTTTTTTGGGGGGGGGGGGGGGGGGGAGGGTTGCTTAAAACTTTGAAAAGAGAAAATAACTCATATAAGAATCAAATGATTATTGATTCATTTGTTTTCATTCAACAAATTCTCTCTACCTATTCTCTCATTAAACATGTCTAAAATTGACAATTCTGCTGTCCTTAGTATTTGCAAAACAGTTCTAGTTTGTGGTTTAGTTCTATATGTGGGCACCATTATTTATTTCAATGACTCTAAATGTTCATCTTCTGATTTTTTCTCTCCATTGAAACTCACTATCTCTCCTTCAAATTTTCAAACAAATACATTATTATCAAATGATACAAAAACCAACAATGCCACAAATATTAGCCATCTTCTTTTTGGACTTTTGGGTTCAGAAAAAGCATGGCATCATAGAAAATCCTATATTGAATCTTGGTGGAGACCAAATATTACAAAAGGATATCTTTTACTAGATGTTCCTCCTAAAGGTGATCTTTTACCTTGGTCAAAAAATTCACCACCTTATAAAATATCAGATGATGTTCCAAAACTTGTTGAAGAAACCAAGCATGTTGATCCAACAGTTTTAAGATTAGTTCATGGGATAATGGAGGTGTTTAGAGAAGAACATGAAGGTTTAAGATGGTTAGTTATGGGGGACGATGATTCTGTATTTTTCGTGGATAATATGGTTGATATTCTGGCGCAGTATGATCATACAAAGTATTATTATTTCGGTGGACACTCAGAGTTTATATTGTCGAATTATTGGTATTCATTTAATCAAGGTTTTGGTGGAGCTGGATTTATATTGAGTTATCCTTTGGCTAAAGCATTAGCAAATAATATGATGTCTTGTTTAAAGAGATATGCTCATTTGAAAGCTGCTGATAGAACTACAATGACTTGCATTGCTGATATTGGTGTCAACCTTTCTCCTCTTCAGGGTATTCATCAGGTAATTTTTTTTTTAAAAAAATGACAAGAATAAAAAAGGATAATGAAATGCGCAATCATATAATAAATACTTGTGTGTTTAGATAACTGTGATGAAAATAATAATAAGCAGTTAATATATTTGATTTTCTAACGATCAAAATGCCCTAAAGTTATTTACTGAAAATATGAACTACTAGCAAGTATATTTAGAAGAAGAATGATAAATGATGAAAAACACCTTTAAACATCTTTAAGAGTGTTTTTTTAAAAGGGGTATATTTTAATTACAAAAAATATTATGAAAAAAAATCTTGGTCTTACTAAAAGGTTTCGTTAAGTTGAAAAATCATAAGTTGGGGGCTGATTTTAACTTTATAAACACTTAGTATAAATAATTTTGATATTTACCAAAACACGTAATTTAATAAATAAATAAAAGTACTTTTCAAAACAGCTTATAAATTTACCAAAAAACTATCTTTCTTTTTTTAATATTTATTAGTTGTTGGAAATTAATTTGCAGATTGATCTACGCGGTGATCTATCAGGATTTCTGTCATCTCATCCAAAATCATTATTAATGTCTCTTCACCATTTTGACATGGTTGAACCAATATTCCCCTCTTTAGACCGTGCGCACTCAGGATTCCATCTCTTAAATGCTGCAAATTATGATCAATCAAGAATGTTACAACAAACCATATGCCACAAAAGATCAAATAATTGGACATTTTCAGTTTCTTGGGGATACTCAGTTCACATTTATGAGAAAATTATGCCTAGAAGTTGGATTCAAAATCCTATTGTAACATTCAAAACATGGAATAAAAGTCCTAATCCACCACATTATATGTTTGATGTTAGAAGT
Organism: Nicotiana noctiflora; assembly: GCA_032618575.1. NCBI lineage: Eukaryota > Viridiplantae > Streptophyta > Magnoliopsida > Solanales > Solanaceae > Nicotiana > Nicotiana noctiflora. The sequence goes on from JASVEL010000249.1 coordinate 714,303, forward strand.
CCTTCATTGGATCCTTGTGAAGCTCCACATGTATTTTTCTTCAAATCTGTGGAGAAAACTCCCAGAAATGAAATTCTTACAACATATACTAGAGGATGGCCAAGAGGGATTGGAGCTTGTTTGTCTTCTGGAAATTACTCTGCAGAATATGTTTCTGAAATTCATGTTTACTCACCAGCAACAAAACGTATTGAGGTAAATGTTCTCTACTTCCAAAATCTCCTTATTTTGTATGATAAAATTGTAAAAGAATTTTTACGTCATCAAAAGATAACTTCAAATAATAGATAATAATCGCCTATATGAGGGTATTTTCATGCACAAAGCATCTTGCATTCACGCAGGGTTTGAAGAAAGCTACACTCAGTGGCGGAGCTAGAATTATCAAGTAATACAATGTAATTTTCCGGAGAAGAGATATTGATTGATACCCCTTGATTGAATGTGGCACTGCCACTGACCACATCTCAGGGGTATTGATTCAAAAAACCTACCCTAATATAAATATTAATATATAGTTGTTTGTAAAACTTAATCTCATGCTCTTACAGGTTACACAAAGATAATAACCGACATAAAACTAATAACTTGCAATTGTTGTCCTAATTAAACTAGCAATTTTCGTTTGGAATAGTTACTTCTCTTTTATAATTAGCCAAATGCATCTCCTTTCTCATTGACTTATAGTTTTCTAAACATTTTTCCAACTATAAAATTAATTACCTTGAAAGGGGGTGAGAGTTTAGCTAGACCCTGTAAAATTAGAGTTTTTTTACATCATGTTAAGGACTAAGAAAAGTATCTCTCTCTTAAGGTTGGTATCAGTTTTTTTTTTTTTTTCAGAAACAACATTTACCATTATTAATTAATTAGAAAGTCAACTAATCATAATGCCAAGTCCTACGTCCTATTGAGTGAAGACAATTGGAGTGAAACACATGCTGTCTTTAGGGAAACCCCAAAGTATATTCTCCCTCTTCTAGAAGTACTTTGAATAATAATAATAATAATAATAATAATAATAATAATAATAATAATAATAATAATAATAATATAGGATTGATCGACGTAGGATCCGAGGAAGGGCTGAAGTACAAGAATTTATCGTATGCAACCTTACCTTGGATTTCCGCAACCTTATATATATATAAAGTTTAACCAAAAAGCAGGCTAACATCGTATATTCAAATTACAAAAGTCATGATTGAAAATGAGTTTTTGTTCCATTGTGTTTGATTATGTCAAAAATCTGTATTCTGATCATTATGTTTTTATTAATGATTTTTTTTTCTCATTGTAATTTTCAGATTGATAGGTGTGAATGTTGTGATGTAATTCATGAAGCTGGATCAAATAAGGCTGAAATCAAGTATAGAGAGTGTTTGATAGATGAGATAATAGCTTGATTAATTCATAATATGCTGTTGTATAAGCATTTATGTCAATTTTTTTCTTCCTTATTAGTATTTTTTTCTCCAAAAGATAATTGATATGTATTTAATTCAACACATGAAAGAGTCATGCAATGTTGAAGAGATATGTAACTTTTGCACACATAAATATGTAGCTTATCTATTTTTTTACACGGAATTTAATAAATTTTATTTTAATTCACATGAGAGATCGAACAATCATCTTGTGTCTTTTACTCATCACTTTTAGTTATTCTCCTCAAGGAAAATAGATACATAAATAGAAAGAAAAAATTAAAGTTATCGCAAATGCAATCACATGTGTAGGAGAAAAAATTAGTACATGAATTGTGAAGAAAAACTTCACTGTCTATGTTGTATACTTGGGTTATAGAGAAGAAAAATAGCTCCAATGATTAATGTAAAATAGTATTTTTACCTTATAAAAAATCTTCAATAAATGAATAATGTAGAATAGTATTGGAGTCCTAACCGTTGCCGCACCTCTTCCTTTTTAAATTTTTTCTTATAAATAACAAAATTTATATTCCTATACCACATATAAAATCTTATTACCCCCAATATTTAATGTTTGAGTTAATTACATTTCAGTATATCAAATTATCATTTATATAACATAATTCAAGTAAGGGATATAATTAAGGAGGCATTTATATCAGGGATAATTATAGGACCGTATCTTCTTACTTTTGGAATAGAACTTCTCGGAAAAATATATATCAATATGATTCGAGAGAGGAGTGAAATTATGAGAAGTGTCGAAATATTTTATCATGTTTTCTTCATTTTTTTTAGCAGTAAGAAAATTGGAGAAGCAGTGCACGTGACTGGGTGATGAATGGTGACAAAAGGGAATTCCCCATTTCATTTCTAGTAGAGTTTGATTGCATAACCCTCAAATATGAATTTTCTTTCCCACCAGTTGTCTTTTGAAATACTCTACATATGACCTCCCCCCCTTCTCCCCCCACGTTTTCGAAATTCTTTGTTCCTTACCCGATTATCAGAAATATTGGACCGATCCTAGTTGAATCACAAATAAATACTGTCTACCATGTTTCTCAACTCAAAATGATATTGGGACCTTAGATTTTCTGTGACGGCCCAAAGGGTCATCACCGTATTTTTTCCTTTTTTTGCATTTTTGAGATCTTGGAAACCTCACTCTCATTTGCCTCGATGTGCGTACACAGTCCGGGCGCGAAGCCGAAAAGTTTTTGTATTAAGATATATAAATTTCATGGAAAATTTGAAGAATTATGATATTGTTATTTATATAGTTGACTTTGATCAATATTTTTGGTAAACGGGCCTGGACCGATGAAATGACGATCCCGCGAGGACCATAGGAAAATATGGGACTCGGGCATGTGCCCGGAGTTGAAATCCGAGGTCCAGAACCTCGGTAAAAGAATTTCTCTGTTAAATTATTTTTTGAAATTAATAAGGAAAAATGAAAATGAGTTAGAAAATATAGGTATCGGGCTCATATTTTAGTTCCGACACCCGATACTAGTCATAAATATAGGTTGAGTGTTTTCTGTGAAGTTTGGTCAAAATCAGACGTCGTTTGACATGTTTCAGACCTAAATAGCTAAAGTTAGAGATTTATGAACTTTAAAAAGGAAATCTTGAGTTTTGGGGGTTGATTCTTTGTTTTTGATGTTATTTTAGCGATTTGATCGCTCGAGCAAGTTCATATGATGTTGTTGAGTTAGTGTGTGCATTTGGTTAGGAGCCCTGGGGTCTCGGGAGTGTTTTGGAGGTAGTTCGGGATGTTTTTGCATTGAAAACGTGGTATTTTTAGCTATTGCTGGTATCTGGTACGATGTTCTATGCGATCACACAGGTCATTCAGTGATCGCATATTGTAAAATTCAGGAGCCCAAAATTGTTTTATACGATCGCAGCTCTCCTTGTGCGATCGCATTGCCCACTTTCCCTAACCTATGCGATAGCATTATCCACTTTGCAATCGCATAGAGCTTTTCCCTGGCCCAGTCGCATCTCCACTATGCGTTCGCATCTTACCTTCTGCGTTCGCGTAACATTTCACCTTTACCCTATGCGACCGCACTGCCTTGTATGCAATCGCATAGGGCATTTTTGCCCAGTGATTTTTCATAAAAACATAACAGAAGAACGGGATTTGTCTCACAAAACTCATACGGTCACTTCTCCCCCAGTCTCCATTTTCAAGTCCCAAGCTCCCAATCCTCCATAACTCTTTGGGTAAGTTTTCCTAACCTTATTTCTTCATTATTTAATCACCTAATGATAATTATAGCTAGCCCTAAGTCATGAATTCAAGATAGAAAATGGGGGTTTTGGGTAGAACTAGGGCTTGTGGGATTTTGGGTGATTCAACCTCAATTTGAGGTCGGATTGTGAAACAAATCATATATTCTAACTCGTGGGGTTATGGGTGATTGGAATTTAGTCGGAACCACGAGTTTGGACCATGTGGGCCTGGAGTCGGATTTTGCTATTTTTGAAAAAATGATAGAATTTCATTTCTAGGCTTATGAGATTATTTTATTGAGCCCTAATTGGTGTTTTGAATTAAAAATGACTAGAAATCATTGTTTCGGAGTCAGATTCTAGAGGAAAGGCGGTGATAGAGGATTGTTTGTTATTTTCGGACTGAGGTAAGTGTCTGATCTAATCTCGACTTGAGGGAATAAGATTAGTGTATTATTGCTTGCTATTTGCTAAATGATCGAGTGCGGTGTATAGGCATGGTGACGAGTATCTATACACTAGCATCTAGCATGACCATGAGTCGTATTTGTACTTGCTTTGGGGTATATTTTGAGAACCATTCCTAGCAAATGATAAATTCGACATCATGAGTTAGTTGGGAAATTATTTATGAAATGTGAGATTTCCTGGAGCTTTGGCTCAAATGGTAGTGACTTTTATGAAGTCAAAATTGTAAGTATTGTAAAAAGTGTGGTTAGATCCCTTGCCGGGACGTGTAGGTTGTGATTGTTGTTGCTCCCGTATCCGGTTGAGAGTTATTTGAAATCTCCATTATAGAAATGTTTGGACTGCTAGTGGTACCCTTATTGGGTGGATCGTTATATTGCCGAGTTTATCCTAAAGGGGAACTCCTTGAGAAAGGCTACATGAAACCTATATTATACTTATTGGGATCGTGTGGCACGTCGTCAACTTATATGATATATATTGGGATCGTGTGGCACGCCGTCCACCTATATTATATTTATTAGGATCGTGTGGCACGCCGTCCACTTATATGATACTTATTGGGATTGTATGGCACGCTGTCCACTTATATGATATTTATTGGGACCGTGTGGCACGCCGTCCACATATATTATATTTATTGGGTTCGTTTGGAACGCCGTCCACTTATATGATATTTATTGAAATCGTGTGGCATGCCGTCCACCTATGTTATAATTATTGGAATCGTGTGGCACGCCGTCCACTTATGATACATATTATGGGATCGTGTGATGCGCCAACCACTTATGAAAGTAAATAATGTGATTTTGGTTTAATATTGTCACAGATGGCCCGCTCTCATTGTTCAATATTTTCTGAACATGTTCCCTATTCAGTTGTATACCTTCACATATAATCCTGTTGTTCTTTCTTTTATTGTTGTATCTATATATATATATATATATATCTGCACAGGTTGATTTTAGTAAGTCCTGTCTAGCCTCGTCAATACTTCACTGGGGTTAGGCCAGGCACTTACCAGCACATGGGGTCGGTTGTGTTGATGCTACATTTCTGTGCTTTTGCACAGATCGCAGTGTTGGAGCAGCTTTCGGACAGTAGAAGTAGTAGGATATTTTCGGGAGTTGTCTTCAGTCCAGGGACTCTCGAGGTAGCCTAGCCAGCGTTCGCAGGCCGAAGTCTCTATCCTTTATTTCAGTGTGTTTTATTGTTCCAAAACATACTTATGTATTTTCTTTCATTCAGACTTGGTTGTAGTATTCTATAGTAGTCTGTGAGATAGCGATACCAGATTTTGGGGTAGTATTATGTTCAGTATATTTCCGCATTTGACTTTTTCTTTATTGAGTTTCTAAAAAGTTTTCTGCAATGTTTAATTATTTTAGTATATTCTGTTGTTATTATTCAGCTGGCCTAGCTTCGATAGTAGGTGCCATCACGACTCCCGATGCTGGGAAATCCAGATCATGACAAGTTGGTATTAGAGCTCTAGGTTGCATTAGTCTCGCTACTCACGGACAAACTAAGTTGGTATCCACGATGGTGTTTTGAGATTTCAGGGGCGAGTATGTGTAACCAATGTTGATGGAATTCGAAAGTTGATCTTAGCGGAGGCCCAAAGTTCTCGGTATTCTATTCACCCGGGTTCCGCGAAGATATATCAGGGTTTACAACAACATTACAGGTGACGTAGGATAAAGAAAGACATTGTTGCATATGTGGCTCGGTGTTTAAATTGTCAGCATGTCAAGTATGAGCATCAGAGACCTAGTGGTGTGTTTCAGAGGATTGAGCTTCCCGAGTGGAAGTAGGAGCGGATTACCATGGAATTTGTTACTGGACTTTCGGTGACCCGGAAGAGGTTTGATGTTATTTGGGTCATTGTTGATAGGCTGACTAAGTCAGCGCGTTTCATTCATGTTGCTACTACCTATTCCTCAGATAGACTAGCCGGGATTTACATCCGAGAGATTGTTCGTCTTCATGGGGTACCGACATCTATCATTTCGGATCGGGGTACGCAGTTTACCTCGTGCTTTTGGAGAGCAGTTCAGCAGGACCAAGGTACACAGGTTCAGTTGAGTACAACATTAAATCCTTAGACAGACGGTCAGTCTGAGAGGACTATTCAGATATTGGAGGATATGCACCGAGCCTATGTTATTGATTTTTGAGGCTCTTGGGACAAGTTCTTGACTTTAGCAGAGTTTGCCTACAATAACAGCTACCAGTCCAATATTCAGATGGCACCTTATGAGGCGTTGTATGGTAGGCGGTGTCGGTCTCCAGTCAGATGGTTCGAGCCGGGAGAGGCTTGGTTGTTGGGTACTGATTTAGTTGGATAAGGTCAATATTATCCAGGAGAGGTTACGTTTGGCTCAGTCTAGGCAAAAGAGTTATGCAGATCGTAAGGTTCGAGATGTGGACTTCATGGTTGGTGAGCGAGTATTGCTCTGTGTGTTGCCTATGAAATGCATGATGAGATTTGGGAATAAGGGAAAGCTTAGCCCTAGATATATTGGTCCATTTGAAATACTTGATCGAGTGGGAGAGATGGCTTATAGACTTGCCTTGCCACCTAGCTTGTCAGTTGTGCATCTAGTGTTTCACGTGTCTATGGTCCGGAGGTATCACGATGATCCTACCCACGTGTTAGATTTTAGTATTATCCAGTTGGATATGGATCTGTCCTACGAGGAGGAACCGGTAGCTATTCTAGAATAACAAGTTCGACAGTTGAGGTCGAAGAGTTTTCCTTCAGTACGTGTGTAGTGGAGAGGTCAGCCTCCTGAGGCTTCAACCTAGGGGTCCGAGTCTGATATGCGGAGCCATTACCCTCATCTATTTCCTGACTCAGGTACTTCCTTCTTTTATCCGTTCCAGGATAAACAGTTGTTTTAGAGGTAGAGAATATGACCGCCCAAAAGGTTATCACTGTATTTCTCCCTTTTTCCGCGCTTCCTAGGTCTTGGAAACCTCACTCTCAGTTGCATCGATGTGCGTGCATAGTCCGGGCGCGAAGCCGAAATGTTTTTATGTTAAGATATATGAATTCTATGGAACATTTGATGAATTATGATATTATTATTGATATAGTTGACTTTGGTCAATATTTTTGGTAAACGCGCTCGGACCGGTGATGTGACGGACCTGGGAGGTCCGTAGGAAAATATGGGACTCGAGCATGTGCTCGGAGTTGAAATCTGAGGTCCAGAACCTCGGTAAAAGAATTTTTCTGTTAAATTGTTTTCTGAACTTAATAAGGAAAACTGAAAATGAAAATGAGTTAGAAAATATAGGTATCGGGCTCGTATTTTGGTTCTGACGCTCGGTACAGGTCCTAAATATTGGTTAAGCGCTTCCTATGAAGTTTGGTCGAAATCGGACGTCGTTTGACGTGTTTCGGATGTAAATAGCTAAAGTTGGAGATTTATGAACTTTAAAAAGGAAATCTTGAGTTTTGGGGGTTGATTCTTTGTTTTTTATGTTATTTTAGCGAGCGAGAAAGTTCATATGATGTTGTTGAATTAGTGTATGCATTTGGTTAGGAGCCCTAGGGGCTCGGGAGTGTTTCGGAGGTGGTTCGGGATGTTTTTGCATTGAAAATCTGAAACTTTTAGCTGTTGGTGGTATCTGGTATGATGTTTTATGCGATCGCATCGGTCCTTCCGCGATCGAATAGTGTAAAATTCAGGAGCCCAAAATTGTTCTATGCGATCGCAGCTCTCCTTGTGCGATCGCATTGCCCAGCTTCCCTAACCTATGCGATCGCATTGTCCACCTCGCGATCGCATAGAGCTTTTCCTTGGCCTAGTCGCATCTCCACTATGCGTTAACATCTTACCTTCTGCGATCACGAAACATTTCCTCCTTACCCTATGCAATCGCACGGCCTTGGATGCGATCGTATAAGGCGTTTTTGCCTAGTGAATTTTCATAAAAACATAATAGAAGCATGGGATTTTTCTCACAAAACACTTACGGGCTCTTCTCCTCCACCCTTTATTTTCAAGTCCCAAGCTTCCAATCCTCCATAACTCTTTGGGTAAGTTTTTCTAACCTCAATTATTCATTATTTAATCATCAAATCATATTTAATCCTAGCCCTAAGTCATGAATTCAAGGTAGAAAATGGGGGTTTTGTGTAGAACTAGGGCTTGTGAGATTTTAGGTGATTCAACCTCAATTTGGGGTCGGATTGTGAAAAAAATCATATATTCTAACTCGTGGGGTTATGGGTGATTGGAATTTTGTCCGAGCCTCGAGTTTGGACCATGTGGGCCCAATGTCAGATTTTTCTATTTTTGGAAGAATGATGGGAATTTCATTTCTAGGCTATGGGATTATGTTATTGAGCCCTAATTGATGTTATTGAATTAAAAATGACTAGATGCCATTGTTTCGGAGTCGGATTCAAGAGGAAAGGCGGTGCTGGAGGATTGGTTGCTATTTTAGAACTGAGGTAAGTGTCTGATCTAATCTCGGCTTGAGGGAATAGGATTAGTACAATATTGCTTGCTATTTGTTAAAGTGCGGTGTATAGGCATGGTGACGAGTATCTATACACTGGCGTTTAGCATGTCCGTAAGTCTTATTTGTACTTGCTTTGGGGTATATTTTGAGAATCATTCCTAGCAAATGATGAATACGACATGATGACTTAGTTGGAAAATTATTTATGAAACGTGAGATTTCCTGGAGCCCTGGCTCAAACGGTAGTGAGTTTTATGTAGTCAAAATTGTAAGTATTGTAAAGAAGTGTGGTTGGATCCTTTGCCGGGATGTGTAGATTGTGATTGTTGTTGCTCCCTTATCTGGTTGAGCATTATTTGAAACTCAATTATTGAGATGTTTGGGCTACTAGTGGTACCCTTATTGGGTAGACCGTTATATTGCCGAGTTTTGCCTAAAGGGGAATTGAGAAAGGCTATATGAATCCACCTATAATATACTTATTGGGATCGTGTGGCACGCCGTCCACTTATATAATATTTATTGGGATCGTGTGGTATGCCGTCCACCTATATTATATTTATTGGGATCGTGTGGCACGCCGTCCACTTATATGATGCTTATAGGGATCCTGTGGCACGCCATCCACTTATATGATATTTATTTGGGATAGTGTGGCACTTCGTCCACCTGTATTATATTTATTGGGATCGTGTGGCACGCCGTCCACTTATATGATATTTATTGGGATCGTGTGGCACGCTTTCCACCTATGTTATAATTATTGAGATCGTGTTGCACGCCGTCCACTTATGATACATACTACTGGATCGTGTGGCGCGCCGACCACTTATGAAAGTAAATAATGTGATTTTTGTTTAATGTTGTCAGAGATGACCTGCTCTCATTGTTCAATATTTTCTTAACATGTTCCCTATTCAGTTGTATACCTTCACATATAATCATGTTGTTCTTTCTATTATTTTTGAATCTATATATATATCTGCACAGGTTGATTTTAGTAAGTCATGTCTAGCCTCGTCACTACTTCGCCGGGATTAGGCCAGGCACTTACCAGCACATGGGGTCGGCTGTGCTGATGCTACATTTCTATGTTTTTGCACAGATCACAGTGTTGGAGCAGCTTTAGGACAGCAGCAGCACAAGGATATTTTCGGGAGTTATCTTCTGTCCAGGGACTCTCGAGGTAGCCTAGCCGGCCTTCGCAGGTCGAAGTCCCTATCGTTTATTTCAGTTTGTTTTTATCATACCAAAACAGACTTATGTATTTTCTTTCATTTAGACTTGGTTGTAGTATTCTATAGTAGTCTATGAGATAGAGACACCAGATTTTAGGGTAGTGTTATGTTCAGTATTTTTCTGCATTTGACTTCTTCTTTATTGAGTTTCTAAAACGTTTTCCGCAATGTTTAATTATTTTAGTGTATTCTGCTGTTATCGTTCGGCTGGCCTAGCTTCGATAGTAGGCGCCATCACGACTCCCGATGGTGGGATATCCAGGTCGTGACATTTTCCCTGCTAAGGATCCACATTGGTGGTAGAGTCGATGGCAATTTCCAAAATTCTGTGATATAAGTGCTTGTGCAATAGGCCCATATATCTCTCGAAAACACTTGAATGAAAAATAAATACACTACCATATTTCTCAACTCAAAAAGATATTGGGACCTAAGATTTTCTCTGCCAAAGATCCACATTGGCGGTAGAATCGATGGCAATTTTAAAAATTCTGTGATATAAGTGCTTGTGCAATAGGCCCATATATCTCCTGAAAATGCAACTTGAGAAGATTTCTCATTCCTAACTTGAGTCCGTAAAAATATGTATTTTTGACAATGAAAATCTATTTTTCCTTTTTGTCAATGTTTTGACAAGACATGTTTCTAGAAATTGTAGATAAATTATAGAAAAATTAAAAAGAATTCTAGACTTTTTTTTGGAGATGATTTTGTAGAAGCTTTAATCGTTTTGGCTTTGTGCAAACAGAAAATAATACATCTACAATCAGAATATAAATAATCTACAATTTATCTACAAGATATCTACAAACTCGATACATTGAATTTTAATATTCCAATTTCCATTTCAATTGTAGCATAATTGACATTTTAGACATAATTATTGAAGATTTGTAAAAATTTTAGTCTTCCCAATCTGCAATTTATCTACAATTCTACAATATATCTACAATTTATCTACAATTTCTGAAAATATGTCTTGTTCTTCTTCTTCGACGAGTTTCAATCTGAAGTTCAGTCAAAACCAAGTCTAATCTTCACCAAAACCCCTCAAAATCGAGATATAAACTCCTAAACATATTCCGAATTATTAACAACAAAACCCAATCCAAACAAATAATGATTTTTGAAGACTCAAATTTGAATTCAATACTTTCAAGCTTTTTAATGGCTATCAATGGTGGAAAATATATGGAAGAACAGATTTTTTCAACTTTGAATTGTTGAAACTCGAAAATTTGAATTGTTCGTTCTTTTTTTTTTCTTGAGAATTTGAATTGTAGTTCAGGAGAAAAATACGCAGATGAGAAATCTCATTTCCCTTTTTAAAATTGAATTTAATGTAGAATCAATTAACACCAAGATTCTCTACTTAATTTTAGCGCGAGTTTTAGGGAATATTCTGTCCTTTTAAAGCCCTATAGTCGAATGGTATATAAATTATAGTTAAAGTGTTGACTGGGTGGGTAATTAACAAGCTATGCACATTTGGAATAATAATGTTTCATATATGATATAGTTAAGAAAAAAATCCCTAAATATAGATTAGATCGTGCTCCAAATTAATCCTCATTCTTGGTAGGTCGTTGAATTTTAGTTTTTTATATTATATATTCATGAGGTATCTTCGATTAACTATATTATTATTTGTGGAGTTTTTTAAATCCTTAGGACTCAAATTCTAGTATTATGATTAAGGATAGTGAATTTCATCCATTTCGCCGTACCACATAGGAGTCGTTTGGTAAGAGGTGTAAGAAAGTATAGTGTTAGTATAAAAAGTTAATATAATTTTAATACTTTGTTTGATTAGTAAATCAGGTATAAATTATCATAAGATTAAAATTAATATCGATATAACTATACCTTATAGATGGTGGGGTAATTAGCACCGGTACAACTTATATATTCTTCTTACAAATTATACAATTGTCATAATTAATACAATATACCAAACAGTGAATAAAAAAATAATCCCTGCATAACTTATTACAGCATAACTTATACCAGTATAACTTATCCCAGCATAAGCCGTATTCAACCCAAACGACCCCTTAGTGGTTGAAAGATCAAAATAGCCAGTATTTACCAAGTCAATGAAAAATAGCCACTATTTTGCTGCAACGGAGATCAATCCGTCATAATATATTGGAATTCGGTGCACATGTATATGAACTCCAGCATATTATGCTAGACCGATATATTATAGTGAAACTCCAGTATATCATGCTGGGATATTTTTTCGGATTTTGAACAGTATTTTCGTTTAGATTTATCTTTACATAAAAATATATATATATATATATATATATATATGTGTGTGTGTGTGTGTGTGTGTGTGTGTGTATTTATTATTTTTGTACGTATAAGTTTTTAAGAGTTGATTAATGGTTGATAAATGGGATACTATGACGACCCAAAGGGTCATCACTTATTTTTTTCAATCATTTGGAGCTTCCGAGATCTTGAAAACCTCATTCATAGTTGCCTCGATTTACGTGCGCAGTCCAGGCGCGAAGCTGGAAATTTTTTTATGTTGAAATAGATGAAATATGTGAAGAATTTGAAGAATCTTGATATTAATATTGATATGGTTGACTTTGGTCAATATTTTTGGTAAACTGACCCGGTCCCGTGATTTGACGGTCTCATAAAATCCGTGGAAAAATATGAAACACGGACTTACGCCCGGAATCAAAATTCGACGTCTAGAACCCCGGTAAAAGAATTTTTCTGTTAAATTGTTTTTTGAAAATGTTTAAGGAAAATGAAACTGAAATTTGATTAAAAAGGGATGGTATCAGGCTTGTATTTTGGTTCCGACGCCCGGTGTAAGTCATATATATTGGTTAAGCACTTCCTTTAAAGTTTGGTTGAAAATGGACGTCGTTTGACGTGTTTCTGCCTTGAACTGGAAATTTTGGAAGTTATAAAATTCTGAAAGAAATCTTGAGTTTTAAGGCTCAATTCATTGCTTTTGATGTTATTTTGACGATTTGATCTCGCGAGCAAATTCGTATGATATTTTTTAGTTAGTGTGCATATTTTGTTTGGAGCCTCAAGGGCTCGGGAGTGTTTCAGAGGTGGTTCGGGGTGTTTTTGGACTTAGGAAACTGGCAAATTTTCTGCAATATCTTCACATAGGTTTTAGTCTATGCGATCACAGCCTTGTTCATGCGATCGCACTGCCTTGACCACTTCCTTAACGCGATCGCATCCCATCTTATGCGATCGCGTAGCTTCCCGTCCTTCTTCAACGCGATCGCAAGCCCTTCCACGCGATCGATTAGTGCAAACGAACCACCCAACGAATTTCTTCTACGCAATCGCAGCGTTGTCCACGCGATCGCGTAGACTTGGGCATTTACCTTCTGCGATCGCGACCCTATTCACGCGATCGCGTAGAACAAAAATGTTGCCCAGTGAATTTATTCCCAAAACAGAACAGAATCAGGATTTTCATCCCATTTCACAAACTCTCTCTTCTCCACAGCTTCTTGGGCGATCCTTGAGCAATTCTTCATCAAACTTCTTGGGTAAGTGATTCTTGACTCGTTTTCTTCATTTTCCATCAATATTATCTGAATTCGTAGGCCTAAATATGTGTAAATGGGTAGAAAAATTAGAGAAATGAGTATAGTTAGGGTTTTCAAAGAATTTGCGATCTAGACCTCATTTTGGGGCCGAACATAAGAACAAACTGTATATTTGAACTCGTGGATAATTGGGTGATGTTATTTTTGTTCGAACCTCGAGTTTCGATCATGTGGGACTGGGGTCTTTTTTTACTATTCCGGGCAGAATGTTGTAAAAATTATATTTGGCTATATGAACTAGTTTGTTAAGTAGTATTGATATTAAATCAATTGTGTATAGATACAATTGGACTGGAGCCAAATTTGAAAGGAAAAGGCATTGCTACGGATTGAATTGTTCGTAAACATTCGAGGTAAGTGTTTGTTTTATCCTAGCTTGAGGGAATATGAATTGAGTTTATGTGTTAATTGTTAAATGTGGAGTCCAACTGTCACGACCCCAAATCCGGTCATGATGGCGCCCAGCACACTGCTAGGCCAGCCTGACCAATTAACAACAATCACGGAGCCATAAGCTCACTTTATCCAATTTAAGCATAACGGAATAATTCAACAGTGATAGATACATATTAAAAATAGGGAACCAAATCCCAACACGTGCCAACTCCTATAGACCGAAGGGTCAAGAGTCATGAGCCTCTACGGAATATACAAGTGTAAATAGTGAATATAACCGTGCACAAGTGTGGGATGATCAGAACAAAATATAGACAAACTGGAGAATCAGGTCCTGCGAACGCTGGCAGCTACCTCGACTGTCCAAAAGCACTCCCGAGCCGCAATGGAATCAGCTCTGCTGTAATGTACCTGGATCTGCACACAAGGTGCAGGGAGTCGGGTGTGAGTACTTCCAACTCAGCGGTAATAAAAGTAAATAATGCTGAAGGGAAGGAAAACACGCAAGGCACTATCTCTTGCTACACAATACAGAACTATCATAAAACTTCAAAACACTATCATTTTATTCCTTTTCAGCATATGTGAGTAGATTATTTAGAAATCTCAATTTTTAGCTACTTTCTTTCATTATAACATACCAATACCTGGGAGAATCGCAAGCAGTGCAAGTCAGCACTCAAATCAGCCTCTCGGGCTCAGCACTCCTTAACAATTTATACAAGGAGATCTGGTCAATAAAGCAACAAATGCACATGTGCCAGTAAAGTATGAGTGCTAAAATGTTATGCCACGTAGTACACGTAAACCAATGTATGTATACCATGCAATGCATATGACCGCTACGGCGTGTAGCCCGATCCGTTTTGGGTACCCGTGCTCACTGTGGGGGTTCAGACTCCGGAGGGGCTCCTACAGCCCAAGCACAATAACAATATCACACCTGCTGCGGCGCGCAGCCCGATCCATATACCACCGCGGCGTGCAGTCCGATCCATGCATGTGTATGCATATGCTCACATGAATGTCATGCCCTAACATATGGCCCTCGGCCCCAATCAGTCTAACAAATAATCAAGAAAGCCCTACGGCAACAATATCATATTAGCTCACAGCTAAAAATGTTATTAAGACCTTGTTCAAGTTTTTCATAACCTTATAAAAATGCTGAATAGCAAAAATACCATTTTAAAACTTAAATTTAGAATAAAATAAGAACAATGTTATCAAAACAGTGATACCAATCCCCGAAGGACTCAAATAATTGGCACGAAGCCCAAACATGATAATTAGTCCAATTCACTTCAACAATTAGGTGTTATTATTTATTACGCGGGACGGACCAAGTCACAATCCTCAATGGTGCTCTACCCCACGCCCGTTATCCGGCGTGCAAGTCACCTCAACACAGCACTAAGATGTGCAAGTCCGGGGTTTACTAACCCTCATGACATCATTTACAAGAATTACCCACCTCGAACCGACGAAAGCTCATGCCCGCGACGCCTTAGCTCCTCGAACCGGCATCCACGCACGTCAAAACTAGCAGAAATCAGCACAAATATATCAAAATAGGCTAATGGAACATCACCCAATCGAAAGAACTCGAAAAATATCAAAAATCACGAAATTTGCAAAACCCGAGCCTCGGGCCCACATCTCGAAAAATTTCGAAACTCATATTTCCAGAACCCTCGTCTCGCCACGAGTCCGTACATATAAAATTTACCAAAATCGGAGTTTGATTGGCCTTTCAAAACCCAAATTTTCGTTTTCAATATCTAGGCCACAATCCTTCACAATTTCTACCCAAATTCATGAAGATTGATGTTAATCCTACCATAAAGTGATGTTTTTGAGTCAAGAAACTTACCTCCGATGAATACCCGATGATTTCCCAGCATTTTCCCGTGATTTCTTCTCTCTAGGGCTCAAAAATGGGGGTTTATGAAATGAAACCCGTATGTGAAATGTTTCTGGTTTTAATTCACTGCCTCAGACTTTTCTTCTACGCGTTCGCGTTCCTTGCCACGCGTTCGCGATGCCCAGCTCCGGATTGACCTTCGCGAACTCGACCTCCCCAACGCGTTCGCGATGCACTAGCTCCCAGCCGCCTGATTTTCCTTCTACGCGTTCGCGATAACCCTCACGCGAACGCGATGCACACCCTGACAAACCTACGCGAACGCGACACCCTGAATGCGATCGCGAAGCTCAAGAATCTTGACCTACGCGAACGCGGTAACCTGTCTCGCGATCGCGATGCTTGACTCGCCCGGCCTTCGCGAACGCGGCCCATGCCACGCGAACGCGAAGGCTTGGATTTTGCCCAGTGATCTGCAATTTTTCTGCAGATTTTTAAGTTCCAAAAGTGCCGGATGATGGTCCGGATTCACCCCGAGGCCCCCGGGACCCCAACGAAAACCACCAACATACTCCAAAACACGATACGAATTTGTTCCAATCATAAAAACACCATCCTAAACATCAAAATCACCAATTACACACGGATTCAAGCCTAAGTTTCTTCGAAACTTCCAAATTACACATTCCATCAAAAACCCGACCAAACGACGTCCGAATGACCTGAAATTTTGCAGGCACATCCAAAATCACCTAACGGAGCTACTGCAACTGTCGGAATTCAATTCCGACTCCCGGATCAAAATATCACCTACCATTCGGTTTTCGCCAAAATTCAACCTTAGCCAATTCAAGCCTATTTCTACACCGGGCCTCTAAATTCAATTCCGATTGCTCTCCTAAGTCATAAATGATCTCCCGAAACTAGTCGAATCATCCGAATCTGATTCCGAGCACTCTAACTCGATAGTCAACTCTAGGTTGACTTTCCATATTCAAACTTCCTTCAAACATGCTATTTGCTTCATTTTCAATTCAATTCACTCCTAACTCACCCGATAGGCTCTAACACCGATATAAAAGCATAAAACATGTAATTGCAACATGACGGGGTGGTAAATTCCCGTAACGACGGGCCGGGTCGTTACATTCTCCCCAACTTAAACAAACGCTCGTCCTCGAGCGTACTCAAAGTGGTACTAAAAGCAACCCCATAGCTGAATGACCTTACCAAGCATATATTCGGGCGATCATACGTCACCCTGTCTCTCATAAGTCCGAAAACACCATATAGTCAAAATTTCACAGACCATCCGGACCATAAATCACATTGCACTTTCTGAAATCATATGCCAAATGCAAATCCCATGCCTATACTCAGGATACACTCGAATCCACTGCAATAACCCACATTCACTACTCCGGGTGAGATCATATGATGTATCGGCAACCCCATCACTCGAGACGATAGTCTCTAATCACAACAACAGGCCACAATAACCAAATACTAGCTGAAACCTCTTTCATTAGATAGAGTCTTATTCCAACACCTCCATATCTTGCCCACGGCAGCTGAAGCACGCGATATACCGAACCCATCTCTCAGGTTAACCATTCGTGAATCTATTTCCCTTTTTAAAACTCATACCATGATAGGTTTCGGAGCCAAGCCTCAATTTTTACCTTTCTAACAAGCCAAGATCCAATATGCTCGTATTCATTAATGACTCCAACGGTCATTTCGATTATAACACACCGCACTGGTGATAAACACCTCAACACCGGCCTAAGCCACGACGAGCACAACATAGGCTCCAATAGAAACGTATGCACACACTCGAATCATGACAACTCAATTCATGACAACTGTCTCCAGCAAAAGAGCTGCAATTCAATTCCTCTGTGTCATCATAACATAGAACTGATATCGCGTCTCGCATTATAGAATTAGAGTACCTGAATCCTCCTCGAGAGGTCATAACATCACGTGGCCTTGCCACGATTCGTGATTCTATCCCAACGTTATTACTCATGAAACACCTCAAGCCACTAAGCTTAAAACTGTTAGCCACGCACATATCTAGGTCTTGAACCCAAGCAATCAACCTCACCCACGGTGAAACAATTAACATATGCTATCAAATCCTTAAAGGACACAACCGACGTGCCATTTGCCAAGCGATACTCAAAACGGACTTTTCCTCAGAAGTGAAGAAGTATTGTATACCAGGTAGCATATAACTAACTATATTTTCACAATATTCTGTTGCGGCGTGCAACCCGCTCCAATGACATACCCGTGGCGGCGTGCCACCCGATCTAGATACCATACCTGTGGCGGCGTGCCACCCGATCCAAGTAACCCTCGCCAAATAAATACGCGTCGAGTCAAGTTTCTCATCATAATAAACATATATAGCCTCAAGTTTGGCCACAAGAAACGCATCCGACAAAGTTCCTCAATACCAGAACTAATCAATGGTAGATACTTCTACACTAACATCCGCCACTAAGATCCAACTGACAAAGCTATGCCTACCAGCCGTCCGCTGGTCCTGGGTACAACTACTCTGTTGGAGCATACTCCGATGCTCTCTGCTACGCAATTTGTGCCATTTTCCGACATAGTCCATATCACATTTGTCTAGACGACCTGGCTTATGTCAACCAGTCTGAAATAAGGTATCATAACCCAAATTCATCATATCAAGCTAAGACAGAGCCACTAGGGCTTCTGATTTCCAATAACCACAAAACGGTGCCGATACACGCGATATACAACCACTGCATAGGCGGATTACGAGAACTTCTAGTCTCCAACACATATGTAACACATGAATCGCTATACCTGGTTCCACACTCCACCGTACGATACATAACGCACATCAAGCGTCCATTCATACCACGACGGCCATTCAGAAATTTCACTATGCCATCAACGACTCAGTTATTATAGTCGATCCAACAAGAGAATACCACCATACAACTGGATATCATCATTTTACATTACCTTGTCCTTTTTGGACCATATTCCCTGCCAAGTTAATAGAATAGCAGTATCATTTTCTTAAATTATTAGAAAGATCGATTCTTAATTCACCTGCAGCTGTCCACGCTGCTCAATAATTTTATTGACTTCCCATATATTATGAACTGATCTCAAAACCTAGAATATACCATTATCAACTTTCCATAACACATCGTGTATACCATATTACACTAAGACAACATGGAAATTCATATCCCTTTCCTCCGCCTCAACATCGGCGCACTCCACTAGTCAAGGACTTTCGTGATCCCATATAGAAGAAAACTCATTACACATTCCACGCTTCGCATACCGACAGGAGTATACTCATTTTCAAATCATGATAAAACACATCACAAACTATTTCTTCCCATTCGTTACATAAGTTTAACTGCCAGGACTGAGTCCTTATACCCATATCAAGTTACACAACTGCCAGCACTCAAGAGCTTTGCTGCAATGTCTGCAAGTCTCATTACTTCAATCACATACCAGGAATCAATCGTATTCCTTTTTATACCATTCTGGTTTATTAACAAATTGTTCCATTTACCCAGTTTCCTTTCTGATTCATCACTAATTTCATATCAGTCTTTACTGTAGTACCATTCTCGGGCATATTCACCCTTATTCAGCTGTAATTCAACTTGTCCTATTGAGTAGAACCACTCGTGTTTTGTTAGAACTCTGACATCGCTGAACATGATTACTTACATATACAATCAGCTATCTTTCTTTTCTATACGGTGAATATTCTTTACCAACAACAGTTCAAAACACCCTAGTACTTCATCAGATCTACGAAGCACCATAACCTTTACCAGAATTTCCCAAACATACCTAGAGACAGAGCCAACACAGCACACGACGGTGCAATCAGTTAATCAATAATAACCTCCCCAACTTAGCTCGGAGTCATACATCAAAGCACTTTCAACCACTCATATCATTATTACTCAAGTGATGCCAAAATGTTAATATGAGATTAAACTCAAGTCATCTACAAGCCTTGACAGAGACTCGAATCATCAGAGACCTTAGCTCTTCTGCAATTCTTGCAGATATACATGCACCACCAATAAGCCCACTCTCTTTAGGTGACAAAAATCTTTCTAAGTCCCAAATTTTCCAAAAATTTCGGCAGAGTTTCCTTTGTAAATTGGCCTATCCACCTGCTAGAGAATCACCAAACCATTCTAACAATACATCCACAACTCAACAAGATATCACAATGTATTTCAACAACATTAAATCACAATACTATATGAATCATATTATCATAATTTATACTTGAACCTGTGTTGTACCTGCTCGAATCATAACACATATCAAAATCACTTTAGTCTTCCTGTGTTTAAACTCGTTCCACTACACATAAGGCACTTTACCTTCCAATTACGAGATATGATAATTATTTCTCACGCCCATAGCTAGGGCTACATATCAAATCACAATAAGAACAGAATACCTTACAGCTCTCCTATTATCAAACTGCCATTTGCACAATAAGGATCAATACCGATCGTATGAACTTCATAATACCGACTCGCAAAATTAATACCTTGGTGCTCAAGCCATAGACAAGGATCCGGCCTCAAGTCCTCCCGACTGGCCCAACATGAACTCATGGAGATTATATCTCGCCCCTCGATCGGGGAATCACAAGCCCTCAAGGCAATTATATTACTGAGCGCTCGAAGCGTACACAGACGTGTGGAAGGAATTTCAAAAATTATATCTCAAGCTGAATCAAGTGCGCACGATAAGAATTCTAAGAAATGTGAAGTGTTTCCTAAAGGTTCGCAGCCTCCCGAGGATAAGTACAGGCGTCCCCGTACCGATCCACAAGACTCTACTAACCGACTCAAGACTCATGAGGCCTAGTAAACCTAGGCTCTGATACCAACTTGTCACGACCCCAAATCCGGTCGTGATGGCGCCCAGCACACTGCTAGGCCAGCCCGACCAATTAACAACAATCACGGAGCCATAAGCTCACTTTATCCAATTTAAGCATAACGGAATAATTCAACAATGATAGATACATATTAAAAACAGGGAACCAAATCCCAACACGTGCCAACTCCTATAGACCGAAGGGTCAAGAGTCATGAGCCTCTACGGAATATACAAGTGTAAATAGTGAATATAATTGTGCACAAGTGTGGGGTGATCAGAACAAAATATAGACAAACTGGAGAATCAGGTCCTGCGAACGCTGGCAGCTACCTCGACCGTCCAAAAGCACTCCCGAGCCGCAATGGAATCAGCTCTGCTGTAATGTACCTGGATCTGCACACAAGGTGCAGGGAGTCGGGTGTGAGTACTTCCAACTCAGCGGTAATAAAAGTAAATAATGCTGAAGGGAAGGAAAACACGCAAGGCACTATCTCTTGCTACACAATACAGAACTATCATAAAACTTCAAAACACTATCATTTTATTCCTTTTCAGCATATGTGAGTAGATTATTTAGAAATCTAAATTTTTAGCTACTTTCTTTCATTATAACATACCAATACCTGGAGAATCTCAAGCAGTGCAAGTCAGCACTCAAATCAGCCTCTCGGGCTCAGCACTCCTTAACAATTTATACCAGAAGATCTGGTCAATAAAGCAACAAATGCACATGTGCCAGTAAAGTATGAGTGCTAAAATGTTATGCCACGTAGTACACGTAAACCAATGTATGTATGCCATGCAACGCATATGACCGCTATGGCGTGTAGCCCGATCCTTTTGGGTACCCGTGCTCACTGTGGGGGTTCAGACTTCGGAGGGGCTCCTACAGCCCAACTGCAATATCAATATCACACCTGCTGTGGCGCGCAGCCCGATCCATATACCACTGCGGCGTGCAGTCCGATCCATGCATGTGTATGCATATGCTCACATAAAATGTCATGCCCTAACATATGGCCCTCGGCCCCAATCAGTCTAACAAATAATCAAGAAAGCCCTACGGCAACAATATCATATTAGCTCACAACTAAAAATGTTATTAAGACCTTGTTCAAGTTTTTCATAACCTTATAAAAATGCTGAATAGCAAAAATACCATTTTAAAACTTAAATTTAGAATAAAATATGCACAGTGTTATCAAAACAGTGATACCAATCCCCGAAGGACTCAAATAATTGGCACGAAGCCCAAACATGATAATTAGTCCAATTCACTTCAACAATTAGGTGTTATTATTTATTACGCGGGACGGACCAAGTCACAATCCCCAATGGTGCTCTACCCCACGCCCGTTATCCGGCGTGCAAGTCACCTCAACACAGCACTAAGATGTGCAAGTCCGGGGTTTACTAACCCTCGGGACATCATTTACAAGAATTACCCACCTCGAACCGACGAAAGCTCATGCCCGCGACGCCTTAGCTCCTCGAACCGGCATCCACGCACGTCAAAACTAGCACAAATCAGCACAAATATATCAAAATAGGCTAATGGAACATCACCCAATCGAAAGAACTCGAAAAATATCAAAAATCACGAAATTTGCAAAACCCGAGCCTCGGGCCACATCTCGAAAAATTTCGAAACTCATATTTCCAGAACCCTCGTCTCGCCACGAGTCCGTACATATAAAATTTACCAAAATCGGAGTTCGATTGGCCTTTCAAAACCCAAATTTTCGTTTTCAATATCTAGGCCACAATCCTTCACAATTTCTACCCAAATTCATGAAGATTGATGTTAATCCTACCATAAAGTGATGTTTTTGAGTCAAGAAACTTACCTCCGATGAATATCCGATGATTTCCCAGCGTTTTCCCGTGATTTCTTCTCTCTAGGGCTAAAAAATGGGGGTTTATGAAATGAAACCCGTATGTGAAATGTTTCTGGTTTTAATTCACTGCCCGGGACTTTTCTTCTACGCGTTCGCGTTCCTTGCCACGCGTTCGCGATGCCCAGCTCCGGATTGACCTTCGCGAACGCGACCTCCCCAATGCGTTCGCGATGCATTAGCTCCCAGCCGCCTGATTTTCCTTCTACGCGTTCGCGATAACCCTCACGCGAACGCGATGCACACCCTAAACCTACGCGAACGCGACATCCTGAACGCGATCGCGAAGCCCAAGAATCCTGGCCTACGCGAACGCAATACCTTGTCTCGCGATCACGATGCTTGACTCGCCTGGCCTTCGCGAACGCGGCCCATGCCACGCGAACGCAAAGGCTTGGATTTTTCCCAGTGATCTGCAATTTTTCTGCAGATTTTTAAGTTCCAAAAATGCCGGATGATGGTCCGGATTCACCCCGAGGCCCCCGGGACCCCAACAAAAACCACCAACATACTCCAAAACACGATACGAATTTGTTCCAATCATAAAAACACCATCCTAAACATCAAAATCACCAATTACACACGGATTCAAGCCTAAGTTTCTTCGAAACTTCCAAATTACACATTCCATCAAAAACCCGACCAAACGACGTCCGAATGACCTGAAATTTTGCAGGCACATCCAAAATCACCTAACGGAGCTACTGCAAATGTCGGAATTCAATTCCGACTCCCGGATCAAAATCTTACCTACCGTTCGGCTTTCGCCAAAATTTAACCTTAGCCAATTCAAGCCTATTTCTACACCGGATCTCCAAATTCAATTCCGATTGCTCTCCTAAGTCATAAATGATCCCCCGAAACTAGTCGAATCATCAGAATCTGATTTCGAGCACTCTAACTCGATAGTCAACTCTAGGTTAACTTTCCATATTCAAACTTCCTTCAAACATGCTATTTGCTTCATTTTCAATTCAATTCACTCCTAACTCACCCGATAGGCTCTAACACTGATATAAAAGCATAAAAGATGTAATTGCAACATGACGGGGTGGTAAATTCCCATAACGACGGGCCGGGTCGTTACACCGACGTATCGGCATGGTGACGAGTATCTATATGTTGGGGGTCGAGCATGACCGGGGGTCTTAAATGGATTAAATTCCTATTAATTCTATGTCATTATGTGGAAGGAAATTATTATTGGTTTTATACCGGTAATATATATAAATTTTTGATTAAATGTTATTGGTGTCACACCGGTAACAAACATATATTGTTGATTATTAATTATTATTGGTTTTTCACCGGCAATATAAATATTGTTGAAATTGAAGATTATTGGTGTAATACCGGTAATACTTTTATATTCGTACTGTTGATCAGAGATTTATTGGTTCAATACCGGTAATATACATTATTAAAGAATTGGAATTGTGTGGCATGTCGACATATATATATATATATATATATATATATATATATATATATATATTAAAGAATTAGGATCGTGTGGCACGCCGACCACTTATATAATAAAAAAATGTAATCGTGTGGCATGCCGACCACAAATTTATTTGAATCTTGGCATTGACCATAGTTGTCGGTAGCCTATGATTAAATTTGGGAGCGAGTGGTACGCCTACCACAAGATATGCAATAAAAAATGAATTGAGACATGAAAGTAAGTTTTGTTCCATTGTTCAGGTTACTTCGGATATTATAAATTATTAATTGATATTTTAGAGCAGATTCTTTCCTTATAAATGTTTGTTAATGTTTTTTTGCTGTTGTATATGTATATATCCAACCTGTACAGGTTTATGTGGGTTTTTGGTCCTAGCCTCGTCACTACATCGCCGGGATAGGCCAGACACTTACCAGTATATGGGGTCGGTTGTGCTGATACTACACTCTACGCTATTTTCATGCAGATACAGGTTACGGACAGCAGTAGCAGCAGTAGCACGACTGTGGATATTCCGACTACTAAGACTTCGAGGTAGCCTTGCAGGCATCCGCAGGACCCGTTGTCTCCTCTATCCATATTTTTCATTTTGTTATCTCATGTATTCGAGATAAACAACTTATATTTTTTTCAGACGATTATGTGTATTATTCATAGACGTTTGTGAGTATTGTGACACCAGTCTTGGGTAGTGTATCATGTTTGGGTTTTCTATATCGTATCTAGTAAAAAAATTGCTATGTCTTCCGCTAAATTTATTTATTCTGCTATAATATACATAATTTTATTTGAAGTTTTAAAAAGAGTGTGGTAACTAATGAAAATGTATGTAAAATTTGGCATGCCTAGCTTCCACTGGTAGGCGCCATCATGACTCCCGATGGTGGGAAATCCGGGTCGTGACAAGTTGGTATCAGAGCTCTAGGTTGCACAGCTCTCATAACTCACGAACAACATTCGTAGACTCGCAGGTGCGAGTCCAGGACCGCAGAAGAGGAAACAGTGTCAGTGATAAAGGAAATGAGGGTCTCGAATTTCAGAAGTTATAACACAATTGGGGCTTTGTTCTAAGAGGCGATTTAGGCGATTTTGAGGAGAAAATCAAGAGTATTATTCAGGTAAGTAACTATGGACTCAATTTATGTTATTACATTGTCAAATTATTAAGTTAACACCTGAAAATGGAGGATTGGAGGTGTATTAATGGAGGTTTTTGCTCTAAGCCTGGATTATTGAAAATCATCGATTTGAATAGGCAAACGTAGTCCGATTTTGATAAACTTCATATGTATGGACTCGTGGCGAGATAGGAAATTTGAAAATGTGACTTTTGTATTTTTTCGAGAAGCGGGCCTGAGGGTCGGATTTTGGCAACTTCGTGGGTTTTGGTGTAATTCGAGTTATTTCAATTGGGTTATGTTAATTTAGCCTATTTTGATGTATTCTTACTGATATTGATCAGATTTGGCATCTGAGGAGGTTGATTTGTGAGGCAAGCGCAAGGTGAGCTAGGACTTTTGCCGATTCGAGGTGAGTGGTGGTAATAAATGATGTACTGAGGGTTTGAAACCCCGTACTTGCACTATACAGTGCTATGTTGAGATGAAACACGCGTCATGTGACGAGCGTGGTGGTATATTGACTGGGGATTCAGACTTGGTTCTTCCAGACTGATGGTTTACTATGTATAATGGCTGAGACTGGGCTTATATCTGTATATTTGAGCTAGTTGCCATGTTTGGGGCCTTGTACCGATCTGTAGAATATTAGGGAAAGCCTGTAGAGCTAAGTGACCCCTGTATCATGTTGAACACATACTCTAAGTCGTATTCATAGCTGTATAGCATGACATGAACCAATACTAGATGTTTATTCTAAGTGAGACTACCTGGGGTTGAATACCCTGTTCTAGCTGAGTGGGCCCGAGAGGCCAAGTCTATATTGACTGAGATGGCATCGAGGACCCATTGTGAGGTATTGATATATATACCGGATCGGGCAGCATGACGCAACAGTATATACATATACATATATTGGATTGAACTACACGCTATAGATATATATATATATATATATATATATATATATATATATATATATATATATATATATATATATATATATATATATATATATATATATATATATATATGGATCGGACTGCACGCCGCAGTATCATAGCGCTTGGGCTGAAGGAGCCCCTCTAGAGTCTGCATACACCCCTAGTGAGTGCACTATATATATTGGATCGGCCTCCGCGCTGCAACAGTATATATATATATATATATATATATATATGTATATATATATATATATATATATATATATATATATATATATATATATATATATATATATATATATATATATATATATATATATATATATATATATGGGGCTGCACGCTACAGCATTTTATATATATACATATATATTGGATGAGGCCGGATGCCGCAGCAGTATGAGAGAGGAACGGGCTGCACGCCGCAGCAGGAATAGATCAGTGATGGATCAGTGTGATATAGTAGTGGACTGGAATTGGACTTACCATTGTGGAGATGACTTACCTGTACGGTTATTCTTAGAACTGTTTAGTGATAGTACAAGTGTTCTTACTTTCAGTTATTACTTATTATTGTTACTCATTGAGGTGAAATATACTCACCCCACTCCCTGCATTTTGTGTGCAGATATAGGTGTTCGGGAGGGCAGTTGAGCTATTCGCATCTGCTATTTTACAGTTATCTGGGAGACATCGAGGTAGCTGCCGGCGTCCGCAGGACCCGATCTCTCTCCTTCCTTTCATTTATGTCTATTACTATTTTATCTAGACTTGGATTTTATAGGATGTTTTTCCTTCTGTAGAGGCTCAGACTTGTGGCACCTGATTCGTTGGGCAGTATTTTGTTTATTTTGTTTATTTTGATTATGCACTTGTTGTTTCTGTTATGAAAACAAGCTATTAACTTTAATATATCAGTATTAATAAATAATTGGCTGGTAATATGGAAAACATGGTCACGCTTGCCTAGCAATGTGTTTGGCGCCATCATGACCGGGGTTTGGGTCGTGACACTCTTTCTTTTATTTTTGTTGTGTTTTTTTTTTCTTTTTTTTCCTTTCTTTTCTTTATCTTCCATGTTGTGTTTCTAGTCTATGCTACTGATTCCGAAGGAGGGGTATGATAGAAAACAAATAAGGCTCAATGGGTTAATGGAGGATAAAGTTTTTAGATAGCAGAATAAAATGTCTTCGTCATTCCAATCTTCAAAACATGCCAAGCACAAACAACACGATTAACATTTGCCCTAACTTTTGATTGTGCCGTATCCGCACATTCGCCTTTTCATTTGTCATTTTCTTAACGCACTGTTGGGCAACACTCACATTTTCATTATCATGAACGACCCCATGTCAATATAGCCAGCTTGCATTTACATTGTTCTTTATGTTTAGCTTGCCCCAGTTTCACATGACTTGAGCTCTAAATAATCTTAAACCTTTCTTATTTATTTTAAATGTCCTGATCATCTCCCAATAGCTTGATGGTTTACGATTAACTCTTAAGATTAAGCCAAAATTATGCGTTCATGTCATGTCACTAGTGTTGATAGAAAAACGACTATAAAGAAGAAAGACTTAGATCAAAGAAAAATGACTAGAAATAACTAAAGACAGAGAATTGCATTAGACATATAGGGGAAGAGTTTGTTTAAAAAAACAAGCACCATAAACTGGGTTGCAACCTTTAGAACAAACCTAGACAACCCTAAATGAGGTATTCTGACCAATAGAAGTGGATAAAGTCAAAAGATAGAAGGGTTTGATTTAAAAGGCAATATCCAGATTACAACTCCGAAATTACCTCGACAACAAAAATGACAAAAAAATAAACCACCAAAAACTTCACTCTGGTTGATCAAGAAATGGATCATCTCCCCAATTATCAAGTACAACATTTTGGCCATTGAGCTTTGCATCAATAATGCCAAGACCACTGTCTGCTTCAACATCATCAGCTTTAGTCAATACATCCCCAAGAGGATTCACGTGCTCCCCATCACCAGGCATCATCCCCACAAAGTGTGCATCATGACGTGCATGTAAAGGATTTAGTGCGATATTCTGTGTGTCACTGTCTTGGATCACAATCCAGTTTTCCTTGATATTGTGTTTCTGACTTACCACAAATCGACCACCTCAATTTTCTCAACAATTTGAAATAAAGCATGTTAGAATGGACTCAGTTGGTCCTTATTATTATCAACATCTTTTTCTTTTAATTCATTTCATTTTTTTTCCAGTTGTGGTTAAATCTTATTTAGATTGCCTACGTATCATGACCCTGCATGAATCAGATCTTGTGTTGTTCGGACCAATGAAAGGTCAATAACAATAAAATATTTTTTTAGGAATTTTTCAATTTTCACAATAAAACTAACTTGATTAATAAAGTTTTAAAAACTGGCCATACTAACAGACTTTGACGAAAAGAATACTTACAGACTTAAAAATCAAACACCGCATGCTCTAATCAAAATAAATACAAATTAAAAAACAGACTGACAGATTCCTTCCTCTATATGCCAATTTTTACCAAATGGCTATTTTTCGCAAACGTGCCCACTTATCAATTTCACATGAATTTTGAGGTCGGGAAGTATTATTTTACAAGCTTGTCCGTTCTTTTACGAAAATAGCCTTTCAACAACTGAAAGATATTCTAACGCTATTTTGGCAAGGACGATTTAATATACTGCGGAAGCTGGATCAGCTTATTTTGACTAAAAATGCAAACGACATTCACTTGCCCGCTGACTCTTTTTTCTTGTTTTTTCAAATTAAATAAAAAACCAGATTTTGCATATACGACCTTTCAATCGATTTTGCAAACATGGCCTTAAAAGATCCCAAGGATCTCGGGGGCGAAGATTTTAAGGCTGTGTGGGTCAACCGACCAAAAATTTTCAAAATGACCCAAGGGTGGTTGTTGATGCAAAGTCAGCCTTCCGGCGTCCCTTTCGGGAACATTCGACTATTTTTGACAAAATGGCATCACCCTACTTATTTATTTATTTATTTTAAAAATAAACCGGATATTGCAAACACGGCCTTTCAGCGCCTCGGGAGAAGATTTTAAGGCTACGTGGGTCAACCGACCAAAATCTAAAAAATGACCCAAAAGTGGCTCTTTATGCAAAGTCAGTCTTCTAGTGTCCCTTTCGGGAATATTCGGCTATATTTGATAAGAACAACAACACCCGACTTATTCACGATGAAAATTCATTTTGACACGTTTTGGCTAATTTTGCAAAAGGGGAGGTTAGACCCGATGAGGGTTGCCTACGTATCTCACATCCGGTGAGAATTAAACCAGCGTAGTTAGGCCGGATAAAAGAAACTACTGTTGAAAACAATGACATTTCCTTTTCTTTTAATTTTTAATTTATATTTTTTATTGGTAAGCAAAACGAACTATTTTTAAAAATAAGACTTTTTTTTCAATTAATTGGCATATAAAACGAATAATTATATATATTTTTTGACAAACAAATAGACTTTTTTAAGAATAAAATCATATTTTTTATTGATAAATAAAGCAAATTATTTTCTTAAAACATGTTTTTTCTTTTTCAGTAAAAAAACAACAATTTTGAAAATAACAATTCTTTTTTTTTTCTTTTTTTTTTCAAAATTTGGTAAAGTTTTGAAACTACTTGGGCATTGGTTTGTTCTAAAAAAATGAGTAGTTATCTCTCTACACTGTTATTATTATTATTATTTTTTTATCATTTTCCTCAATATTTAAAAACTGGTCAGCATGCAAGTCTGAAGCAAATAAATGTGTAAAACAAACAGGATGCAGCGGGATGGTCTTTTCATTTCAGGTTGCCTGTCCTAGATGGACCCAACCCCTATGTTGAGTCCCCTAAGTCAAATGCAACATGATGCAAATAAGCGTTCCTACTAGGAATCCGGCATGAATTTTAGTTTATACTAGGTTTAAAACCTGGGTGTTTGTTCTAGACCGTGTACCCAAGCGGACAACTCGAGTCGAGGAAGGAGCTTCTTTCCGGGAACCAAAAGGCCAGCCGGCTTAGAAACTTTCCTAGCCTCTTTCTTATTTTATGGTATGACACTAACAGAATTGGGAGTCTCAACCAGTAAGCACATCCGCGGAGGTAAGAAGAGAAGGTTTCGGCACAGTTTATTATACAGTTCAAATAATATTAAAGCTGTGAAAATCATCATCTTGCACATTAAGCACAGATAATATGAAAATATCAGATAATAAAGTCAAAATATAACAATTTATCATAAGCACGAATTAACCAGTGGTTCTGGGTTAGCCTCTGCAGCAGAGTCGCCAGAGCTGTCACACCTCCTTTTTCACTACACCGCGAAGGCGTAAGGGAATTTTTTCAATCAAAGGATAATCAAAACGGGATTATTTTTAAACAATCAGAGTCGCCACTTGGGAATTTTTATGGTGTCCCAAGTCACCGGTTTAATCCCGAATTGAGGAAAATATTGACTCTGTTTAATAGTCCGCGCACCAAAAATCCGGATAAGGAATTCTGTTAACCTCGGAGAAGGTGTTAGGCATTCCCAAGTTCAGTAGTTCTAGCACGGTCGCTAAACTATTATATTCAGCTTATCTGATTTTAACAGTGTAACGACCCGGCCCGTCGTTATGGGAATTACCACCCCGTTACCTTGCATTTACATATATTATGCTTTTAAAACAGTATTAGAGTATATCGGGTGAGTTAGGAGTGATTTGAATTGAAAATGAAACAAATAGCATGTTTGAAGAAAGCTTGAATATGAAAAGTCAACCAAGAGTTGACTATTGAGTTAGAGTGCTCGAAACCGGATTCTGATGATTCGACTAGTTCCGGGGGATCATTTATGACTTAGGAGAACAATCGGAATTGAATTCGGAGGTCCGGTGTAGTTTTAAGCTTGAATTGGCGAATGTTGAATTTTGGCAAAAACCGGATGGTAGGTGATATTTTGATCCGGGGGTCGATATGGAATTCCGACAATTTCTGTAGCTTCGTTATGTGATTTTGGATATGTCTGCAAATTTTCAGGTCATTCGGACATCGTTTGATCGGGTTTTGGGTCGAATGTTAGTTTTGAAAGTTTTGAAGAAACTTAGGCTTGAATCCGTGGTTAATTGGTGATTTTGATGTTTAGTATGGTGTTTTTATGATTGGAACAAGTCCGTATCATGTTTTGGGGTATGTTGGTGGTTTTCGTTGGGGTCCCGGGGCCTCGGGATGGATTCGGACCATCAACCGGGCAATTAGAACTTGGAAAAATTCTGCAGAAAACTGCAGGTTCTGCCCAGGTCCTTAAGCCTTCGCGTTCGCGTGACCAGTGTCGCGTTCGCGAAGGCCAAGCCTTTTTGTGCATCGCGTTCGCGGGAGAAGGCGTCGCGTTCGCGTAGGTCTGGGGTGTTAAGCATCGCGAACGCATTGCTTGGGTCGCGTTCGCGTAGGGTCGTGGTGTTGTGCTTCGCGTTCGCGGGAGGTCTATCGCGAACGCGTAGAAGAAATCCGGGTGGCTGGGAGTTTGAACATCGCGAACGCGTGGGATGCGCCGCGTCCGCGAAGGGTTACAGGATTTGAGCATCGCGAACGCGTGGCCAGCGTC
The DNA here is from genome assembly GCA_032618575.1 of Nicotiana noctiflora. Lineage (NCBI taxonomy): Eukaryota > Viridiplantae > Streptophyta > Magnoliopsida > Solanales > Solanaceae > Nicotiana > Nicotiana noctiflora. The sequence continues at coordinate 745,966 of JASVEL010000249.1, forward strand.
GCGTTCGCGAAGAGTAAGGCGGGTTTGTTCATCGCGAACGCGTAGAGGGTCACGCGAACGCGATGAACAATGGTGTCTGGCAGTGAATTTAATCCAGAAACAGAGAGTTACGGGTTCATTAACCCAAAACACACATTTGAGCCCTAGAGAGAAGAAAACTCGAGGAAATCACCGAGAAGTCATCGGGTATTCGTCGGAGGTAAGATTCTTGACTCAAAAACATCATTTTATGGTAGTATTAACATCAATCTTCATGAAATTGGGTTGAAATCTTGAAGAAATGTGGCCTAAGTATTGAAAACGGGATTTTTGGATTTGGAAGGCCATTTGAACTCCGATTTCGATAAATTTTATATGCACGGACTCGTGGCGAGATAAGGATCGCGTTGGTACTAATTTCGGAATTTTCCGAGCAGTGGGGCCCGGGGTCGGGTTTTACCAACTTAGTGTAATTATGCGAATTTCATATAAATTGAAGTGGGTTATGATTCTTTGACCCGTATTTGATATAATTATTGTTATTTGACTAGATTCTACACACGAGGCAACGAAATTCAAAGGAAAAGGCATCGCGGACGATTCTACGACCGGCTAGAGGTGAGTAGTTTGTGTATATTGTAGCCCGAGGGTTCGAAACCCCGGCTTAGCACATTGTGACGCTAATAGGGCGTGGTTCGCACACCGTGGCAGTGCGGGATTGATTGTGATTGGGGATTGAGACTTGGTCCATCCCGGAAATAAATAATATGTGTTAGTGTTGGAAATACACTGTATTTGCTATATTTGTGGGCTGTAAGCCTTGTTTGGGGCCTTGTGCCGATCTGTAGCGTCCTTAGAGGACAATATTTATGTGATAGCTGTAATTGCTTAAATCACTGATCTCAGTCCCGGAAATCGAAATCACACTTTTGAAATGCTAAGTCACCGGCTTTTACAAATCTAATAAAGATAAAAGTATTTTTCATAAATTATGAATTGAGAACTGGAATTAAAGAAAATGAATTGTTTTGTGACTTAATTGTTTATTGTGGACTGAGCATGGGATCGGGCCGCACGCCGCAGTGGTTGATATGAGGATCGGGCTGCACGCCGCAGTAGTATTGCGCTTGGGCTGTAGGAGCCCCTCCGGAGTCTGTACACACCCCCAGTGAGCGCCGTCGACGTTAAATTGGATCGGGCTACACGCCGTAGCGGTTATGTGCATTGCATTGCATCTGTATTTGTTGAATTACTCTGTGGTAGCTGTATTGTATTATTGTTGCTAGTTCGTAGGAGATTCGGACTGTAGTGTAGCTTCATATTGTGGTATTTTTGTGGATTTCTTACTGTCAACTACATATATATATTTGTTACTCACCGAGTACTTAGTACTCACCCCTACTCCCTGCACCTTTTGTGTGCAGACTCAGGTACTCAGGAGCAGTAGACGGGAAATTCCAGCGGTTGCGGTGTCATATCGGGTTGCTGAGGTAGCTGCCTACGTTCGCAGAACCTAGCTTCTCCTCTCAATTCCAGTTGTTATTTTGTATTTTGGTATTCAGACTTGAGTACTTCTATATCGTACTCTCTTTTCCTGTTGGGTTTGTGTTGGAGGCTCTAGACTTGTGACTCCGGATCTTTGGGAGTGTCAGTACTTTTGTTCAGTATTATTATTATTGGAGTTCTTAAACTCATATATTCTTCTTGGGTTGTCCATTTGGGGACCGGTATTGTGTTATAATTAAATTGTTGTTGGTTTGGCTGGCCTAGCTTGATTGTTGGGCGCCATCACGACCGGATTTGGGTCGTGACAAGTTGGTATCAGAGCTCTAGGTTATTAGGACTCGCGAGTCACGAGCCGGTTTAGTAGGCTTTCGCAGATCGGTACGTAGACGTCCGTATCTATCTTCGAAGGGCTACATAAACTTTAGGAAAAACCTCATTTTCTTGAATTCATATCGTGCGATTTGTGTTATCATGAAATTAAATCTTTCCATATTCTATTCTCTCGCAGATGGCGAGAACACGAGCTAACGGACGTGGCGGACGACCACCATTGGCACCCGGAGGCCGTGGTCGTGGCAGAGGTAGGGCAGCAGCACCAGCACCAGTACCTGCTGATCCACCAGCCGATCAGACTCAGGACCAGATTCCAGCGGCAAACGCTCCGGCAGCTCAGGGTCAGGCACCGGCAGTGCCTATTGTGATACCGGGTCTTCAGGAGACCTTGGCTCAGATCTTATCAGTGTGCACAGGCTTGGCACAGGTAGTTGCAGCTACTGCTGCAGTATCTTCTTCACAGGCAGGGGGAGGGAATCAGACCCCCGTGGCTCACACACCCGAGCCAGTTCAGCCAAGTTGCGCCCGTTGCACCAGCTCCTGCATATATGGTTCCAGCTATGCCCGACGATGAGCAGCGTCGTTTGGAGAGATTTGAGAGGCTACAGCCTCCGACATTCAGTGGTGCTGAGGGCGAGGACGCCCAGGGTTTTCTTGACAGATGTCAGCGCATGCTTCGCACCGCGGGTATTCTAGAGTCCGGCGGTGTTTCATTCACCACTTTTCAGTTCACAGGTGCAGCATTTCAGTGGTGGGAGGATTTCGAGAGGCGTAGGCCCGCTGGGGCAGTGCCCCTCACTTGGCAGCAGTTCTCCACGGTATTTTTGGAGAAGTACGTGCCTCGGTCTCAGAGAGAGGAGCTGCGACGTCAGTTCGAGTGGTTGAAGCAGGGAGAGATGACGGTTAATCAGTACGAGATGAGATTCACACAGTTAGCCCGTCATGCCATGTGGATGGTTCCTACCGACAGGGAGAGGATCCGGAGATTTATTGATGGTCTTATTTATCCCATCCGCATATTGATGACCGGAGAGAGAGTTTCGACAGTTACCTTTGAGGAGGTGGTTGATGCTGCTCGTCATATTGAGACAGATCGCCGCAGAGAGCGAGAGGAGAGAGAGGCTAAGAGGCCTCGTGGTACTGGCAGTTACACTGGTGCTCCGTCTAGGGGCCAATTTCAGCATAGCAGAGGTCGCTCCTTCAGATCTCATCAGTCTGGACGTGCAGAGTCCAGTGGGGTTTCATCTGATCGTGGTCGTCAAGGCCAGCAGGGTTATCAGGGTCAGCAGAGCCGCCAGCAGAGTCAGCCTGCACTGAGTGCTCTTCCAGCTCAGAGCTCTGCTCCTGTTTCCTCAGCACAGGATTCATCGGTAGCGAGGGGTCCTCAGCAGCCCCTTCTTCCATCTTTAGGCCGTTGTTTTGAGTGCGGTGATTTGGGCCATATCAGAAGAGAGTGTCCTCAGTGGCTTCGTAAGTGGTCTCAGCAAAGGGATCAGCCTTCGTCTTCTACTCCCGTTTCTTCGGCGCCAGCACAGTCGGCTAGGACTGGTGGCCAGGTATCCAGAGGTCGCCCTAGAGGCGAGGATCGTACTGGTGGAGGTCATGCTCGTTTCTATGCTCTTCCGGATAGGAAGGATGCTAGTGCTTCAGATGCGGTTATTTCAGGTATTATCTCAGTCTGCCACAGGGATGCTTCCGTCTTATTTGATCCCGGATCCACCTATTCTTATGTCTCTACTTATTTTGCACATCATTTGGGTATGACCCGTGGTATTCTTGCTTTGCCCGTACATGTGTCTACCCCAGTGGGGGATACTGTTGTTGTGGATCAGGTATATCGATCCTGTCTTATTACTATTGGGGGTCTGGAGACCCGAGTTAATTTATTACTACTGGGCATGGTAGATTTCGATGTGATTCTGTGCATGGATTGGCTATCTCCTTACCATGCGATTCCGGATTGTCATGCCAAGACAGTCACACTAGCTATTCCAGGTAATCCGAGGATCGAGTGGCGTGGCTTGACTGATTATGTGTCCGACAAGGTGATTTCTTATATAAAGGCTCAACGAATGATTGGCAAGGGTTGTTTATCTTATTTGGCCTTCATTAGAAATGTTGAGGCCGAGACACCCAGTCTTGATTCGGTCCCCATTGTGAGGGAGTTTCCGGATGTATTTCCAGCAGACCTACCGGGCATGCCGCCTGACAGAGATATTGATTTTGGTATTGACTTGGTGCCGGACACTCACCCATTTCTATTCCTCCCTATCGCATGGCACCAGCAGAGTTAAAAGAATTGAAAGAACAGCTTCAGGAACTCTTAGATAAGGGTTTCATTCGTCCAAGTGTGTCACCTTGGGGTGCACCGGTGTTGTTCGTGAAGAAGAAAGATGGCACAATGAGAATGTGCATTGATTACAGGCAGCTGAACAAGGTAACAGTGAAGAATAAGTACCCATTACCTCGTATCGAGGACCTATTTGATCAGCTACAGGGAGCTAGTGTATTTTCTAAGATTGATCTTCGATCGGGCTATCATCGGTTGAAGATCAGGGACTCGGATATTATGAAGACAGCGTTCAGGACGCGATATGGGCACTACGAGTTCCTGGTGATGTCTTTCGGGTTGACTAATGCCCCAACAGCATTCATGCACTTGATGAATAGTGTATTTCGGCCGTACCTTGATTCTTTTGTGATTGTGTTTATTGATGATATCCTTGTATATTCACGCAGCCAGAAGGAGCATGCACAACATTTGAGAGTGGCATTGCAGAGGTTGAGGGAAGAGAAGCTTTATGCAAAATTCTCTAAGTGTGAGTTCTGGCTTGATACTGTGGGTTTTCTGGGACATATAGTGTCCAGTGATGGTATTCGGGTTGATCCTCAGAAGGTCGAGGCAGTGCAGAATTGGCCCAGACCTTCCTCAGCTACAGAGATTCGGAGTTTTCTCGGCTTGGCATGCTATTATCGTCGGTTTGTTCAGGATTTCTCATCTATTGCTTCACCGTTGACTAAGCTGACACGGAAGAATGCTCCATTTGTGTGGTCTGATGAATGTGAAGAGAGCTTTCAGAAGCTCAAGGAGGCTTTGACCACGGCTCCAGTACTTGTGTTACCATCGACCTCAGGGTCATATACGGTGTATTGTGATGCTTCCAGAGTTGGACTCGGTTGTGTGTTGATGCAGGAGGGTAGAGTTATTGCATATGCTTCTCGTCGGCTAAAGCCCCACGAGAAGAACTACCCCGTTCATGATTTGGAGTTAGCAGCTATTGTTCATGCCTTGAAGATTTGGAGGCATTACCTATATGGTGTATCTTGTGATGTATATACGGACCACCGCAGCCTTCAACATTTGTTTAAGCAGAAAGATCTAAATTTGAGGCAGTGGAGATGGCTTGAATTGCTTAAAGACTATGATATTACTATCTTGTATCATCCCGGAAAGCCAATGTAGTGGCTGATGCATTGAGCCGGAAGGCTATTAGTATGGGCAGCTTGGCGTATATTCCAGTTGGGGAGAGACCCCTAGCAGTTGATGTTCAGGCGTTAGCTAATCAGATGGTAAGGCTGGATATTTCTGAGCCCAGTCGGGTGATGGCTTATGTAGTAGCTCGTTCTTCTTTATATGATCGTATTCGAGAGCGCCAGTATGATGATCCACACTTACTTGTCCTTAGGGACAGAGTTCAGCATGATGATGCTAGAGATGTCACTATTGATAGTGAGGGTGTATTGCGGATGCAGGGCCGGATATGCGTGCCCAATGTTGAAGGCCTTCGTGAGTTGATATTGGAGGAGGCCCACAGCTCGCGGTATTCTATTCATCCAGGAGCCGCGAAGATGTATCAGGATTTGAAGCAGCATTACTGGTGGAGAAAGATGAAGAAAGATATTGTGAGCCATGTGGCTCGGTGTCTAAACCGTCAGCAGGTCAAGTATGAGCATCAGAGACCTGGTGGTGTATTCCAGCGTATTGATATTCCTGAGTGGAAATGGGAAAGAATAACTATGGACTTTGTTAGTGGACTCCCTCGGACAGCGAGGGAGTTTGATTCAATTTGGGTGGTGGTGGATAGGTTGACCAAGTCAGCTCATTTCATCCCAGTGTGTACTACCTATACCTCAGAGCGGTTGGCCAGAGATATTCATCCGTGAGATAGTGAGATTGCATGGAGTTCCTATTTCTATTATATCGGACAGAGGTACCCAGTTCACTTCTCAGTTCTGGAGGACATTTCAGCGAGAGTTGGGTTCACAGGTAGAGCTGAGCACAGCATTTCATCCACAGACGGATGGGCAGTCTGAGCGTACTATTCAGATATTGGAGGACATGTTGCGTGCTTGTGTCATTGATTTTGGTGGTTCATGGGCTGATTATTTGCCTTTGGCGGAGTTTGCTTACAATAATAGCTATCGGTCCAGCATTCAGATGGCACCGTATGAAGCTTTATATGGGAGGCGGTGTAGGTCTCCAGTTGGTTGGTTCGAGCCCGGCGAGGCTAGGTTGTTAGGGACAGAGTTAGTCCAAGATGCCTTAGATAAGGTGAAGGTGATTCAGGAGAGACTTCGCACAGCTCAGTCGCGTCAGAAGAGTTATGCAGACCGGAAGGTCCGAGATGTGTCTTATTCAGTAGGTGAGAAGGTGTTGCTGAAAGTTTCGCCTATGAAGGGTGTTATGAGGTTTGGAAAGAAAGGAAAGTTGAGCCCAAGGTTCATCGGACCTTTTGAGGTGCTTAGGAAAGTTGGGGAGGTGGCTTATATGCTTGCTTTGCCACCCGGTTTGTCGGGAGTTCACCCGGTGTTCCATGTATCTATGCTCCGGAAGTATGTCGGAGACCCGTCTCATGTGTTGGACTTCAGCACGATACAACTAGATGAGGATTTGACTTATGATGTGGAACCAGTAGCTATTTTGGGTCGACAGGTTCGTAAGGCTGAGATCTAAGGATATAGCTTCAATGAAAGTGCAGTGGAGAGGTCGTCCCGTGGAGGAAGCAACTTGGGAGACCGAGCAGGAGATGCGAAGTAGATATCCACACTTGTTTGATACTCCAGGTATGTTTCTTAACCCGCTCGCGGACGAGCGTTTGTCTAAGTTGGGGAGAATGTAACGACCCGGCCCGTCGTTACGGGAATTACCACCCCGTTACCTTGCATTTACATATATTATGCTTTTAAAACAAGTATTAGAGTATATCGGGTGAGTTAGGAGTGATTTGAATTGAAAATGAAACAAATAGCATGTTTGAAGAAAGCTTGAATATGAAAAGTCAACCAAGAGTTGACTATTGAGTTAGAGTGCTCGGAACCGGATTCTGATGATTCGACTAGTTCCGGGGATCATTTATGACTTAGGAGAACAATCGGAATTGAATTCGGAGGTCCGGTGTAGTTTTAGGCTTGAATTGGCGAAGGTTGAATTTTGGCGAAAACCGGATGGTAGGTGATATTTTGATCCGGGGGTCGGAATGGAATTCCGACAATTTCTGTAGCTTCGTTATGTGATTTTGGATATGTCTGCAAATTTTCAGGTCATTCGGACATCGTTTGATCGGGTTTTGGGTTGAATGTTAGTTTTGAAAGTTTTGAATAAACTTAGGCTTGAATCCGTGGTTAATTAGTGATTTTGATGTTTAGTATGGTGTTTTTATGATTGGAACAAGTCCGTATCATGTTTTGGGGTATGTTGGTGGTTTTCGTTGGGGTCCCGGGGGCCTCGGGATGGATTCGGACCATCAACCGGGCATTTAGAACTTGGAAAAATTCTGCAGAAAACTGCAGGTTCTGCCCAGGTCCTTAAGCCTTCGCGTTCGCGTGACCAGTGTCGCGTTCGCGAAGGCCAAGCCTTTTTGTGCATCGCGTTCGCGGGAGAAGGCATCGCGTTCGCGTAGGTCCGGGGTGTTAAGCATCGCGAACGCGTTGCTTGGGTCGCGTTCGCGTAGGGTCGTGGTGTTGTGCTTCGCGTTCGCGGGAGGTCTATCGCGAACGCGTAGAAGAAATCCGGGTGGCTGGGAGTTTGAACATCGCGAACGCGTGGGATGCGTCGCGTCCGCGAAGGGTTACAGGATTTGAGCATCGCGAACGCGTGGCCAGCGTCGCGTTCGCGAAGAGTAAGGCGGGTTTGTTCATCGCGAACGCGTAGAGGGTCACGCGAACGCGATGAACAATGGTGTCTGGCAGTGAATTTAATCCAGAAACAGAGAGTTACGGGTTCATTAACCCAAAACACACATTTGAGCCCTAGAGAGAAGAAAACTCGAGGAAATCACCGAGAAGTCATCGGGTATTCGTCGGAGGTAAGATTCTTGACTCAAAAACATCATTTTATGGTAGTATTAACATCAATCTTCATGAAATTGGGTTGAAATCTTGAAGAAATGTGGCCTAAGTATTGAAAACGGGATTTTTGGATTTGGAAGGCCATTTGAACTCCGATTTCGATAAATTTTATATGCACGGACTCGTGGCGAGATAAGGATCGCGTTGGTACTAATTTCGGAATTTTCCGAGCAGTGGGGCCCGGGGTCGGGTTTTACCAACTTAGTGTAATTATGCGAATTTCATATAAATTGAAGTGGGTTATGATTCTTTGACCCGTATTTGATATAATTATTGTTATTTGACTAGATTCTACACACGAGGCAACGAAATTCAAAGGAAAAGGCATCGCGGACGATTCTACGACCGGCTAGAGGTGAGTAGTTTGTGTATATTGTAGCCTGAGGGTTCGAAACCCCGGCTTAGCACATTGTGACGCTAATAGGGCGTGGTTCGCACACCGTGGCAGGTGCGGGATTGATTGTGATTGGGGATTGAGACTTGGTCCATCCCGGAAATAAATAATATGTGTTAGTGTTGGAAATACACTGTATTTGCTATATTTGTGGGCTGTAAGCCTTGTTTGGGGCCTTGTGCCGATCTGTAGCGTCCTTAGAGGACAATATTTATGTGATAGCTGCAATTGCTTAAATCACTGATCTCAGTCCTGGAAATCGAAATCACACTTTTGAAATGCTAAGTCACCGATTTTTACAAATCTAATAAAGATAAAAGTATTTTTCACAAATTATGAATTGAGAACTGGAATTAAGGAAAATGAATTGTTTTGTGACTTAATTGTTTATTGTGGACTGAGCATGGGATCGGGCTGCACGCCGCAGTGGTTGATATGAGGGTCGGGCTGCACGCCGCAGCAGTATTGCACTTGGGCTGTAGGAGCCCCTCCGGAGTCTGTACACACCCCCAGTGAGCGCCGTCGACGTTAAATTGGATCGGGCTACACGCCGTAGCGGTTATGTGCATTGCATTGCATCCGTATTTGTTGAATTACTCTGTGGTAGCTGTATTGTATTATTGTTGCTAGTTCGTAGGAGATTCGGACTGTAGTGTAGCTTCATATTGTGGTATTTTGTGGATTTCTTACTGTCAGCTACATATATATATTTGTTACTCACCGAGTACTTAGTACTCACCCCTACTCCCTGCACCTTTTGTGTGCAGACTCAGGTACTCAGGAGCAGTAGACGGGCATCTCCAGCGTTTACATTGTCACATCGAGTTGCTGAGGTAGCCGCCTACGTTCGCAGAGCCTAGCTTCTCCTCTCATTCCAGTTGTTATTGTATATTTTGTATTCAGACTTGAGTAATTTCTATATCGTACTCTCTATTTCCTGTTGGGTTTTGGTTAGAGGCTCTAGACTTGTGACTCCGGATCTTTGGGAGTGTCAGTACTTTTGTTCAGTATTATTATTATTGGAGTTCTTAAACTCATATATTCTTCTTGGGTTGTCCATTTGGGGATTGGTATTGTGTTATAATTAAACTGTTGGTTTGGCTGGCCTAGCTTGATTGTTGGGCGCCATCACGACTGGATTTGGGTCGTGTCAAACAGTTATGAACTTATATGCAAATTCTAACTTTTGAACTGCTTTTAACAATTTTATTATTATTATTATTATTATTATTATTATTATTATTATTATTATTATTATTATTATTATTATTATTATTATTATTATTATTATTTTATATAGAATTGCAACGTTGTGAAACGTATCTCGAACCACGTCATAGTAAATGTACCCGTAATTATCGATACATTTCGACCCCATTGCGATTTAGATTTGGGTCACATAAATGTGCACCCGTATTTAAGAAAGTAATTTATTAAAGGCGCTCCTAAAGCGACTAGCGTATCATTTTTTGGTTAAGGCTGTGAAATTTCGCTAAACGGTCTATCCCGACGTCTAAGCATTTTTACCAAACACGTGTAGAAGATCCCGCAGTCAGCGTATTCTTGTTTGGCAAGGCATGCCTCATTAGTTAATTTTTTAAAAGAATTGCGACGTCATGGGAAAGCATCTCGAACCACATTACAACCAGTGTACACGTGGTCGTCTGAACATTTCGACTCTGTCGAGATTTGTATTTGGGTTGCATAAATGCACACCCGAGTTTAGGAGGGTAAGATTACTTAAGGCGCATCCTAAAGATACTAACGTATAGTTTTTTTGGAAGAGGCCATGAAAATTCACTAAGCGGCGAACTCCGAAGTCTATCCAATTATAATGTCATTTTATTGAGGGTCCCGCAATTTGTAATTTACTGTGGCAAGGCACGCTTCCTTTATTTTAAGGATATCCTAAAGTGACTACATTTCTATTTAAATTCGTCTCTAGAATAAAGAAAGAAAAATCCTAATTAATTACGAGCTAAAAAAATAAAAATGTAACACACTAATTGCTAAATTAAGACAAATATTAATGGAAAGGAACTTTGCTAAAAAGGAAAAATTTCGAAATTGTAAATAAAAATGCGATTCGACAACTAATATGCAGAAGAAATTAATTATAGCAAGATTAAAACTCACATTGTTATATATATAAAAAATAAAAATAAAAACTATTGGAATTATTTATTCACAATTACTTGAAACTAGATTTAACCATTATTACTAAAGCTTATTAGAAAGTGTCAAGACCGTAGTTCACTAATTGTGAACCTGTCATGACGGCACCCAGTCTTTGCGACTAGGTAAGCCTAACACGATTACGAAATTTACAACATTTACGAAATAACTAAAACAAATGCGGAATAACAAGGAATAATGTAATAAGTGCCGCCTGGCACATACACTTCATCACAAGTAGTGAAATACAACCTCCAAGACACTGAAACTCACGGGCAAACACAGGCTAAAGACTTTAAAACTATGGCTCTAACCTCCAAGAGTATCTATACAACCGAAACAAAAGAGAAATGAACTACTGTCGCTAAGAAAGAGTAGAAGGAGACTCTTTGGATCTGCGAACGCAGCTGATGCATACCTCAAGTCTCCCAATATAGCACTGCGATCACCAGTATTGTGCCTGATCAGATGTACCTGGATCTGCACAACAAAAGTTTGTAGAAGAGTAGCATGAGTACACCACGGCGGTACTTAGTAAGTGCCAGGCCTAACCTCGATGGAGTAGTGACGAGGAAGGTCACGGCCCTACCGAGAAAAATAATAAAATAACAGTACCGAACAGTGAAAAATAGTAAATAACCTAAAATAAAAACAAAGAAATAGAATAAAAACTACAAGTCACTAGCAATTAATATTAACAGGAGAAATAACATAACAATTAGTTCCTCAGCTGTCGTGGATCTCCGGGAATCGAACCCGTAGTCCACTCATCTGAATAACAGGGATCTCCAAGAATTGAACCCGCAGTCTACTTATCTTAGTAACAAGAATCTCTAGGAATTTAATCGGCAGTCCACTCATCTCAATAACAGGGATCTCCGGGAATTGAACCGGCAGTCCACTCATCTCAATAACAAGGATCTCCGGGAATTGAACCCGCAGTCCACTTATCTCAATAACAAGGATATCCAGGAGTTGAACCCACACTCCGCTCATCTTCGTAATAAGGATCTCTGGGAATTGAACATGCGGTCCACAATACAAAACACAATCAAACAAGGAAAATACTTTGAAAAATGCAATACACTACTACAATTAACAATTAAATTCTATCCCAACATGTTCCACATAATTTCAATTAAGACAATTAACCATTTAAACAGTTAATCCTATCTAATCATACTCCTCTAACTAACACAGGATAAATCTTGCATTTAACCCACTCAAATAACAGAGATAACATCGTTTGAACAATTCAAGTAACGTGAATTTTCAACAATTTGCACAAGTACACGCTCTTCATATAGCGTACAAGGCATTTAAATCAATACATAATATATCCTAAGGGGAGAAAATCCCCCACGCAAGGTTAGACAAGTCACTTACCTCAATCCCGGTACAAAACCGCTAAGAAATGACTCCCTTGCCACGAGTATCTGACTCCGATTGGCCCAAATCTATTCAAACCAATTACATAGTGTAAATAACATCGCAAATAACTAATTACACAGACAAAATTAAAGCTACGACGCTAAAATGGGTAAAATAACCAGAATACCCCTCCAGCCATCGACTCGGAATCGAAATATTTTTACATTTTCAGAACCCTCATTCTCTCACGAGTCTAACCATATAAAAATCTCACAAATTAGAGGTCAAATGCCCACTCAAATCATCAAAATTAAGTCTAAGGATTTTACCCCAAGTTTCATCCAAAATCCGAAATTAATGGTAGAATTCTAGTTTAGATTAATGGATATTAATCATAAGGGAGTAAGGAATCGTTACCCAATAATTGCCTGTGAAAATCCCTCGAAATATCTCCCAAAACTGAGCTCCCTAGCTTGAGTTTTTGCAAAAATGGAAGAACCCTCATTTTTGAAATGTTATATTCTGCCTAGGTATTTTATTCAGTGCGATCGCATGAGTAGCTGTGCGATCGCGTAGAAGAAACTTGAAGCCTCCAAAATTTTCACTATGCGAACGCAGCCTAAGGCTTGCGATCGCAGAAGGTGATAAATTAAAATAATGCGATCGCATGAAGGCTTATGTGATCGCATAGAATAAATTGACCCCTGAGGCACATGCTCTAATTCTACTATGCGATCGCGGACATGGAGTGCGATCGCAGTGAAGAAAGAAACAGACCTATGCGATCGCATTCAAGGATTTGCAATCCAATTGAAGAAAAATTGGACCTCCTCACTAGACACTATGCGATCGTAGGGACACCTATGCGATCGCATAGAGTAATTGTCTGCAACAATCAACAGCAAAAATATGTAATTTTCCAACTTCGGGAATTGATCCGTTGAGCATCCGAAACACACCGGAGGCCCCCGGAACCTCAACCAAACCTACAGACATGACCCATAACATCATTCAAACTTGTTCAAATCCTTAAACCATCCAAAATAACGCCAGAAACACGAATAAATCAAGGATTCAAGCCTATGAACTTTGAATTCTAACCAAACACATTTTCGATCAAAAACCTATTCCAAACTTGTCCGACTGACCTGAAATTTTGCAGGCACATCCAAAATGACAAGACGAAGCTGCAAAAACTTCCGGAATCCCAAACAAACACTCGGATAAAAAATTCACTATCAGACCGGAACTTCAAAAATTTCAAACTTCGGCATTTCAAGCCTAAATGGGCTACGGACCTCCAAATTACATTCCGAACATGCTACCAACCCCGAAATCACCTAACGGAGCTAACAGAACCATCAGATTTCCATTCCAAGGTCGTCATCACACTATTCCAAATACAAACCATGTTTCAACTATTAAGCTCTCAATTAGGGACTAAGTGACCCAAAACACTTCGAATTCTAGAACCGAACATCCGGACAAATCAAGATAGCAAAAATGAACTTAGGGAAAATAGTTAATGGGGAATCGGGGTGTAAATTCCAAAAATGACCTGCCGGGATATTATATCCTCCTACACTTAAACATTCATTCGTCCTCGAATGAGCATAGAAGATATAACTGATGTAGCAAAGAGATGAGGGAATTGGCTGCACATATCCTGCTCGGTATCGCCTCCTCGGCCGGTTGACCCCGCCACTGGACCTTCACCGAAGCGATGTTCTTTGACCTCAACTTTCTGATTTGCCTGTACAAAATAGCCACTGGCTCCTCAACATAAGATATATCCTTGACCAGTTGGACTGAGCTGAAATCCAATACGTGCAACGGGTCGCCATGATATCTCCGGAGCGTAGAAATATGAAATACCAGATGGACTCCGGCTTGGCGGGGAGGTAAGGCAAGCTCATATGCAACCTCCCCAACTCGCCTCAAAATCTCATAAGGCCCAATAAATCTTGGACTAAGCTTCCTTTTCTTTCCAAATCTAATGATGCCCTACATGGGCGAGACACAAAGTAGAACTCGCTCGCCGACCATAAATGCCACATCGCGAACCTTCTTATCTACATAACTCTTCTGTCTAGACTGGGCTGCACGGAGTCTATCCTAAATCACCTTGACCTTGTCCGTCGCATCCTGGACCATCTCTGTACCCAATAACCTAGCCTCGCCGACTCAAACCAACCCACCGAGGATCTACATCTCCTACCATATAAGGCCTCATACGGCGCCATCTGTATGATAGACTGATAGTTGTTGTTATAAGTAAACTCTGCCAGTGGAAAGAAGTGATCTCATGACCCTCCAAACCCAATCACGCACGCACGAAGCATATCCTTTAAAATCTGAATAGTACACTTAGACTGTCCATCTGTCTGGGGGTTAAACGTCGTGCTCAGCTTCACCTGAGTTCCTAACTCCCATTGCACGGCTCTCCAGAACCGTGAAGTAAACTGAGTGCCTCTGTCTGAAATGATGGAAACTAGAATACCATATAGCCTGACTATCTCCCTGATATAGATCTCCGCCAACCGTTCCGATGAATAAGTAGTGCACACAGATATGAAATGAGTGGACTTGGTCAGCCGATCCACAATGACCCAAATAGAATCAAACTTCCTCATAATTCGTGGAAGTCTAGATACAAAGTCCATGGTGATGCGCTCCCACTTCCACTCTGGGGTCTCAATGTGCTGTAGCAACCCACCCCTGGTGCTCAAACTTCACCTGCTGGCAGTTGAGGCACATAGAAACATAGTCAACTATATCCTTCTTCATCAGCCTCCACCAATAGTGCTGCCTCAAGTACTGATACATCTTCGCTGCACCCGGATGGACGGAATACTCAGAGCTATAGGCCTCAGCTAGAATCAACTCTCAAAGATCATCCACATTGGGCACACAAATATGCCCTTGCATCCTCATCGTTCTATCATCCCCGATGGTAACATCTCGAGCATCACTACGCCGAACTCTATCCTGATGAACAAGTAAATGAAGGCCATTAAATTGTCGCTCCCTGATGCGATCAAATAGAGAAGACCGAGAAACCACACAGGCCAAAACCCGGCTGGGATCTAAAAGATCCAATCTTACAAACTGCCTAGCCAAAGCCTGAACATCCATTGCCATAGGTCTCTTTGAGGCTGGTAGATAGGCCAAACTCTCCAAACTCTCCGCTCGGTGACTCAAGGAATCGACAACCCCATTGGCCTTGCCCGGGTGATAAAAAATAGTAATATCATAATCCTTCAAAAACTCTAACCATCTCCTCTGACACATATTCAGATCCTTCTACTTAAGCAAGTGCTGGAAACTCCGATGATCAGTGTAAATCTCACAAGGAACCCCATACAAATAATGATGCCATATTTTCAAGGCGTGAACAATGGAAGCCAACTCAAGATCGTGAACAGGGTAGTTCTTTTCATGCACCTTCAGCTGTGGGACGCGTAGGCAATCACCCTACAGTCCTGCATCAATACCGCTCCAAGTCTAACCTATGAGGCATCACAATAAACTATATAGGACCCCGAACCGGTAGGCAACATCAAGATTGAGGCTGAAGTCAAAGTTTTCTTGTGCTTTTGGAAGCTTGCCTCACACTTCTCTGTTATCGAAGAGAACCCCTCCACAAAGCGACGGTAATAACCTGCCAAACCAAGGAAACTACGAATCTCAGTAGCTGAGGAGGGCCTGGGCGAACCCTGCATGGCCTTCACATTCCTCGGATCCACTCGAATACCATCGCTCAATACCACGTGACCTAGAAATGACATAGAACTCAGCCAAAACTCACATTTATAGAACTCTACATATAATCGCTTCTCCCTCAGAGTCTGAAGCATTATCCTCAGGTGCTGCTCATACTCTTCCCAACTCCGAGAATATACCAAAATATCATCAATAAAAACAACCGCGAATGAATCAAGATATGGCCTAAATACGCTGTTCATCAAGTGCATGAAAGTTGCTGGGGCATTAGTCAGCCCGAAAGACATAACGAGGAACTCGTAATGACTATACTGCATCTTGAAGGCAGTCTTCGGGATATCTAGCTCCCTAATTTTCAACTGATGATTACCGGAGCGCAAATAAATCTTGGAGAGAACATGTGCGCCCTGTAGCTGATCAAACAAGTCATTAATACGTGGCAAAGGATACCGGTTCTTCGCTGTAACCTTGTTGAACTAGCCATAGTTAATGCACATACGCATAGAACCATCCTTCTTCTTCACAAACAACACAGGAGCACCCTAAGGCGAAAGTCTAAGTCGAATGAAACCCTTACCCAATAACTCTTGTAACTGATCCTTCAACTCATTCAACTCAGGAGGAGCCATGTGATATGGGGGAATGGAAATGGGCTGAGTGACCGACAACAAATCAATACCAAAATTGATATCTCTATCGGGTGGCATGCTCGAAAGATTAGGTGGAAACACATCGGGGAAATCTCGTACCACTGGGACTGAATCAATAGATGGGGTGTCAACACTGACATCCCTCACATAAGGTAGATGAGCAGCACACCCTTTCTCAAGCATATGTTGAGCTTTAAGGAAGGAAATAACCTGACTGTGGGTGTGATCTAGAGTACCACTCCACTCAATAAGTGGAATGCCTGGCATAGCCAGCGTCACGTTCTTGGCGTGACAATCAAGAATAGAATGATGGGGTAACAACCAGTCCATGCCCAGAATAATATCGAAGTCAACCATACCGAGCAACAAAAGATTAACCCTGGTCTCAAAACCACAAATAGTGACCAAAACTGATACACACTATCCACAACCACAGAATCTCCCACAGGAGTAGAAACATAAATATGTGCACTCAAAGAATCTTGAGGCACACCCAGATGTGAAGAAAAATAGGAGGAAACATATGAAAAAGTAGAACCAGGATCGAATAGAACGATGCCTCTCTGTGACAAACCAAAATAATACCTGTGAAGACAGAATCAGAGGTGACAACTGTGGCACGACCAGTAATGGCATAAAATCTCGCCTGGCCCCTCCTTCGAGGGAAGCCTTTATCATCTTGATCCCCGTTCCTGGCTGGCTGGGCAGGTGGGGTGGCAGCTGGAGCTGGAACGATGGCTTGCTGACTCTGTGGAGCATGCTGAGGCTGTGAAGTCTGTGAAGAAGCACCTCTTCCGCATCTGGGGCATTCCCTAATCAGATGGCGAGTATCCTCGCACTCATAACAAGCTTTTGGAGGGCTCAGTGGCTGTGACTGACTGGGCCCGCTCCCGCTAGACTGACCCCTGGAGGTACCCCACGCAAGAGGCGCGCTGGAAACTAGGGGAGCATAGTAAGTCTCCTGAGGTGCTGGGAAAGCTGGAGTACCACCGGCTGCTGGCAATGCTGAATGAACTAGATGACCAGAATAACCCCTACCATATCGACTGGCTGCAGCAGTACGGGCACCAGAGAAATGACCCGACTCACGAGACCTCTTGGCCTTCCTCTCTTATCGCTCCCTAGCGAGCATACCCTCAATTCATCTAGCAATAATCATCGCCTGCTGATAAGGAACATCTATCTGTAGCTCTCTAGCCATGCTGGACTAGATAGGCGAAATAAGACCCTCAATAAACCTCCGCACTCTCTCCTGGATCGTGGCGACCAAAGCTGGTGCATGTTTGGCCAACCGGGTGTAACTGATGGCATACTCAGATACTGTCATAGTGCCCTGGCGCAACCGATCAAACTTTGCACACCAAGCATCCCCGAGGCTCTGGGAAACAAACACCCACATAAACATATTAGAGAACTATGTCCAATTCAGTGAGGAAGACTCGACCGGACTATCCAACTCATATGTACGCCACCAATCATAAGCGGCCCTTGAAGCTGAAAAGCAGTAAAAGGAACCCCACTGAACTTCACTATGCCCATAGTACGGAGGATGCGATGACACTCCTCCAGAAGTCCCAAGGCGCCATCTGAAGCTAGGCCACTGAACACTAGGGGATCATACTTCTTGAACGTCTCCAACATACGCTGCTCGTCCTCGGAGGCAGCTGACCCACCTCCGGGCTGTACTGGTGCGGCATGCGGTATAGG
Organism: Nicotiana noctiflora; assembly: GCA_032618575.1. Lineage (NCBI taxonomy): Eukaryota > Viridiplantae > Streptophyta > Magnoliopsida > Solanales > Solanaceae > Nicotiana > Nicotiana noctiflora. The sequence continues at coordinate 764,152 of JASVEL010000249.1, forward strand.
AATAACCTCTGGAACCTGCTCCATGGGCACTCGTTGCTTAGGAGTACGGGCTGCGGGAGTCTGGGCCCCTCCCCGGCCTAAGATGTGGCTGCATCGAGAGGAAGCAACCCCGCCTAAGCCAGAATAGTGTACATGCTCATAAACTGAGTCAGAGTCTCCTGGAGTGCTGAAGTCGTAGTAGCTATAGTAGGTGTACCATGTTCCTGTGCTCCAACATGATCCACTGGTGGTGCCTCAACGCAGCGCGCACATGTGATGTGGCTACACTTTGGGTGCGTCCTCAACCTCTACCCCGGCCCTAGCCTCTAGTGACGGCAGCACGGGCGTGGGTGCCTGATCCTCGTGTGTAGCACGTGTCCTCACCATCTGTGAGAGAATAGAAGACATGAGTTAAGAAATTGTGTAGCATGTGTCCTCACCATCTGTGTAGCACTCGCTGCATACGAGAATAAAAGACATGAGTTAAGAAATTGGGTCAAAACATTGCATGACAAGGAATTCAACGAAATGAAGATTTTTCCTAAATAGTTACATAGCCCTCGTAGATAAATTCGCACGTGTCCGTATCGATCAAAGAGACTCTAATAAAGTGGCATGTGTCCCGTGACTCCTATGAACCTAGAGCTTGATACCAATTTGTCACGACCCTAGTTCACCAATTGTGAACTTGTCATGATGGCACCCAGTCTTCGTGACTAGGTAAGCCTAACACAATTGTGGAATTTATAGCATTTGCGAAATAACTAATACAAATGCGGAATAATAAGGAATAATGTAATAAGTGCCGCCTGGTACATACACTTCATCACAAATACTGAAATACAACCTCCAAGACCCGGAAACTCACGGGCAAACACAGACTAAATAGTTTAAAACTATGTCTCTATCCTCCAAGAGTATCTGTACAACTGAAACAAAAGAGAAACGAACTACTATCGCTAAGGAAGAGTAGAAGCAGATTCTTCGGATTTGCGGACGTGGCAGATGCATACCTCAAGTCTCCCAAGATAGCTCTGCGATCACCGGTAGTGTGCCTGATTAGATGTACCTAGATCTGCACAACAAAAGTGTGCATAAGAGAAGCATTAGCACACCATATCGATACTCAGTAAGTGCCAAGACTAACCTCGATAGAGTAGTGACGAGGAAGGTCAGGGCCCTACCGAGAGTAATAATAAAATAACAGTACCGAACAGTGAAAAAATAGTAAATAACCAGAAATGACAGCAAAGAAATAGAATAAAGGCTACAAGTCACTAGCAATAAATATTAATAGGAGAAATAACATAAGAAAGAGTTTGTCAACTGCCGTGGATCTCTGGAAATCGAACCAGCAGTCCACTCATCTCAATAACAGGGATTTCCGGGAATTGAACCCACTGTCCACTCATCTCAATAACAGGGATCTCCGGGAATTGAACCCGTAGTCCACTTATCTGAATAATAGGATCTCCGAGAATTGAATCTGCTGTCCACTCATCTCAGTAATAGGGATCTTCGGGAATTAAACTTGCCGTCCACTCATCTTAGTAACAAGGATCTCCAGGAATTGAACACGCAGTCCACAATACAAAACACAATCAAACAAGGAAAATACTCAGAAAAATAGAATACACTATTAAATTATATCCCAACATGTTCCACGTAATTTCAATTAAGACAATTAAGCATTTAGACAGTTAATCCTATCTAATCATACTCCTCTAACTAACACAGGATAAATCTTGCATTTAATCCAGTCAAATAACAGAGATAACACCGTTTGAACAATTCAAGTAAAGTGGATTTTCAACAATTTGCACAAGTACATGCCCGTCACCTCGTGTACAAGGCATTTAAATCAACACATAATATATCCTAAGAGGAGAGGTCCCCCACACAAGGTTAGACAAGCCACTAACCTCAAACCGGTACAAAACCGCTAAGAAACAATGCCCTTGCCACGAGTATCCAACTCTAAGTGGCCCAAATCTATTCAAACCAATCACATAGTGTAAATAACATCGCAAGTAACTGATTACACTTTTACAATTAAAGCTAAGGCGCAAAAATGGATAAAATGACCAAAATATCTCTCCAGCCATCGGCTCGGAATCAAAATAATTTTATATTTTCAAAACCCTCGTACTCTCACGAGTCTAGCCATATAAAAATCTCCCAAATCGGAGGTCAAATGCCCACTCAAATCATCAAAATCAAGTCTAAGGATTTTACCCCAAGTTTCATCCAAAATCCGAAATTAATGGTGGAATTCGAGTTTAGATTAGTGTATATCAATCATAAGTGAGTAAGGAATCGTTACCAATAATTGCCTCTAAATATCCCTAAAAAAATCTCCCAAAACTGAGCTCCCTAGCTTGAGTTTTTGCAAGAATGGAAGATCCCTCGCTTTTGAAATATTATATTCTGCCCAGGTATTTTATTCATTGCGATCGCATGAGTCGTGTGAAGTGTCCAAAATTTGCACCATATGAACGCAGCCTAAGGCTTGCGATCGTAGAAAGTGATAAATTACACAATGCGATCGCATGAAGGCTTATGCGATCGCGTAGAAGAAATTGACCCCTGAGGCACAGGCTCTAATTCTACTATGCGATCACGAACATCGAGTGTGATCGCAGTGAAGAAATAAATAGACCTATGCGATCGTGTTCAAGGATTTGCGATCACATTGAAGATAAATAGGACCTCCTCACCATGCACTATGCGATCGCAGGGACACCTATGCGATCGCATAGAGTAATTGTCTGCAACAATCAACAACAAAAATCTGCAATTTTCCAACTTTCGAAATTTATCCGTTGAGCATCGGAAACACACCCGAGGCCCCCGAGACCTCAACAAAACCTACAGACATGACCCATAACATCATTCAAACTTGTTCAAATCCTTAAACCACCCAAAATAACACCGGAAACACGAATAAATCAAGGATTCAAGCCTATGAACTTTGAATTCTAACCAAACACATTTTTGATCAAAAACCTATTCAAAACTTGTCCGAATGACCTGAAATTTTTCACGCACATCCAAAATGATAAGATGAAGCTATAGCAACTTACGGAATCCCAAGCCGACCCTAGGATCAAAAATTCACTGTAAGACCGAAACTTTAAATATTTCAAAGTTCGGTATTTCAAGCCTAAATGAGCTACGGAACTCCAAATTATATTCGAACACGCTCCCAACACGGAAATAAACTAACGGGGCTAATGAAACACTCGAATTTCCATTCTGATGTCGTCTTCACACTGTTCCAAATACAGACCATGTCAACTATTAAGCTCTCATTTAGGGACTAAGTGTCCCAAAACACTCCGAATTCTAGAACCAAACATCTCGGCAAACCAAGATAGCAGAAATAAACTTAGGGAAAGCAGTTAATGGGGAATCGGGGCTTAAATTCCAAAAACGACTGGCCGGGTCGTTACTGATAGTTTATTAAATCTAAAAAATTAAACTCTCTTGCTAGATTCACACCTAATGGATTACTGTTCTTAGCCTTGTTACATTGAATCACACATTAAAAGTGTCAAGTTTGTTGATTCTATGGAATTATTGAGCTATTATATTTGCCTATTATTTGCGGATCTTTGTTACTAACAAGATTCAAAGATTATAAACTTCAAGTTAGTTCTATCCCAACATTTGCAAATTCAAATCTAGATTTTTACGAATTCGAAAAGGATGAGATCGTGAACTACCTTATTTTAAATATGAGAACTAGTGAAGCTGAAACTATTAGCTACGCGATTCTTACGGACATACATCTCATAGTTCAATAATTTAACAATTTACTCAAATTAAACGAGAATATCGTATTGACGAGTATTCGCGCCATTTCAAGGATTTTAGTTTCATAATCTATTGTTATGCTTCAGTCAACTGCTACTTAGTGACCTTATAATAGGAAATGGTCTTAATTATGCATGCCTCTACCCTTCATATAGCAGGAAAATATACAACAGATATTTAACTAAAAATACAAATATACTATAATTAAATACATAAATTTCTTCCATTTCATTTCATCTTCAAGGCGTACATCAATGTGATTCAAAGTGGTGTACCTGGTATTGGAATACAAAGAAGAGGAAGCTCGGTAGGAAGCAATAGCAGCACACATATAGCAACAGCGGTTCAACAACACATGAGTAGCCCAATGACAGCGGGAATAGCAGAACACCCAGGAGATTGCAACCAAGCAAGAAAAGCAAGAACTTCCAAATTGGAAAAGCAACCAAGAGTAAACCCAAGAAACCCTACTTGAATACCAGTAATACTAGAAACCAAACCAGACCAACAGAGAAGTAACCAGTTGCCAAAAATAACTTCTGATTTTTAACACTCAAGAAAAAGAAGCTTGAAGCTTCAATGAACAATAGCAGTTAATGCTGATTGTTAATAGTGAAGAAGAATAGATTTTTTCTTTAATTTCTAACTTTCGAAACACTCCCAAAATTCATAAGATTCAAAAGTCTTTTTATCTTCCCTCTAGTTCTGAAATATTTATCTAAAAAATCAGTCATCCTGTAATGACCTACCCCGTCGTTACGGGAGTTACCGCCCCGTTTTCTTCATTTTATAATTTAATATGCTAATTTATATGTGTTTGGAGAGTTAGAAGTAAATCGGATGGAATCTAGTTAGAAATGAGGCAATAAATCTCTTTATGAGAAGGTTAGTTTGGAAAAGTCAACCAAATGTTGACTTATGAGTTAGAAGGATCGGAATGGATTTTTTATGATTCGACTAGTTTCGGGGGATAATTTGTGACTTAGGAGCGTAATCGGAGTTGAATTTGGAGGTCCGATGTAGAATAAGGCTTGAATTGGCCATGGTTGGATTTTGGCAAATTTCGGTTGATAGATGAGATTTTGATCTGAGGTTCGGAATGGAATTTTGAGAGTTTCTGTAGCTTCGATATGTGATTTTTGATATGTGTGAAACGTTTCAGATCATTCTGATGTCATTTAGTTGGGGTTTTGATCGAATGCGTGTTTCGGAAGTTTTCGAAGAACTTAGGCTTGAATCCGATGTGAATTGATGATTTCAGTGTTGTTAAGTGTGTTTTGATGATTGAAAAATGTTTGGATGATATTTTGGGATAAGTTTTATGCCTATGGTTGAGGTCCCGGGGGCCTCTGGAGCATTTTGGGTTGTGATCACGCTCTTAATTGATGTTTCAACGTTGTATCTTTTGACATAAAGGGGTACCATGTTGAACAAATGAGATCCAATTACTGTTTTGAATAAAGCATTAATTCCATATCGTAATTACGGACCCCTAGCAAAAAGAATCATCGAATTTGAACATCGTATGAGGATTTTATGGCCATTTTACTAAGGTTGCCCTGATTTCCAGGTTAATGACGAAATAGCCCCTGACGGCGTATTAAAAACCTGCACTATTTGCAAATCTTAAAACCTACATATATCCTTCATTATAAGGTAAACTTGAGTGATTCAAAAGACTAAATTCATTATAATTTCACAAGGAATCCATTGGGAGCAGTAAAATGCGTGAACAGTGTACCCACAATGAGCAGGTCGAGTTTTCTTCCAATTTTGGAACGGGAAAAAGCTTCTGAGGCGATGTTTAAGAGAGAATTCGTGGAATTTCATCAGGTAATAGTTCTTATACTCAGATTAAGTTGTTATAATTTAAAAACAGAGATTGAAAACTTAAACAAGGATTTAAGGGGTAAAAATGGAGGTCAGGGCTTGAAACCTAAGAAGGTGTAAAGTTATAATTTGAGGGGTTAAACGGACTCTGATTTTGATGAACTTTATATGTACGAACTCATGGAGAGACGAGGAATCCATTGGTATTATTTTCAAAATTTTTTGAGAAGTGGGACCGGGACTCGGGTTTTACCAACTTCGTGAATTGTTGTGTTTTTCGAGTAATTTTGTTTGGGTTATGTTTCCTTGACCCATTTTTATGTAATTGTTGTGGTTTTGACTAGATTCGACGCACGAGGCATCAAATTCGAAGGGAAAAGGCATCGCGGACGAGTCCACATCTGGCTAGAGGTGAGTAGTTAGTGTATATGGTAGCCTGAGGGTTCGAAAGCTCGGCTTAGCATATTGTGACGCTATTAGGGCGTGGCTCGCACCCCATGGCAGGTGCGATAGTGATTATGACTAGGGATTGAGACTTGGTCCATCCCGAATATGAATAAAATGTTATTGGCGGTTGAAACGCACACTGTGTTAGATATATTTGTCGGCTATAAGCCATGTTTGGGGCCTTGTGCCAACCTGTAGTATCCCTAGGGGAGAGATATATATATGATAGCTTGGTTTGCTTAATCAATGATCTCAGTCCTGGTTTGAAATCACTATTATGAAATGCTAAGTCACATGTTCTTTGAAAATTAAATAAAATTAAAGTATTTTTCATTGTTAATGAACTGGAACATGAAAATAAATAAATTGAACTTTTGTGTGACTCATATGCATGTTGTGGACTGAGGATGGATCGGGCTGCATGCCGCAACGGATGATATGAATATTGTGCTTTGGCTGAAGGAGCCCCTCCGGAGTCTGTACACACCCCTAATGAGCACCGTCGATGTTAAACGGATCGGGCTACGCGCCGTAGCGGTCATGTGCATTGCATTGCATTTTTGTATGTAAATTATCTGTGCTAATTATGAATTTGCTGTTGTTGTTAGTTCGTGGTAGGTATCGAACTGTAGTTTAGCTTTTCTCTGTGGTGTTCTGTGGATTTCCTACTTTAAGCTATTTTATATACTTTTTACTCACTGAGTACTTAGTACTCACCCCTACTCCCAGCCCCTTTGTGTGGAGATCCAGGTACACGAGAGGGTTGGACGGGCATTCCAGCTTACTACCGAGTATATTCGAGTTGCTGAGGTAGCTCTCGGCGTTCGCAGAACCTAACTTCTCTCTTTATTTCAGTTATTTCTATATATATTCCCACACTTGAGTATTTTATTTGGTATTCCTATTACTATTCATTTTTTGCTTAGAGGCTCTAGACTCGTGACCCCGGATCTTTTGGGAGTGTTATTTCAATGTTCGCACTTCTCAGTATTTAATTATACTATTATTACTAGAGTATTATTATTGTCTCTTATATTCTTCTTGAAATTTGTCCTTTTAGGACTGGTCTTTAACTGTAGAAATAGTTGTTGGTCTGTCTTGCCTAGGTTTAGGGTTGGGTGCCATCACGATCGAATTTGGGTCGTAACAAGATGGTATCAGAGCCTAGGTTACTAGGAATCGCGAGTCATGAGCCGGTTTTGTAGGCTTTCGCGGATCGGTACGTAGACGTCCGTATGTATCCTCGGGAGGCTACAGAACCTTTAGGAAACACCTTACATTCTTGGAATTCTTATCGTGCGTATTTGATTTAGCTTGAGATATAACTCTTGAAATTCCTTCCACACGTTTGTATGCACACGCGAGCATTCAATACTACATCTGCATCGATGGCTTGTGATTCCCTGATCGAGGGACGAGAGGTAATATTTGTGAGTTCATGTTGGGCCAATTTGGAGGACTTGGGGCCGAATCTTCGCCTATGGCTTGAGCACCGAAGTGCCGATTATGCGAGTAAGTGCTTTTAACTTATGTGTATGGTAATGTCCTTATTAGCTGGGATGACGTTCGGATATCCACGTGATGAGTAAGTCAGTACTGTGAGGTGTATCCATATGACTTGGAAGTGTCGAAGAAGGACTGCCAGATGATAGCTGGACCATTAAGCGTTTGATTTGCCTTGTGATTGGATGTGTTGCCTGTCACACCTCCCTTTTTACTACCCCACCGGAAAAGCATATAAATACACTTATAGGGTATACCTCGATGCTCAAATACCCAAGACGGATATAATAGCATAGAGGAAGGAGTTTTTCCATTTAAAGGACAATCGGTTCGGGATTTTTGTTTTAATAATCAAAGTCGCCACTTGAGATAATAATGGTGTCCCAAGTCACCGGTTAATCCCGAATCCGAGGAAATTGACTCTTTCAAAATGTCTGCGAAACAATGATCTGGATAAGGAACTCTGTTAACCCGGGAGAAGGTGTTAGGCATTCCCGGGTTCCGTGGTTTTAGCACGGTCGCTCAATTGTCGTTCTCGACTCTTGTTTGACCCAATACAAATTTTAACAACATATAAGTGATTTTACTTAAATATTTTACGAAATTTGCGACATCGCGAAAACACGCCTCGAGTCACACCGCAACCAGTACGCCTGTGACTTTCGGTATATTTTAGCTTTGCCGAGATTTAAGATTTGAGTCTCACTAAGTGCACACTCGTTTCAGGGAAGGCATATTAAATCGTGCGTAATAGCGTCTATCGGCTTTTAATTCTTTTTGGAGAAGCTATGAAATTTACTAGTAGCTTTCCGGTTCTATTTACGTATTTTTTAACTTTGTTACTAAAGGGTGCCCTACTATTTAATGTCATGTGAGGCTCGTCCAGATTTAATTTTAAAGGCTCAATCTTGACATACTATGTTATTCTATTTTTGTTTCTTCCTTAGCAATATTATAGTTTCAGCATTAAGCCCAGGCCACTATCATTGCCTTCTTTGGGCTAGGCCCTTGCTCTCTCACTTAAATGAGCGCTGGATTTACCCAGGTCTTAATGACCCAGGCCGTCTTTGGGCTTCTGTTCAATGGCCCAATCAATTTCGTACTGCAGTTCAGACCCACGTTACATATTTGGCCCAAACCAAATTGAGGTAATAACAAAAAGTAAAACGCAGAATTCATAATAAAAAAACAGGTACTCAGAATTAGGAATGAAATCAAATCACTTTTATTTATTTGTCAGGAGATGAAAATCACTATACAATATGATTCATGTTAACCTTAAACTAAAATAATTTGATGTATATGAAATCCAACTACTTCTACACTTTTACTTTTCTTAAATGCTGATTTACACTAAAATTGAAAGTTTATTTAACCAAACAACTAAGGGCAGATGGTTTAAATATATGAAGCATGATTCAAACAGTTCGATTACTTACTTAATGAAGACCTTAGTTTCCAAGGTTAAGTGATTCAGTGAGGTATATACACGATAGTATTACTGGATTTCTTATGATTTGTATTCATTCATTACCACATTACCCAGTTGCAAATGACTCATTACTTCTGTTAACTATTCTTCCCTTTCAAACGGATTCACAAATGTGATTAGCTACTGATATTAATACGAGTCAAGCTTATTTGATGTTCACCAAACCAATTTTACCCTAATTGTTATCTTCTCTGGTTGTTTCCTCTTTTAACTTACTTAAATCTAGGTATTGATCTATGAAAACAGACTAACTACACGGCAATGGTTGATAATATCATTATGAGCTTGTTGTTAATAGTTCATGTGATGGTCTTGTAGCTTTATTTTAAGGGTTTTACCTACTTAACTAAGTGATATACTATCTACACTACACTACCACTATTAATCTATCTATTACACTGTTTTGTTTTGTTTTTCTACTCATACATACTATACTACAATTAAAACTATAGATCTACACTAATACTAAACAGCTAATGAAAAGATTAACTACAAATACATAACAACAAATGAATTCAAAACTTTGAACTTCATTTGATCATTCAGCATTTCAACACTACATCTTCTATCGAACAAAAATTGTACCTGGATCAACAAAATGAAGCCGATGAGTTCTTAGGGGGAATAAGAGCAATTAATCAGCAAAAGACTCAAACAGCAATGCAACAGTGTAAGATGAATCCCAAACGAGCAGGAAACCACAGAACAACAGATAGAAATCCAAGCAGAACTCGAGCAGAAAACCACAAAAACAGGTGACTAAACCAGATACTCTCACTCGAAAAAATGCAGGAAAACTACTTGCTATATTACTATATTTTTACTCTGAATTTTTCTATTCAAAAAACCAGTCTCCGAAAATAATCCCCCCCTCATCAGCCCTTTTAGGAGATATATATAGGAGTGGGAATGGGCCGATGACTTGGGGAGAAAGAATGGGATTAAATCCCACTTCTCCCCTCTTAAAATTACTAAACTTACACTAAGGCCCCAATTTCTATTACCCAAAACCCTTCCAGCATGTGCTGGAAGGTTCTAAAGATTCTCTTTTCAGGCCTTTTACTAACATGTCCCTAAGGGTTGAAGATTTTTACCGATTTCCCATTTTAGGGAGACCATTATACCCTTTAATCTCTGCAAAATTGCAGAAATCAGGGGTACAAATGACTCCCATAACCCTTTATGTTTCAAACTATTTACCTATTTACCTATTTGGCTTCCAATTATGCCCCCTAAGGCCCCCTAAGGACACTGCTGAATTACCTCACCTACGAATGCAAGGACTGGCCAGTTCTACTATTTCAAAGTTTAGTTCATTTTAGGTAAATTGCAGGACCAGCCTGCCTTATTATTATAATTAACTATTTAAAACTTAGCCAGTCTCAAGTTGAGACTTGGCTTGGGTAGTTAAACCCATTTGCTGAACACAGGCTGGGCCCAAGCCTTTGCAGGCTTAGCCACCTGTGGTTCAGGGCTCAAAAATGAGCCTGGGCAAGTCTGTATTTGCAGACTTAACCAATTTTGCCTAATTGATCTATTTAATCTCTTTTAAAACTAATTGCAGGACTAGCCTGCTTTATTAATGCACTTAAACTATTTAAAACTTATCCAGTCTCAAGTTGAGACTTAGCTTAGGCAATTGGAGCCCAATTACTGAACATAGGCTGGGCTAGGGTCTTTGCAGACCTAGCCACTTAAGGTTCAGGGCTCAAACAGAGCCTGGGCAAGTCTGCATTTGCAGATTTAACCAATTTTGGAAATCCTAGCCTATTGACTGATCACAGGTTTTGCTAAAGTCTTTGCAAACATAACCACCAGAGATTCATGGCTCAAAATGAGCCTAGGTAAGCCTGCATTTGCAAGCTTAACCAGTTTTGCACAACCAACCCCTTTTGAGGTGGACTGGTGTGTTTGGACCTTAGAGTTGATCAACTTTTGCAAAGTTGACCACTCTTAGGTCAATTATTTCCTAATAACCTATTTTGGTCATTTTCAATTTTAACCTATTTCAAAACTAACCATTATGAGACTTGGTACTTGTCACGCCCCAAATCGAGGGACATGACCGGCGCCTGACTAGGTAGCCCCAGTCAAGCGGACCTGGGTGCCTTTCATTCCCACGTGTTACCCTTGTGTTGATTAATTCTCATTAACCAAATACCTTACCAATTATAACTGATTTCACAATATACAAACATAACCATGCGAGTGATTCATTAACAAGTTTACAGGTTTTACAACGCCCAACATAATATATACATGAGCCTCGAATCCCACAGTTTACATGTCTACGGAACCTCTAGGATACAAAGGACGATACAATACTTGCCGGTAACAAGGCTCCGGCTATACCTTACACAAAATCAAAATAAAGCCTAAACAAGAGTGGCATGAGCCACGTAGGGCCCCGAAAGGAAAGGGGCTCACCAAAACGGGCGAAGATGAAGGATGCTACTGCCGATGAGCTGAAGTACCTGCTACTGATTCACCTACAATCATAGTACGAATGTAGCGTCCCCGGCAAAAGGGACGTCAGTACACTTGAATTGTACTGGTATGTATGGACAAACTTTGTCCCAAGTAAACTCAATCCGTTAAATTACATCAAAACTAATCAAGCCAGCCAACCATGTTTTCCACCTTTTACTCATTTCAGATAAGCCTCAACACAAACACGTTCAAGGTAAACAAATAGAACAACAACCAATCAACCACACAAATTGCAAGTAGTCAAACATAGGGGCAATCAGTGCCCCCAAGGTTGCAAACTCTCCTGCTGTCTCCTTTCACAATTTCACATCATTGATTTTTGTATCAATTTTCAATAGCGATTTCGATCGCTTTCCATCCTTATTGCCCCCGACCACCCTTATTACCTCGGCCACCCTTATCACCCCAACCCACACCTTATTTCCTCACGTTGCGGCGCGCAACACGACCCCGTCTTACAGTTTAAAACACAACAATTTCAAACAGCAGATAAGGTACTACACACAATTTCAACAAGTTCAAATAAGCAACTTGCACATTGTTCCATGTTCTCAATTACTTATCAAGCCAATATCACAACCAAGTTACAATATTTCCATAATCAAAAATATTCACACAAGTATGTTCAACAATTTTCCACAATAAACCAATTCTCAAGTGTTTCGTTTCTTTTCCACAAGGTGCCATAAAGGCCATCATAACCATTATTCACAATTCTTCACCAATTCCAATTCCCTTGTTATCTTTCAATTCATATTTCATACCACACCACATGTAGTTTAACATCAATTAGATACCCAACAACAAAATCAACAAATTACACACAATCTCTCAAATTAACACATGCCAAACGAATTGCACACATAAGGGCGATTTCACAAGAATCAAAGTTAGCCATACATACCTCGATTGAGCTTTCCTTAAGTTACTACAACACTCCAAAAACTCTAGCAATTCCAATCTACTATGAAACATAACAAATTTAAACACATATTAGAAAGATATTCATGAAACTAGCTCATTTGAACATTTTATCAAACACTAGTTGAGCATCTTGATTTCGAATCCCCTTTTAAGACTTCCTTCATTCCCTAACCCAATCTTTAGTTATTTAAGTTAAACAATCTTCCCATAAACCTAAGTTGTACATGCATGTATACACAATACTAATAAACCCAAGAATCATACCTCAATAACTCATCTTATACACCAAACTCGAAATTAAAACCCTAGGGTATAGAATCTTACCTCTTAGATGAAGAACTTGCTATTGGGTTCTTGATTCTTGAAGATTGATGCAAGATTTGGATGATTTAGATGTTGGGTTCCTCCTTCTCTCTCTAAAATGCTCTCACCACTCTCTAAAATCAGTAAGAAATGACCCCAAAATGAACCCCAAAGCCTATATATTGAAATGGGGTCGGGTTATAAAAATAGAAGAATTAACTGGGCTTCTCGGGTTCAATTTGCGGTAGAAATGCGACCGCAAAGTTAACAATGCGACAGGAATGCGGTCGCACATTTGACACAAGACAGCATTTTTCAGCCTTTGGTAATTTGATCATAACTTTGTGTAGGAATGTCCAAATGACGAACGGTTTGAAGCGTTGGAAACTAGACTCAAAGGGCTTTCATTTGATATGCTATTCACCACATAAAACCTTATACATAATTATCTATGGTCGTTCAAAGTGGAGCCTTGTGTGAATCCATTTGGAAATTTGGCCTATTTCAAAAATTTTCCTATTTGGCATACACTTGGGCTTTCATTTGGACCTCATATCACTTACCATAAGACTCATACTCATATTTAGCAAGTCTAATTGATGTCCATAATGTTCATAGCACATAAAATATAATAATTAGCCTACGTGGCACCACAAAATCCTATATTACTTAGCGAAATTTTCTGGGGCCTTACAGTACTATTGCAGCTATAACCAATCTCCTAAAGTTAATGGGTATTAACCACTGCTCATACTAGCAAGAACTATTGCAAATTCAGCCATCTCAACATACAATTGCACACATAACCACATGAAACCAAATATTGTTCATTAATCCATTAAAACTCAGAAGTGAAGTTTGATAATGTTGAATCTTAACTAATCAACTCAAATAACTCAAATTCATGTAGCAGAGTGTTAATTAACATCAATCAAACTTAATCACAACTAATTCATGTCAGATGATACACTGAAAAACCCCAAGGCCTTTAAAGTTCATGGGCATAGACACATATAGAAGCTAAATCTCATAAAACAGTCAACAAGGAATGAAACATGGCTCATTTAGACATAACAACAATGAACTTTAACATGAGACAGACAAGATAAAGATAAAGAGTAGAAGAATCATGGAGAGACAGTGAAGAAAGATCTCTAAATCTATCATTCGAAGTAACGTAAAGAAAGGCAGAATTAGATTAGCATGCTTATTTTAGAAGATTGAAAGCGCACAAGAGGTGGTATAAATCAATCATTAAAGAAAAGCCTTGGTTTTAATTATGAAATGAAGAGGAACAGTGAGACTAGAGAAATAGACAAAGGTAAAGCAAAAATAAACCATATGAAGGGGACTAGGAACAAAACGGCAAATCCTAGCACTAAAACTAAGCATGCAAAGAGACAGAAGAGAAGAACATCCAAACTATTGAAAGCTATCAAAAGATATCCTAATATAAAGATGACACAGAATGAGAGTCAAGAAACTGAACTAGTACTAGAACTAGACATGCAAAACAACAGAAGAAATATCAAGATCCAACAAGATGAGGAATCCTACTACTAACAGAAGAAGAAGAAGAAGAAGACAATTAAACTAAACATGTGAAGAATCATGAAGAAAGGAAAAGTCATGCTGTTGAAGACTAATACATCAAAAATCACAATAAAGATGAAACGGCACAAGATAAAGATAGACCTTCTTATTTGCATCAGACAGAACAGAAGAACAATCAAGACAAAAAAGAAAAGAGTAGTCAAAACAAGAAAATAATACAAAAAAGACGAACAAGGCGAAACCCTAATACTAAACAGGTCTTTCGAATCAGAGAAACAAAGCAGAAAATAACATAAAGATGAACATAAAATCCTAATACTAACAGACGAAGCACAAAATATCTCGAATCTAAAGAATAGAAAATCAGACAGAAACAACAAGATGAAAAACATGAAACAAGGGAACATGAACAAACAAGTAAAGAAAATGAATAAAGAACAGACAAGCAAAAATAAAGCACAAAAGGATGGGGTACTTAGCTTAGCAGGGTCTGTCCCCCAAGCTTTCCCTTTTATTTCTTTTCTTTTTTCCGGTTTTTTCCGACTTTCGGATCCTTTTCCTTTGTTTCTTTTTTTTCGTTTTTCCATTTCTTATTTTTTCTTTCTGGTTTTTCTTTCAGACTTCAAGGTGAAGTCTTTTGGGTTTTGGCTTGAAGAGGGGTGTTTGGGGAGGGTAAAAGGTAGGGTCTTGATTGGGTTTGGGTTTTGGAGTCGCCGGAGTTAGGTTTTTGGTGATTTTGTTTTGGATATTCGACGGGATCCAGGGATATTCGAGGGTGGTGGGTGGTATGGCAGTGTAGATCAGACCAAGACGGTCCTTTTGGCGTTGGTTTGGAGGATATATTCATACTTTGGTGGTCACCGGTGATAGATTCCGGTGACCGGCTTATCAAGATTGAGGGGTCTGTTCTAGGGTTTTCTAAGGTTTTGAGGGTATTCGAGGTGAAGAAGAAGGGAAAGAGGAGAAAGGGAAGCTAGGAGATGGCAGGAGACCACCGTGGGAGGTGGTGGCCTCCATGGCCGGCTAAGGTTTCAGAGATGATGAAGGAGACGATGAAGATGGAGAAGAAGGTGAAGGGAGAGATTTGGAGGCGGGTAGGGTTAGGAGGGTTCTAAAATGGCCGTTTCTCTCAGACAAAAGCGTTTTATAGGCAATGGGGTTGAGGAAATCTGGACCGTTGATCTGATGAAGATCAACGGTTGTTAGGAGTGTTACTTAAACGGTGTCGTTTGGTTACTAATGAGACCAAAGCCATCGACCCTCAGATCATTTCAAACGGACGGCTGTGATTCGATCTCACATCTCAATTAATTAAAAACTCAGCCAATTATTCCAACCGTTGGATTTATCCTGAATGAACGGTGGAGATTGAATCTCACATCTCAATCATCAAATAACGCCGGATTGATTCTCAGTCGTTAGATTAAATCTGATGAACGGCTGAGATCAAATCCCTTGGTGGCCTGGACCGGATCTCTTTGGGCTGAGAGTGTTTGGGCCAATTAAATTAATTCAAAATGGCCCAAAGCCAGTATACCCCAACATATTTTGTATTTTCTGATGTTATTTTATTTTTTATGAATTTTCCTTTTTTTTTGTATTTTTCTTTTTTTTATGAAATATTATGAAAACTTAATTTCCTACTTACACTATTTATCTAATATTTTTTTGCAATTTTTCTACTATTTTTCCCTAAATTCCACTATTAAAAACTATTTTTGGATAATTTCTTCTTAAAACTAAATAATTAAGACAAAACAATTACCTAACCTATTTTTTGATTTTTCTTATTTCCAATTATTCAAACACACAAAATGTAGCTAATTTCAAACAAGGCATGCAATTGCACTCAAAAATATATTTATTTTAATTTTGGAATTGTTTGCTCGGTGCAAAAATCATGTGCTCACAGCAGCCCCTCTTTGCTGGGGAACACGAAAAGTTTCAGTGGAAAGACAAGTCAGCAGTAATGAGAGATTTTTGCACATTGGCACATTCTGTAAAAGCATTTTTTTGGAAAAACGTTTGACCGCACCCTGCTTTAGAGGTTGCCTACATATCCTGGGCTAAACAGGAATCAGGTTAGTGTAGTTCGGGATGGTCTGGTAGTTTAAAAACTACCAGACTCACTGTTGCATTGACACTATTGAGACTTGCCGACTTGCTCTCTCACTTAAATGAGCGCTGGATTTACCCAGGTCTTAATGATCCAGGCCATCTTTGGGCTTCTGTTCAATGGCCCAATCAATTTCGTCTTGCAGTTCAGGCCCACGTTACATATTGGGCCCAAACCAAATTGAGGTAATAACAAAAAGTAAAACGCAGAATTCATAATAAAAAAATAGGTACTCAGAATTAGGAATGAAATCAAATCACTTTTATTTATTTGTCAGGAGATGAAAATCACTATACAATATGATTCATGTTAACCTTAAACTAAAATAATTTGATGTATATGAAATCCAACTACTTCTACACTTTTACTTTTCTTAAATGTTGATTTACACTAAAATTGAAAGTTTATTTAACCAAACAACTAAGAGCAGATAGTTTAAATATATGAAGCATGATTCAAACAGTTCGATTACTTACTTAATGAAGACCTTAGTGTCCAAGGTTAAGTGATTCAGTGATGTATATACACGATAGTATTACTGGATTTCTTATGATTTGTACTCATTCATTACCACATTACCCAGTTGCAAATGACTCATTACTTCTGTTAACTATTCTTCCCTTTCAAACGGATTCACAAATGTGATTAGCTACTGATATTAATACGAGTCAAGCTCATTTGATGTTCACCAAACCAATTTTACCCTAATTGTTATCTTCTCTGGTTGTTTCCTCTTTTAACTTACTTAAATCTAGGTATTGATCTATGGACATGATTCACTAGAGGAAAAGAGGAATAAGCTTGACTCAAATAATTAGGGTAAAATTGGTTAAAAGAGGAAACAACCAGAGAAGATAACAATTAGGGTAAAATTGGTTTGGTGAACATCAAATAAGCTTGACTCGTATTAATATCAGTAGCTAATCACATTTGTGAATTCGTTTGAAAGAGAAGAATAGTTAACAGAAGTAATGAGTCATTTGCAACTGGGTAATGTGGTAATGAATGAGTACAAATCATAAGAAATCCAGTAATACTATCGTGTATATACATCACTGAATCACTTAACCTTGGACACTAAGGTCTTCATTAAGTAAGTAATCGAACTGTTTGAATCATGCTTCATATATTTAAACCATCTGCCCTTAGTTGTTTGGTTAAATAAACTTTCAATTTTAGTGTAAATCAGCATTTAAGAAAAGTAAAAGTGTAGAAGTAGTTGGATTTCATATACATCAAATTATTTTAGTTTAAGGTTAACATGAATCATATTGTATAGTGATTTTCAACTCCTGAAAAATAAATAAAAGTGATTTGATTTCATTCCTAATTCTGAGTACCTGTTTTTTTATTATGAATTCTGCGTTTTACTTTTTGTTATTACCTCAATTTGGTTTGGGACCAATATGTAACGTGGGCCTGAACTGCAGTACGAAATTGATTGGGCCATTGAATAGAAGCCCAAAGACGGCCTGGGTCATTAAGACCTGGGTAAATCCAGCACTCATTTAAGTGAGAGAGCAAGGGCCACTGTCTCCTCATGTGGCCAAACTCACCACACTCATAACATGCACCCAGTGCTGGAGAAGGGGACTGAAAGGAACCCCTCGCCACAGAAGAACACTGGGCTGAAGAAGTAGGTGCTGCACTCTGGGCTGGAAGGGCACTAAGTGATGACTGACCCTGCTGAAACCCCTGTCGACCACGACCGTAAGAACCTCCGCTCTGCTCTGGGCGGCCTGAATGAGAAGGTCTAGATGAGCAACCTTTGCTCTGCTGGGAATGCCCTCTAGATGGAGCACCACTGAAACTGCCCGAACCACGAGGCCTCTTGGCCTCCCGCTCCTCTCTCTCTCGGCGATGATCCGCCTCAATGGAACGTGCCATATCAACAACCTGCTCAAATGATGATGACAAAACTCTCTCTCGGTCATAAGAATGCGGATAGAGTAGTTGAGGCCATCAATGAACCTCTTGATCCTCTCCCTATCAGTAGGGATCATCCACGTGGCATGCCTAGCCAACTGTGTGAATCTAAGCTCATACCTGGGTCACAAACATGTCGCCCTGAACCAACCACTCGAACTGGCGACGTAGCTCATCGCGACGAGACTGAGGTACATATTTCTCTAGAAAGAGAGTAGAGAACTCCTGCCATGTGAGAGGTGCTGCTCCTGCAGGCCTACGCCTCTCAAACTCTTCCCACCAATCAAATGCGGGACCAGTGAACTGGAAGGTAGTAAATGAAACTCCGCCGGACTCAAGAATACCAGCCGTCCACAACATCCTCTGACACTTGTCCAAGAAACCCTGGGCATCCTCGCCCTCAACGCCACTGAAATGGGGTGGCTGAAGTCTACCAAATCTCTCAAGACGGCGCTGCTCGTCTTCGGGCATAACCTGAACCATATGCTCTAGAGCTGGAAGCTGGTGCAGATGGAGGAATAACCGGTGAAACCACCTGAGCGGGGACAGCCTCTAGCGTCTGAAGTCCCTGAACAACTGGGTCAGGTGTGCGAGCTGCAGGGGTCTGCTGACCACCCCCTGACTGAGATGTCGCTACAATAGCAGTAGCTGAGACTACCTGAGCCAAACCGGAACACACCGATAATATCTGAGCAAGAGTCTCCTGAAGACCAGGAATAGCAATAGATACAGTCTGGCCCTGAACTGGGGCTGCTGGAGCATCAACCACTGGGGCTGCTCCTGAACTGGTACAACGGGCGGGTCAGCTGGCACTGCCTCAGCTGCCCTACCTCTACCTCTAGCACGACCGCGCCCACGGCCTCTAACAGGTGGCAATGGAGGTCGTCCACCTCGTCCCGATGCTCGCGTTCTCGCCATCTGCGAGAGAATAGAATATAGAAGTTTAGTTCTCGGAACAACAAGATCGCATGACAGAGTTCAAGAAAAGTGAAGTGTTTCCTAAAGGTTCGCAGCCTCCCGAGGATAAGTACAGGCGTCCCCGTACCGATCCACATGACTCTACTAACCGGCTCAAGACTCATGAGGCCTAGTAAACCTAGGCTCTGATGCCAACTTGTCACGACCCCAAATCCGGTCGTGATGGCGCCCAGCACATTGCTAAGCCAGCCTGACCAATCAATATCAACAACGGAGCTAGAAGCTCTCTTTATCCCATTTAAGCATATTACTTCACGAAGCAACAATGAGACATATAACGAAAACGAGGAACCAAGTCCCATAATACATCAACTCCCATAGACCAAAGGGTCAAGAGTCATGAGCCTCTAGTGAATATGAGTATATGATAGTTTACAAGATACCAAGTACGGAAAGCAATGTCGATACAGAATCAAAACAGTAAGAAGGAATATCGGGTCCTGCGGACTCTGCAGCTACCTCGAATATCCTCAAATGTCGCCTCGCACGGCCTATCGGATCACTCGCTGAGAGGTACTCGGATGCGCACACAAGGTGCGGGGAGTAAAATGAGTACCGCCGGACTCGGTGGTAATAAACAAGGGTAAGACAGCGCAGATAAGAAATCCGCAATAAAGCACTATGTAAAGATGTAATCAAATACCCTGTCACAGAATCAATATCAACTGTACCTGTACCAACAAGTACCAGCAAAACAGTATAACAGCTAGCAGATGTAGCTAAATGCAATGCAATGCATGATATGACCGCTACGGCGCGTAGCCCAATCCAATTTGGGTACCCGTGCTCACTGTGGGGGTTCAGACTCCGGAGGGGCTCCTACAGCCTAAGCACAATATTACTGCGGCGTGCAGTCCGATCCAACATATATACCGTTGCGGCGCGCAGCCTGATCCACTACGAGTCAGCTAATATGCAAATACAGCCTCGCAGGTTCAAAAGTAGTTTTGAAAACTCTTTTTATCGTTTTTCAGTTGGAAAACAGTAATACCAAGTTCCAGAGATTGGAAATAGCATAATAACGGAAATAGCTACGGACTGGTAGTAACTAGCATGTCAATATGATAAGAAAATGATAACGATCCTCGCGGGATCCAATAACTCGCTCACGGCCCACAAGTATACTCAACCGCCCAAGAAGGGGGTTCCTCGGCTCAAGAGTGGCCATTATCACAATATATAATATGCAACTATCCGAGAAGGAGGTTCGACGGTTCAAGAATAGCCTAATATCATAAGACAGTATCAACAAGTCGGACTAAGCCATAGTCCCCAATCACAATCGACCCCGCACTCACAAGATAGTACGTGTCTCCCCGCTATACAGCGTCACAAAGTGGTATACCGGGGTTTCGAACCCGCTGGTCATCACCCACATCTATTACTCACCTCAATACGGCGCGACGACTACTCCGCAATGCTCTTGCCACGAGAATCAAGCTCCGCACGCGTAGAATCTGATCAAATACAGTAGAAATACAACAAATTAGGCCAATGGGACAACACCCAATCAATACAACTCAATTTACATCAAAATTCCCAAAGTTGTCAAAGCCCGACTTTTGGTACGCTTGTCGAAAAATTACAAAAGTCACATATTCGGAACCCTCATCTCGATACGAGTCTAAGCATATCAATTTTACCAAATTCGGACTCCATTTGCCCATTCAAAACCTTGATTTTCTAAAGTTCAAGCCTAGGGTTAAATCTTCCATGAATCACCCCAAATTCCTCCATTTTCATGATATAATTGCATAATATTATCAATACTAATCATAGTTTAAGTCCATAGTTGATTACCCGATGATTTCCCTTGAGTTTCTCTTCAAAATCGCCCAAATCGCCTCTAAAGCCGAGACCCAAATGTGTGAAATATATCTGAAATTTTCTAACTTCTGATACATTTAACTCACTGCGATTTTCGCTTCTACGGACCATTTTCCGCCCCTGCGAAACCGCTTCTGCGACCAATTGGTCGCTTCGGCGAACCCAGGCCTATTTGGCCATTTCCGCACCTGCGATCCAAGGACCGCTCCTACGGGTCCGCTCCTGCGGAATCCCCTCCGCCACTGCGGTCTCTCCCGCTTCTGCGGACAAGAGTCCGCTCCTGCGGACTCGCCCAGGCGGTCAAATGTCCACTTCTGCGGACCATTCCCATTTTCTTCTCGTCCGTTTCTGCGATCACTGGCTCGCACCAGCGATGCCGCTTCAGCGAAAAGGAGTCCGCTTCTGCCGAGCCAAGCGCCCCTGCGCCCCTCGTCTGCTTCTGCGGACTCGCTCCTGCGCCCATAATTCCGCAGGAGCGAAAACAACAGAACCAGAACCCCAAACCTGAAATTTTCCACATTATCTCCCGTTTAACCATCCGAAAACAATCCGAGTCCTCATCCAAACACACCAACACATCTTAATACCTTATTCGAACTTGCTCAAATCCTCAAAACACGTCTAACAACATCAAAACCCATAATTCGCATCGAATTCAAGCCTAAATTCCTTACAACATTCCGTATTACACAATCAATCAAAAACCCGACTAAACAACGTCTGAATGACCTGAAATTTTGCAGGCACATCCAAAATCACCTAACGGAGCTACTGCAACTGTCGGAATTCCATTCCGACCCCCGGATCAAAATCTCACCTACCGTTCGGATTTCGCCAAAATTCAACCTTAGCCAATTCAAGCCTATTTCTACACGGGCCTCCAAATTCAATTCCGATCGCTCCCCTAAGTCACAAATCACCTTCCGGAACTAACCGAATCATCAGAATTCGATTTCGAGCCCTCTAACCAAATAGTCAACTCCGGGTTGACTTTCCTTATTCAAGTCTCCTTCAATCTAACCCGATAGACTTTAACACTGATATAAAAGCATAAAACATACAATTTCAACATAACGGGGTGGTAATTCCCGTGACGACGGGCCGGGTCGTCACAATACTATTTTTTGTTGCCTTTTTATCTTTTCCTAGTAACCCTTACGATCGCCCTACCGGTGCCTTGAAAGGTTTTCACCAATAAGACTCTCTCATTTATTCCGTCTCAATCTCACAATCGCCCTGCAGCGCCGTTTAAGGTTTTCACTGACAAGACTCTCTCATTTTATTTCTCTCAAGCTCACGATCGCCTCACAGTGCCGGTTAAGGTTTTCACCGATGAGACTCTCTCATTTTTTTCATTTTCCATTTTTCCTTTTGTCTTTTGTTTTCTATACCACGACTGCTATCCAATGTCTTGCTCTTCTTTCACTGCATCTGTTATTATTTTGGAATTGATCAGAAGGTCTTTCTTTGGACCGTAACGTGGCTTTTGGATGGGTTAAGAAAGAAAGGTATAAAGGCTCAAAATTTATGAGGGTTCAAAAATATTTACAACTCTCGGAATTATTTAACATAACTTCTGACCCAGTTTCAATATGTGGGGAATTTTTGGATTTTCTTTCTTGTGACTGAACCTCAGCGAGGCTGCCTACGTACCCTTTCGGGATCAAGTCAGACGTAGTTCATCCAACGTCATTAGTTAGATGGATTTCTTTTTGACTTTTCCCGATTTCTTTGTCTTTTTCTTCTTCTTCTTCTTTTTTTTTCATTCTGTCATCACTTCCCATTTTGTCAATTTTAACCTTCATTTTCCTTATTGCGCTATAAGCGATTTCGAGAGAGGGATATGAAAGAATATATTCATTAAGGCTCAAAGGGGGTTGTCAATGGACAAAGTGTTTGGATAGAGAATAGAATGCCTTCGTCATTTCAATTCTAAAATCACAACAAAATACAAAACATACAATTGAAAAGGAGTCATACATAGTATCTTTTGACCGCATCTGAGTTGATAGCAGTCTCTACACACTTTCCTTCAACATCTGTTAAATATAATGCCCCATTGGACAATACCCGCGATACTACAAATGGTCCCTGCCAATTTCGCGCAAACTTGCCCTTTGCCTCAGCCCAATGCGGTAAGATACGCCTCAGTATGAGTTGTCCGACTTCAAACTTCCGAGGACGTACCTTCTTGTTGTATGCTCTGGCCATTCTCCGTTGATACAACTGCCCATGGCAAATAGCGGCCAATCTCTTTTCATCAATCAAACTCAATTGTTCTAGCTGGGCTTTTACCCATTCTTCGTCATCTATTCCAGCTTCGGCTATGATTCGTAATGACGGTATTTCTATTTTCGCGGATATAACAGCCTCTGTCCCATATACCAATGAATTGGGTGTGGCGCCAATAGAAGTGCGCACTGTTGTGCGATAACCCATAAGAGCAAAAGGTAACTTTTCATGCCATTGCCTGGATCCCTCCACCATTTTCCTGAGGATCTTGTTTATATTCTTATTTGCCGCTTCTACTGCCCCATTCGCCTTTGGCCTATAAGGTGTGGAATTGCGGTGCGTGATCTTAAATCTCTCGCAAACTTCCGCCATGAGATGACTGTTTAGATTGGCTCCATTATCTGTGATGATCACCTTGGGAATTCCAAACCGGCATATAATATTCTCATGCACAAAGTCAACCACCGCTTTCTTTGTCACTACCTTGAACGTCTTCGCCTCCACCCACTTGGTGAAATAATCGATTGCAACCAAGATGAATCTATGCCCATTGGAAGCTGCTGGATCTATCGAACCGATAACATCCATGCCCCAAGCGACAAAGGGCCATGGTGCAGACATCGTATGCAACTCATAAGGCGGGGAGTGGATCAGATCTCCATGTACCTGGCATTGGTGGCATTTCTTCATGTACCTAATACAATCATGCTCCATAGTGAGCCAATAATACCCAGATCTCAGAATCGTTTTTGCTAGGATATATCCGCTCATGTGGGGTCCACAGGCTCCAGCATGTACTTCAATCATAATCTCATCAGCTTGTTGTGCATCCACACACCTCAATAACCCCAGATCTGGTGTTCTCTTGTATATAACTCCTCCACTGAGAAAAAATCCATTAGCCAAGCACCTGATAGTTCTTTTCTGATCTCTAGTGGCCTGCTCCGGGTATTTGCCAGCTTTCAGGTATTCCCTGATGTCATGATACCATGGTTCTCCATCCAATTCTTCTTCCACATCAAAACAGTAAGCATTTTGATCACGGACTTGGATCTGGAGTAGATCTATATAGGTTTTGTCCGGATGATGCAGCATGAAGGACAGTGTGGCCAAAGCATCTGCAACCTCATTGTGCATTCTTGGGATGTGTTTGAATTCTATGAATTGGAATCTTTGGGACAACTCATGCAAACAATATCGGTAAGGTATCAATTTCAAATCTCTTGTCTCCCATTCTCCCTGGATTTGGTGTACCAAAAGATCCGAGTCACCCATGACCAAAATCTCTTGAATACCCATGTCAATTGCCATCCTTAATCCCAAGATACATGCCTCATATTCGGCCATGTTGTTGGTATAGAAAAATCGAAGCTGAGCTGTGACGGGGTAGTGTTGACCCGTACCTGAATTGAGTACTGCTCCGATACCAACGCCCTTGCTGTTGACGGCTCTGTCGAAGTACATTTTCCATCCTGGCTTCTCATCTTGTTCTATTTACTCGACATTCATTGCCTCCTCATCCGAAAAGTATGTCTTTAGAGGCTCATATTCATCATCCACTAGATTCTCTGCTAAGTGGTCTGCAATTGCTTGCGCCTTCATTGTCGTACGAGTCACATAGATAATGTCAAATTCTGTGAGCAGAATCTGCCATTTAGTAAGCCTCCCTGTAGGCATAGGCTACTGAAATATATACTTCAGAGGATCCAGTCGTGATACCAAGTATGTGGTATATGCTGACAAATAATGCTTCAATTTTTTAGCCACCCAGATCAACGCACAACAAGTTCTTTCTAGCTGAGTATATTTCACCTCGTAAGAAGTGAACTTTTTACTGAGGTAATATATAGCTTGCTCTTTCTTGCCCGTCTCGTCGTGTTGGCCTAGCACACAACCAAAGGAGTTGTCAAGCACTGTCAAGTACAAAATCAGAGGTCGCCCCGGCTCTAGAGGAACTAACACTGGAGGATTGGCCAAATATTCCTTGATCTTGTCGAAGGCTTCCTGACATTCGTCAGTCCATTTCACTGCTGGATCTTTCTTTAACAACTTGAAGATCAGCTCACATGTTGATGTCAACTGAGCTATGAACCGGCTAATGTAATTCAACCTCCCCAATAAGCTCATTACTTCCTTCTTGTTCTTCGGCGGAGGTAGGCTTTGGATGGCCTTGATCTTTGATGGATCTAGTTCGATACCTCGCCGACTCACTATAAACCCCAGCAGTTTCCCTGAAGGTACTCCGAAAGCGCATTTCGCGGGGTTGAGCTTTAGATTGTACCTCCGGAGTCTTTGGAAAAACTTTCTCAAATCCCTCACATGATCAGGTTGATTTTTGGACTTTATGATGACATCGTCCACATATACTTCAATTTCTTGGTGCATCATATCATGAAACATCGTGGTCATTGCCCTCATATAAGTTGCCCCGGCATTCTTCAATCCAAACGGCATTACTCTGTAACAATACGTTCCCCAAGGTATAATGAAAGCAGTTTTCTCCGCGTCTTCTTCGTCCATCAAGATCTGGTGATAACCTGCATAACAATCTACAAATGAACCGATCTCATGCTTGGCGCAATTGTCGATCAATATGTGGATGTTTGGTAATGGGAAATCATCCTTTGGACTGGCTTTGTTGAGGTCTCTGTAGTCCACACACACTCTGGTTTTTCCATCTTTCTTTGGGACTGGCACAACGTTCGCCAACCAGGTGGGGTATTTGGTGACTCGTATAACCTTCACCTCAAACTGCTTATTCACCTCTTCTTTTATTTTTACACTAATGTTCGTTTTGAATTTCCGCAACTTTTTCTTCACTGACCGGCACTCGGGGTAGATAGGCAACTTGTGCACCACCAAGTCAGTACTAAGTCCGGGCATGTCATCATAGGACCAGGCAAAAATGTCCTTAAACTCATGCAACAACCTTATCAATTCTTCCCTGAGGGGTGTCTCCAAATGAACACTAATTTTGTTTCCCGGACATTATCTTCGCTCCCCAAATTGATGGATTTTGTATCACTCAAATTTGGTTTGGGCTTTTCCTCATATTGGTTCATGTCCTTACTTAGTTCCTCTAGGGCTTCCTCATCCTCACATTCTATCTCACTATCCTCCTCAATTTCTTGTATGATAATGCGACTGTCAGAACTGGGTCGACAATCCTTCATGCATGACATAGCATCAGAATCAGCACATACAGAACTATACAGAAGAAAAAATAAAACAAATGAAGAAAGAAGAAAACTGCATTTCATTGAAAAAAAGCTGAACAAAGTTCGGGATACATTTTGACTTTTCTTTTCATGGGGGGTGGGAGGACTACAAAAAGTAATAATTGTTCTTCCGGGAAAATGATAATGAAATTTTAGAGCTAACTACCAAGACTCCTTCCTGATCGGGAAAGGAGTGGCTTCCCAATTGTTTAGCATAACACCGGATCCCACAAATTGCACATCCATCTTACTAGTTCCTTCCCCCATCTCAACCATGTTCACATCCCCAAAAATCTTCTCAAATCTCCTCAGAAGCTCTTCATTGGGTCGGGTCTCAATGTACCTTGACACAGCAGATGACCGATTTTTAGTATCAGGCTTGGTGAAGGTGTCGGATAGTTTGGGTATAGGCTTAGGCAGGGTCCAGTTCTTTTTGGTCTTGGAGGCTCTTTGGATGTCGGCATAGGTGGGTTTGAACCCTAAGCCGAAAGTACCTTTGTTCTCTGGCAGTTGAACCGGTTGGGCGATTCCTTGCAAAGCTTTGCCCAGCCCTTTTCCTGGCGCAAACCCGTTTTAAGCATCTCCCGGGCCACCATCACCTCAGTAGGTGCTACTATAGGGATTGGCAGTTTCTCTCCTTCAGCAATTTTGCTCACTGCTATGTTATCTGTCACCTGGTAGACCCAAGGTCCTCTATCTCCATCAGCATCATCAAATGGCATCACAACACTGCAGGTATTTTCTTCTCCATGGACCACAATTTCTTGTTGCTCCCATTCGAATTTGACCATCTGGTGTAAGGATGACGGTATTGCTTTGGCCGCGTGGATCCATGGTCGACCCAGCAATAAATTATAGGACACAGCAATGTCCAACACCTGAAATTCCCTGGTAAAATCCACAGGCCCAATGGTCACTTCCAAGACAATGTCTCCCAACGTGTTCTTACTTCCCCCATCGAATCCTCTCACATTTATACTGTTCCTCCGAATTCTATCTGGACCGATATTCAGCTTTCCAAGAGTTGACAGTGGGCAAATGTTCGCACTTGAACCATTATCTATCAACACTCTGGTAACCACCGACTCCTCGCTTTTCACAGTAAGCTAAAGTGCCCTATTATGCTCGGTTCCCTCAACAGGCAATTCGTTATCTGAGAACGTAATCTTATTAGACTCAAAGATCTTATTGGTAATATTTTCAAGGTGACAGACTGAGATCTTCTCTGGGACATGAGCCTCGTTCAGTATCTTCATCAGAGCTTTCCTATGTTCTTCTGAATGTATTAACAACGAGAGCAAGGAGATCTGCGCGGGGGTTTTCCTCAGCTACTCGACTACAGAGCGACTTTATCTTTTTGAGGAATTCCACCGCCTCTTCTTCTGACACCGGCTTCTTTAATTGATTCTCTTTCACTGTTTTCATTCTCCTTAACTCTTATAGGGAAAAACACCTCCCAGACCGAGTCAGACCGAGTCAGACCGTGAGTTTCATTGATTTCTCCAGGTACCTCTTTCCCTTTGTAGATCACCGCTACCTTGTTGTAATTCCAAGGTACAGTCTTCGTGTTCAATACCGGCATCTGCACTACCGATCTTATGATTACTGGTTCCACATTCGCGCCTTTCACTATTAATATCGGCTTCACGCCTGGTACTACAACCTTCAAATTCCCCACCACTACTGGCCTTTTTACTGGTTCCTCAACAATCACTTTTCCTTTCTCGGCTTTCTTTTCCGTTCTGCAACTGGCTTTAATCATCATAACAGACTGAGACGGCTTCCGACTGCTCTCGTCCTGCGCCAATTCTATCATATGCGTTTCATGGTGAGCTGGCAGTGGGTTTTGCGTGATGTTTGGAGCCTCCGGAGCTTGCACTTCAATTATCCGTCTATCAATAAGATCCTGGATAGCATTCTTCAGATGCCAACACTTTTCAGTATCATGTCCTGGTGCTCCTGAACAATACTCACACTTGACAGATTGATCAACGTTTTTTGGAGGTGGGTTTGGAAGTTTAGACTCAATCGGGCTCAACATTCCCAATTCTAATCTGTGATAGAGGCTGGTATATGATTCCCCCAATGGGGTGAATGTTTTCTTTGCCCTATTCCTCATTTCTGGGTCAGGCCTGGGTCTGTTTGGGTTTCTGTAGGTTCTAAAAGCAGGGTATGTGTTTTGTGTGTGGTATACATTATGTAGGGCTTGGGCTCTCCATACATGTGGCGGTGGTGGTGAGTAGGTTTGGGCTTATGGGTGGTGGCAGTGCGGGGCAGTTGGTGGGTAATATGGTGGCGGTGGGTTATATGTGGTTGGTGTATTGTATGAGGTTGGTGGGTTATATGTGGTTGGCGGGATGTATGGAGTTGACGGGTTTGGTGGGTATGGACGGTATGGTCTTGGTGAGTGGTGATGTTGGTTACGGTTCCAAGGCCTGCTTTCCACGACTGCTATTTCTTATTTTTTCTTCTTCCCAATTGCTCCTCTATTCCCAGTCTGTATTGCCTGATTCGTGGCCTTATTTGCCGAAAAACTCATGATCATGTTGGTTTTCAAACCTTCCTCAACAAAACTCCCCATCTTCACAACCTCATTAAAACTTTTTCCAATTGCTAACACTAAATGCCCATAATAAGTAGGCTCTAAAGCTTGTAAGAAATAATCTACCATTTCTCCTTCCTTCATCGGCGGATCTACCCTTGCCGCCTGTTCCCTCACCTGAAACCAAACTCCATGAAGCTTTCTCCCGGCTTTTTCTCCATCTTCGTGAGTGATAGTCTATCTGGTATGATTTCCAGATTGTATTGGAAATGGTTCGCGAAGGCTTGCGCGAGATCGTCCTAGATGAACCACCTGGTATGATCGTGGCGAGTATACCACTCCAAAGCAGAACCGCTTAAACTTTGGCTAAAATACGACATCAACAGCTCATCCCTGCCTCCTGCACCTCTCATTTTACTGCAATATCCCCTGAGGTGGGCCACCGGGTCTCCATGTCCGCTAGACATATCAAACTTCGGCAACTTAAATCTAACAGGAAGTTGCACTTCAGGAAACAGACACAAATCCTTGTATGCCACGCTTACTTGCCCTCCCAATCCTTGCATATCGCGAAAGGCATTTTCCAAACTTTTCACCTTCCTAGCCATCTCCTCTTGCCCTGCATTTTTAGCAGGCTTCTCTTCGGTCGTCTCTATCAGCGTACTATGAGATTCGTGTTGTCGAAAGGTTGGCTCCGGTGGGTAGTAATGAGGATCTTGAATTTGGAACATTGGTTCACTAGATGATTTCTGTAGGGTGGCAGGAGGAGGTGCCACATATGCTGGAGCAACTTGGGGTGGATGGGGTGGTACTGGTTTTGTTGGAGGTGGTGGTACTTGGGAAGTGGAGGCATAATAGTAATGATAGTCAGGGTATGTAGAGGGTGCATTCAACGTGGGTGGTTCAGGATTGGGTTTGGTTGGAGGGATGTATGTGGGGTTGGCAGGGTAAGTTGGCAGGGGTTGACCCCTAGACCAAGCATGTTACATTTCGGCCATCTACTGTTTTAGTTTGTACATCTCTTCCTTCATCCCCGCTACGTCCACAATTTCTTCCTCTTGGGCGGGATCCATGACAGTTGCCTCAATCTCTTGCGACACGGCTTTTGTCATTTTCTTATATCTCGTGTTGTAAGGGTGAGTAGCCAGAATGCCAGTTGGCACAAAAATCTGGATCTCACAAACATCAACACCCATTAGTTGTTAGCTCATGAAGAGATAAGATGCAACAATTTTAAAATAAACACATTTTCCTCGAGTCGTCATGCATCATCCCGGCCTTTACTTATTTGAACCAATCATCTCTTTTTTTTTTCACTTTTCTCTCTCTCTTTTTTCTCTTTTTCATTTCATAATTGAGTTCATATTTATTGGTCTATCATAATTAAAAGAAATAACATAGAGCAAAAGGATTGGAAACAATACTTGATTTTCATTAATAGTTCAAAAACATTGGTTTACAAGATGATGTTGTAATGCTAATGCAAAGAAATATAAAAAATAAGATGCATGCCCTATGAATACATTAATGCTCCTAGTGCACGCGAGACATCGTTCGGTCTTGCCGCGGGCCTATATGCAAATCCCTTTTGGAGCCTATCCAGGTCAGACATGACTTGCTGTACGAAGAACTTCACCACTGATACAAAGGTTCCTCGGGACATATCTTCACACAGCTGACTCTTTCGGGTGATGTATTGAGCAATGCGAACAATCTTCTCTCGAATAACCCCTTTTTCTTGAAGCAATCGGCTTATCTGTTCAGTGCGAGCATCCAAGGTATGTTGGTTATCTTTCTGTATTTGCTGCAGCTCCAACTCTAGTCGAGCCATAGTTGTGTAACAATGCTCTCTCTCTTCTTCGAGATCCTTGATAATCTTGTTACTTTTAACCGTGGCTGAAACCATTTTCTTTCTTAGCCGAGCTACCTCAAATTCATGCTTATCTTGTAACTGCCGAACCAACTTGGCACTTTCCTCAGCATCTCTGGTTATTTGCTTGCGAGCCCTGACTAATTCCTTTTTTGCCTTGTCCAAGTCAAAGCTGTAGTCATTCACTTTGCGCCGAAGAGTTTAAATCAATTTCTCATCCCGGGCTAAGCGAACGGGGGTCTCGGATGCAATTTTCATTTGAGCAACCTGATCCTTCAACATTTCGTTTTCTTTCTTCAGCTGTTTTTTCTCTCCTTCATCAGATGCTGCCTGTAAACCACTTTCAAACTGGAGATTTCTCAATTGTTCCTCCAACAAGCTGATTTTGGCCTTGTATTCTCTTTCTTTGGCCGCCCAATTCTGATTTTCCTTAGACTGCTCCACCAAATCTTATAGGTGAGGTCTTTTCAAAAGTCGTTCATGCTCAACACCACGTCGATACCACGTGAAATATCCAGACGACACTTCTCCCCGAGCTCTATTTTGTACACGAGTATCCAATTTCAGGTTTTGGCATTCATTCCAAATTTGACGGATCTTTGCTTCCGGGAATTGCCCATCCGAACCAATTTCTATAGCTTGTGAACTAAGGTCCCCGTCCCTCGGTATAACTTGACATCTACCCAACTGTCATAGGGCCTTGTACGGGGCATAAGGTTGGATGCTTTTTAAACCCATGATCAAGAAAGGTGACCCTTCTATCGGCATATATATTACCTCGTCAAGAGGTAGCCAATCATATGTCCAATCGATCTAGCCATTAGTCAATGATCGAAGATGCGAAATCCAATCCTTTATTCCCTCTGGCAATTTGACTTCTTTTGTTCTCGTACAGAATTCTTCCAAACATGTTCGTCCAGTCGGACCATAACTTGAGAACGAAGGATGATGGCATAGATGTTCAATCAACCAAATCTGTAAAATCAAATTGCACCCTTCAAAGAAGTTGGCTCCAGCTTTGCATGCAGTCAGGGCACGGTAGATGTCAGCCAAAATCATTGGATCTAAAGTACAATTGTCTTGTACTATCAATGTGCTCGCCACCCCGGCAACCTTTATGCTTATGTGCCCATCTTTTCTCGGAAATATGACAATTCCGAGAAATGCCACTAAGAAAGCAAACCTCCGATGCTCCTCCCATTTTGCTCGGTTGGACTTGCTGCATAACTTGTTCGTGGAGTTGTTGAAACCCCCGATGTGTCCATACCTGCTATATATGAAGTTCGGGGAGCAAAACCCGTTGGCTAAATCTTCGTTGTGGACATTCCTAGCAATTTTCAAAGAATCTAGAAAATGATGCACCGTTACCGTTCTTGGAGATACCGGGTATTTTCCTTTTAAGGGGACCTCATTCTTCCCTATGTAGAAAGCAATTTCCTCCAGAGTAGGAGTGAGTTCAAAATCCGGAAGGTGTAGTACATTGTGTGCAGGATCCCAATATGTGACCAATGCTCTGATTACGTCGCCTCGGGGAATTATGTCCAATAATCCCGTAAGATCTTTCAAGTAAGCCTTGACCCAGTCCTGATTTTCCGTTCCCATGTCTTGCCACCACAGTTTCAGCTCCAAAGGGATTTTACTCATTAAGGAGAAATGTTCATTCAACATTGTGCTCATCCTGCACATTTATTAAAGCGATTTTATTTAGAAAAGAGGAAAAATCTTTTTCAATGCAAATTTTCATTTTTGAAAGAATCATGGCTCTCGAAGTGGCCATTTTTGCCAAAACAGCCTTCCGGCGTCCTTTCGGAACATTCGGCCGTTTCCAAAAATAGCAATCACTTCGATTATTTGAAAAGAAAATTTTTTTTTGGTCTTTTCTAAAAGTGTGGTTGGACCCGTTTAAGGGTTGCCTACGTATCCCACCTAATGGTAAGAATCAAACCTGCGTAGTTCGGTCAGATTAGTTGACCAATTATTTCAACAACAAAACCATCAATTTTTTATTTATTTACTTTTTCAGTTTTTTCGGATTTTCTGGATACTAATTCTTATTTCTCTCTCTCTTTTTTTTTCTTTTCAACAATTTTTCTATCCTCGGGATTTTCGCCGGTCCGCATGACGATCAAGGACAATAAAAATGCAACACCTAATATGCTCGGTCTTTTTTTTTCAAATACCGGGTCACCTGTCCTAGACAGACCCAACCCCTGTGTTGAGTCCCCTAAGTCAGATATGATGCAAATAATCGTCCTAGACCTATGTTCAAAATCTTACAATTTCATAAAATGCTAGACCGTGTACCCGAGCGGACAACTCGGATCGAGGAGGGGGCTACGTACCGGTGACTCGCGGAGTCAATCGGCTTTGTAACTTATCCGGCCTCTATATTCTTAATCTTTGGTGACTTAACAGAAAGGGGAGTCTCAACCAGTAAGCACATCCCCGGGGGTGAAGAAGAGAAGGGTATTCGGCACAATTTTTATATACAATCCACATAATATCAAAGCGATAAAGCACATAGCATGTTGTTCAAATCATATAGTGAAGTCAAACAATATCACGAACGACAATTCTAAGGAGCTCGAGTTCTTAAACCCTCAAACCGAAGTTCGGGTTTGGGATCCCCAGCAGAGTCGCCAGAGCTGTCACACCTCCCTTTTTACTACCCCACCGGAAAAGCATATAAATACGCTTATAGGGTATACCTCGATGCTCAAATACCCAAGACGGATATAATAGCATAGAGGAAGGAGTTTTTCCATTTAAAGGACAATCGGTTCGGGATTTTTGTTTTAATAATCAGAGTCGCCACTTGAGATAATAATGGTGTCCCAAGTCACCGGTTAATCCCGAATCCAAGGAAATTGACTCTTTCAAAATGTCTGCGAAACAAAGATCTGGATAAGGAACTCTGTTAACCCGGGAGAAGGTGTTAGGCATTCCCGGGTTCCGTGGTTTTAGCACGGTCGCTCAATTGTCGTTCTCGACTCTTGTTTGACCCAATACAAATTTTAACAACATATAAGTGCTTTTACTTAAATATTTTACGGAATTTGCGACATCGCGAAAACACACCTCATGTCACACCGCAACCAGTACGCTTGTGATTTTCTGTATACTTCAGCTTTGCCGAGATTTAAGATTTGAGTCGCACCAAGTGCACCCTCGTTTCAGGGAAAGTATATTAAATCGTGCCTAATAGCGTCTATCGGCTTTTATTTCTTTTGGGAGAAGCTATGAAATTTACTAGTAGCTTTCCCGGTTCTATTTACGTATTTTTTAACTTTGTTATTAAAGGGGGCCCTACTATTTGGTCTCATGTGAGGCTCGTCCCGATTTAATTTTAAAGGCTCAATCTTGACATACTATGTTATTCTATTTCTGTTTCTTCCTTAGCAATATTATAGTTTCAGCATTAAGCCCAGGCCACTATCATTGCCTTCATTGGGCCTAGGCCCTTGCTCTCTCACTTAAATGAGCGCTGGATTTACCCAGGTCTTAATGACCCAGGCCGTCTTTGGGCTTCTGTTCAATGGCCCAATCAATTTCGTACTACAGTTCAGGCCCACGTTACATATTGGGCCCAAACCAAATTGATGTAATAACAAAAAGTAAAACGCAGAATTCATAATGCAAAAACAGGTACTCAGAATTAGGAATGAAATCAAATCACTTTTATTTATTTGTCAGGATATGAAAATCACTATACAATATGATTCATGTTAACCTTAAGCTAAAATAATTTGATGTATATGAAATCCAACTACTTCTACACTTTTACTTTTCTTAAATGCTGATTTACACTAAAATTGAAAGTTTATTTAACCAAACAACTAAGGGCAGATGGTTTAAATATATGAAGCATGATTCAAACAGTTCGATTACTTACTTAATGAAGACCTTAGTGTCCAAGGTTAAGTGATTCAGTGATGTATATACACGATAGTATTACTGGATTTCTTATGATTTGTACTCATTCATTATCACATTACCCAATTGCAAATGACTAATTACTTTTGTTAACTATTCTTCCCTTTCAAACGGATTCACAGATGTGATTAGCTACTGATATTAATACGAGTCAAGCTTATTTGATGTTCACCAAACCAATTTTACCCTAATTGTTATCTTCTCTGGTTGTTTCTTCTTTTAACTTACTTAAATCTAGGTATTGATCTATGGAAACAGACTAACTACACGACCATGGTTGATAATATCATTATGAGCTTGTTGTTATTAGTTCATGTGATGGTCTTTTAGCTTTATTTTAAGGGTTTTACCTACTTAACTAAGTGATATACTATCAACACTACACTACAACTATTAATCTATCTATTACACTGTTTTGTTTTGTTTTTCTACTCATACATACTATACTACAATTAAAACTACAGATCTACACTAATACTAAACAACTAATGAAAAGATTAACTACAAATACATAACAACAAATTAATCGAAAACTTTGAACTTCATTTGATCATTCAGCATTTCAACACTACATCTTCTATCGAATAGAAATTGTACCTGGATCAACAAAATGAAGCCGATGAGTTCTTAGGGGGAATAAGAGCAAGTAATCAGCAACAGACTCAAACATCAATGCAACAGTGTAAGATGAATCCCAAACGAGCAGGAAACCACCGAACAACAGATAGAAATCCAAGCAGAACTCGAGCAGAAAACCATAAAAACAGGCGACTAAACCAAATACTCTCACTCGAAAAAATGTAGGAAAACTACTTGCTATATTACTATATTTTTACTCTAAATTTTTCTATTCAAAAAACCAGTCTCCGAAAATAATTCCCCCCCCCCCCTCATCAGCCCTTTTAGGAGATATATATAGGAGTGGGAATGGGCTGATGACCTGGGGAGAAAGAATGGGATTAAATCTCACTTCTCTCCTCTTAAAATTACTAAACTTAGACTAAGGCCCCAATTTCTGTTACCCAAAACCCTTCCAGCATGTGCTGGAAGGTTCTAAAGATTCTCTTTTAAGGACTTTTACTAACATGTCCCTAAGGGTTGAAGATTTTTACCGATTTCCCATTTTAGGGAGACCATTATACCCTTTAATCTCTGCAAAATTGCAGAAATCAGGGGTACAAATGACTCCCATAACCCTTTATGTTTCAAACTATTTACCTATTTACCTATTTGGCTTCCAATTATGCCCCTAAGGACACTGCTGAATTACCTGACCTACCTAGGTCAGGTTTCCAGCATTTTTGGACTTATTTAACTAATGGCCAGTCCTTGCATTGGTATTTAAGGACTGGTCAGTTCTACTATTTCAAACATAGCCTCTTTTAGTTCATTTTAGGTAAATTGCAGGACCAGCCTGCCTTATTATTATAATTAACTATTTAAAACTTAGCCAGTCTCAAGTTGAGACTTGGCTTGGGTAGTTAGACCCATTTGCTGAACACAGGCTGGGCCCAAGCCTTTGCAGGCTTAGCCACCTGTGGTTTAGGGCTCAAAAATGAGCCTGGGCAAGTCTGTATTTGCCGACTTAGCCAATTTTTCCTAATTGATCTATTTAATCTCTTTTAAAACTAATTGCAGGACTAGCCTACTTTATTAATGCACTTAAACTATTTAAAACTTAGCCAGTCTCAAGTTGAGACTTAGCTTAGGCAATTGGAGCCCAATTACTGAACATAGGCTGGGCTAGGGTCTTTGCAGACCTAGCCACTTAAGGTTCAGGGCTCAAACAGAGCCTAGGCAAGTCTGCATTTGTAGATTTAACCAATTTTGGAAATCCCAGCCTATTGACTGATCACAAGTTGTGCTAAAGTCTTTGCAAACTTAGCCACCTGAGATTCAGGGCTCAAAATGAGGCTTGGTAAACCTGTATTTGCAAGATTAACCGGTTTTGCACAACCAGCCCATTTTGAGGTGGACTGGTGTGTTTGGACCTTATAGAGTTGATCAACTTTTGCAAAGTTGACCACTCTTAGGTCAATTATTGCCTAATAACCTATTTTTGTCATTTTCAGTTTTAACCCATTTCAAAACTAACCATTTATGAGACTTAGTACTATTGCAGCTATAACCAATCTCCTAAAGTTAATGGGTATTAACCACTGCTCATACTAGCAAGAACTACTGCAAATTCAGCCATCTCAACATACAATTGCACACATAACCACATGAAACCAAATATTGTTCATTAATCCATTAAAACTCATAAGGGGAGTTTGATAATGTTGAATCTTAACTAATCAACTCACATAACTCAAATTCATGTAGCAGAGTGTTAATTAACATCAATCAGACTTAATCACAACTAATTCATGTCAGATGATACACTGAAAAACCCCAAGACCTTTAAAGTTCATGGGCATAAACACATATAGAAGCTAAATCTCATAAAAACAGTCAACAAGGAATGAAACATGGATCATTTAGACATAACAACAATGAACTTTAACATGAGACAGACAAGATGAAGATAAAGAGTAGAAGAACATTGGAGAGACAGTGAAGAAAGATCTCTAAATCTATCATTCCAAGTAACGTAAAGAAAGGCAGAATTAGATTAGCATGCTTATTTTAGCAGATTGAAAGCACACACGAGGTGTTATAAATCAATCATTAAAGAAAAGCCTTGGTTTTAATTATGAAATGAAGAGGAACAGTGAGACTAGAGAAATAGACAAAGGTAAAGCAAAAATAAACCTAATGAAGGGGAATAGGAACAAAACGGCTAATCCTAGCACTAAAACTAAGCATGCAAAGAGATAGAAGAGAAGAACATCCAAACTCTTGAAAGCTATCAAAAGATATCCTAATATAAAGATGATACAGAATGAGAGTCAAGAAACTGAACTAGTACTAGAACTAGACATACAAAACAAC
Organism: Nicotiana noctiflora; assembly: GCA_032618575.1. Classification (NCBI taxonomy): domain Eukaryota; kingdom Viridiplantae; phylum Streptophyta; class Magnoliopsida; order Solanales; family Solanaceae; genus Nicotiana; species Nicotiana noctiflora. Next base: position 802,066 of record JASVEL010000249.1, read on the forward strand.
ATAATAAATATCAAGATCCAACAAGATGAGGAATCCTACTACTAACAGAAGAAGAAGAAGACAATTAAACTAAACATGTGAAGAATCATGAAGAAAGGAAAAGTCATGCTATTGAAGACTAATAGATCAAAAATCACAATAAAGATGAAACAACACAAGATAAAGATAGACCTTCTGATTTGCAGCAGACAAAACAAAAGAACAATCAAGACGAAAAAGAAAAGAGTAGTCAAAACAATAAAATAATACGAAAAAGACGAACAAGGCGAAACCCTAATACTAAACAGGTCTTTCGAATCAGAGAAACAAAGAAGAAAATAACATAAAGATGAACATAAAATCCTAATACTAACAGACGAAGCACAAAATATCTCGAATCTAAAGAATAGAAAATCACACAGAAACAACAAGATGAAAAACATGAAACAAGGGAACATGAACAAACAAGCAAAGAAAATAAATAAAGAACAGACAAGAAAAAATAAATCACAAAAGGAGGGGGTACTTAGCTTAGCGGGGTCTGTCCCCCAAGCTTTCCCTTTTATTTCTTTTCTTTTTTCTGGTTTTTTCCGACTTTCGGATCCTTTTCCTTTGTTTCATTTTTTTCGTTTTTCCTTTTCTTATTTTTTCTTTCTGTTTTTTCTTTCAGACTTCAAGGTGAATTCTTTTGGGTTTTGGCTTGAAGAGGGGTGTTTGGGGAGGGTAAAAGGTAGGGTCTTGATTGGGTTTGGGTTTTGGAGTCGCCGGAGTTAGGTTTCTGGCGACTTTGTTTTGGATATTCGACGGGATCCGGGGATATTCGAGGGTGGTGGGTGGTATGGGAGTGTAGATCAGACCAAGACGGTCCTTTTGGCATTGGTTTGGAGGATAGATTCATACTTTGGTGGTTACCGACGGTAGATTCCAGTGACCAGCTTATCAAGATTGAGGGGTCTGTTCTAGGGTTTTCTAAGGTTTTGAGGGTATTCGTGGTGAAGAAGAAGGGAAAGAGGAGAAAGGGAAGCTAGGAGATGGCCGGAGACCACCATGGGAGGTGGTGGCCTCCATGGCCGGCTAAGGTTTCAGAGATGATGAAGGAGACGATGAAGATGGAGAAGAAGGTGAAGGGAGAGATTTGGAGGCGGCTAGGGTTAGGTGGTGGCCTCCATGGCCGGCTAAGGTATCAGAGCTCTAGGTTCATAGGAGTCACGAAAAATAGGCCGATTTATTAGAGTCTCGTTGATCGGTACGGAGACAACTGTACTTATCTACGAGAGGCTATGTAACCTTTTGGAAAATTCCACTTCATTTCATTCCTTATCGTGCGCCATTTATTTAGCTAAAGCCTATATCATATGTTCTCTTGCATCCGCTTGTGTATTGAAAAATTGAGCACTCGATATCAATTATGCGCTGACGGTTCGTGGTGCTACAGAAGAATTTCAAGGGAGCCAGGAATTTGCTCAACCATTGTTATTGTGTGTCATCCATATCGATAATGCAAAAGTATTGATAGGTCCATTCAATTGTGCACATGGGGGTGCATTAGGTTCTGACATTTGGTTGATAAGTACGGTCTTAAGAAGGTTCACTTAACTGCCTAATCGTCGTAGTAATGGTAAAATCACAAGGTGGATGTAGATCTGAGGATAGTTGGTGGTAATAGAGACTATGTGGTTCGTGTGAGATGATTATTTGGCGAAGGGTACAACTAGAAACTGAGATGCTAGAGGAAGTAAGTCTAATTATCCTAGGAAGGACATGTGTCAAACAAATTGCTTGACGTGTCTTATAATGGTAACATACAAGGGATAAAGGTTAGTATTGTGGAGTATCAGGATGTATCTTATGGCCTTGCACCAAGTGAAGGGATTCCGCTAACAACGATCAAATTGACTGGTTATGTGTCATATTAGATTTGGCCTGAGATGTATTCATGTGGTATTCAAAAGTAATCTGAAACTGGTATATGAGTAAGACCTAAGATATGTATGGGATGATGTTGGGGCTTCGACACTTCTATGTCCATAATAATCCTACATTTCAGTATCAGGGAATTGGAAACAATTTTATAATACTAGTGGTGCCCCAGTTAATCAGGGCATTCTCATGGGAAAATCATCTGTTAATGCGCCACTAGCATAAGACTCCTTAAGTGGTTATTCTAGTTATCTGTCTCAGACTCATTATGAGTGGCCGAACAGCGGATGAGTTGTTATGAATGTGGTGATAGTAGAAACATCATGGAAAGTTGTCTCAGACTTGGGAGAAATCTATTTCATCAGAATGCACAGTCAACACACCCCATTATAGTTACTAATCTACATATGCTACAAGTTAGAGATGGAGAACGAATGGGTAGATGGCGCCAAAGAGGTGGATGCTCGAGCCACTGATATAATTGCTATAATGTGGCTGAATCTACTATACCAGATAGTGTCATTACAACTATAATTTTGATTGTTATAAAAAGAATATTATTCCATAATTTGATTTTGAGGCGAGTCCTCTTAATATGCTCCACTCATGAATGAGCTTTGTAATTCTGAGATCTACTTATGTGAATACTCACGTTGAGCTATTATATGGAGATAGATATCCCTATCATTATGTGTTTGTCAATAAGAATATCAATGAGGCTAAAAGTAACTTTTTATTACTTACTACAATGGGTTTTGATGTGATTTCAGGATAATTAATTTCAACTGTAAATTATATGCCCTATCGGTATGAGGGTTCAACATATGTTGTGATTTTCATTGACAGAAATTATTAAAAAAATGAAATAAAGGAAATGAATAATTTTCAGTTGGCACAATGTTCAAATACTTGTGATTCAAGAGTTAAGGAGTGCGCTTTGTAATCCTGAGATCTACTTATGTGAATACTCACGTTGAGGTATTATATGGAGATAGATATCCCTATCATTATGTGTTGGTCACTAAGAATATCAATGAGGCTAAAAGTGACTTTCTATTACTTACTACAATGGGTTTTGATGTGATTTCAGGATAACTAATTTCAACTGTAAGTTATATGCCCTATCGGTATGAGGGTTCAACATATGTTGTGATTTTCATTGACAGAAATTATTTAAAAGACGAAAGAAAGGAAATGAATAATTTTCAGTTGGCACAGTGTTCAAATACTTATGATTCAAGAGTTAAGGATGAGATCCACAAATTTCTATATAATGCAAAAAATACTAGTGATTACCGAGCTAGAAGCTGCGGTGGATGTTATATAAGGACAAGAGCCTGGCGGTGAAAAGTTATATGTTTAAAATTTTCATTTTATAAAATCTAAAATTTTGTACTATATTTTAAATGGGAGTCATGCTTGTTAGGCTTATCTGACAATTCTTGTGTTTTTTGTGTTCATATTCAGTCTTTTTTTTTGTGTTGTAAATATTGAGTTTTAACCTATAAGATGGGTGCCCAGGGTGGCTTTAAATGTGACTCGTCAATTCAGGTAAGTAATTATAAGATCCTCATGCCTCATTGTGAGTAAAGTGGGGGTCCGAAATGAGATATTTGTCAACATAAATTTAATTGGCAATATTGTGATTTATGAACAACTATTATTGTTAGAGAAGAAGTTATGGGCATACAGATGACGTGTTTCATGTCCAGATATCATTATGATAATGTGATACTTGTGAATCAAAGATTATTATTATTGGTATATACATTATGGTATTTCATTGGGTTGCGGATGTGATGTTAGGAGTTATTTTATTGTTACTCTAACACGTGGATAGGCCCCAGTACAGGGGTGACTCTGTCGAAATTTCAAAAAGGAATTGGAAGTAAGAAAGTTTGAGACATTTAGACGTGTGAAGGAAGAGATAAGCTACGTAGTCTATCTGAGGATGAATGACCCTAAGTGTGGGAGAATGTAACATCCTGAAGAAAATTTTGAAGTAATTAAGCACTATTAAAAGTTGAAGTATGTTGAGATAAGACTAATGCAGTGTGACAATGTGGAATTCAGGCCCTATGATGAATGTTAGATGTTGATGTTTGGGTCTTGCCCTAAAGTTATAGACTAATGAGGAGGTGAAAACTTCAGTTAAATTGAAGGACCAATTTTAGGGATTTACTTGATAAGGGTTTTATTTGGCCCAGTGTATCACCTTGGGGGTGCTCCTATCTCGTGAAGAGAAATTGTGGTTCTATGCGTATGTGTATTGATTACCGCCAGTTGAATTAGGCTACAGTGAAGAACCGATATCCTTTACCTCGTATTGATGATCTGTTCGATCAGCTTCAGGACGCACATGTGTTTTCCAAGATTGATTTGCGCTCAGGTTTCCATCAGATGAAGATTCGGGAGCCAGATATCTCGAAGACTGCCTTCAGGACTCAGTATGGTAATTACGAGTTCCTGTTATGTCTTTTAGGTTGACTAATGCCCCGGCGGCTTTTATGCATTTGATGCACAGCGTATTCTATCCATATTTTGATTCATTCATGATTGATTTTATTGATGATATTCTGATATATTCTCGGAGTCGGAAAGATAACGAGCAGCGTCTGATGTAGCGCTTCGGGCTCTAAGGGAGAAGAGATTGTATGCAAAGTTCTCCAAAAGTGAGTTCTGGCTGAGTTCTGTGGCATTTATGGGCCACGTTGTGTCGATTGAGGGCATTCGAGAAGATTCGAGAAAGGTGGAGGTCGTGCAGGTTTGGCCCAAGCCCTCCTCAGCTACAGAGGTCGCCAGTTTCATTAGTTTAGCGGGTTATTACCATTGCTTTGTGGAAGTGTACTATCCGTAGTTCTTCATATCTCTGCTTATTAGGGCGAGCTCCATTATTTGTTGATCCCAGTTATGGTTTCATTTCATGAATTTCACTATGTTTATGAACTTATCCCATTGTTAGGTTTCATAATTGATAGCCGGGTCTATCGTCCGTTTTTAGATGTGTGTCAAGGGTTGTGAGGCTAGTCGTAAATACATGTTGTCCATTTCAGCGGGTTTGATATGATCACCGACTATCCTTGGTTACGAGCTGTGATTTCTATGCTCCCCCAGTATTGGAGCCAGCCCATGTCATAATTTGTAGACGGAATTGATCTAGTGATAGTCTCTGGATGGGTTGATGTTTTCCCTACTTCTAATTTAGTATTGAGGGTGGTACCCTCGTGATTTCAGGTGATTTGATATGTTGAGACTGGGCTGTGTACTGCGGTGAGAGTTATATCGGTATAAGATCCTTATGAGTCTTTCATATGCTTTCATTCTTTCTTGTTAGATGTTCTTGTCGATTTGTGTTTTAGGTAAACTTTGTGCTAGTTTGATTTGTTTGTTAGCTCCCTTATGTGTTCCCTTTCTCATCTTTAGTTAGTTCCATTCTATGCTTCTAGAGTTTAGCTTGTGGGGTGTAAACCTGTTGGTGTTGGCTGAGGTTTGGTTATTCGGACATTTATTATGCGGTCTTCATGGTTATTGTATAAACACTAGTGTTATGGAGGGTTGAAAGGAGTTCATGTTGAATATGATGCTTATGGCCGGTACGGACTTGATCTTAGACAAGTATTGCTAGCAGGAATGTTATTGTGGGCCTATGTGTTATGTCATGTTGTGTGGTTATGCCTTGTATGTGTTGTCTTGTATTGAAATAGCTGGTTAAGACTGATACCGGATATGGGTTTAGGATTGGGTATTTTGGAAACGGATGGAAGATGAGAATTTCTGGCTTGAAGGCCCATTGGCATTCCTAGAAAGGTTAGATTTTCAGTTGGGATGGTATCATCAGGCCTAAGTGGGAAGTGCGCACTCAGTGACTTGAAGACTTCAGGTATGTTCTCTATGCTCGTTCGAGGACGAACGAATGTTTAAGTGTGTGAGTATGTAACGATTCGACTGTTCATTTTTGGAATTTACGCCTAGATTCCTCATTTACTACTTTCCCTAAGTTCATTTATGCTATTTTGGTTTGCCGGGACGTTCGATTCTAAGATTCAGAGTGTTTTGGGACACTTTGTCCCTTAATGAGAGCTAAGAGTTAAAAATTGGACTACATTTGTAACAGTGTGAAAACGACCTTGGAATGGAAATCTGATGGTTATGTTAGCTCCGTTAGGTGATTTCGGGGTTGTGAGCATGTTCGGAATGTAATTTGGAGGTCTGTAGCTCATTTAAGCTCGAAATGCCGAAGTTTGAAATTTTTGAATTTTCGGTCTAATAGTGAATTTTTTATCCGAGGTTCGGTTTTGGATTACGGAAGTTGTTGTAGCTTCGTCATGTCATTTTGGATATGCGTCCAAAATTTTAGGTCATTCGGACATGTTTTCGATAAGTTTTTGATCGAAAGGGTGTTTGGTTAGAATTTGAAGTTCATAAGCTTGAATCTTTGATTAATTCGTGTTTCCGACATTGTTTTAGGTGGTTTAGGGATTTGAGAGAGTTTGAATGATGTTGTGGGATATGTCTGTAGGTTTGTTTGAGGTCCTGAGGGGCCTTGGATGTATTTCGGATGCTCAATGGAGCAATTTGATGATAACATTCACAGCAGAAAAATTGCAGGTTTGTGTCATTCTACGCGTTCGCATAGAAGGGACCGCGTTCGTGAAGCTTTAACTTCTTCCCCATCGCATTTGCGATAGAACCTATGTGTTGGCGTAGAGTAATTTTGGAAGGTTTCAATTTCTCTTCAGCGCATTCGCGATATCTCTCCCGCGATCGCGATGCTCAGCAGGATCCTTCATCGCGTTCGCATCCTTGTACCCGTGTTCGTGTAAGCTAAATACCCCAGGCCTTCATGTTCGCATCTCTGCCTTCGCGATTAGGCCGAATTGTGACCCCTTATATTTTTCTTCTTAGCAAACGCGTGAGAATGTCCGCATTCGCGATGGTTTAAATGCCTGGGCAGATATAACCTTTAAAAAATTATGGTTCTTTCATTTTTACAAAACTCAAACTAGAGAGCTCGGTTTTAGGAGATTTTTCGAGGGATTTTCAGAGGAAACTATTGGGTAACGATTCCTTACTCTCTTATGATTAATAACCGCTAATCTAACCTCGAATTCAACCTTTAATTTCGGATTTTGAATGAAACTTGGGGTAAAATCCTTAGACCTTATTGTGATGATTTGAAGGGGCATTTGACCTACGATTTGGGAGATTTTAATATGGTTAGACTCGTGAGAGTACGAGGGTTCTGACAATGTAAAAATATTTCGATTCCGAGATGTTGACTGGAGGGGAATTTTGGTTATTTTACCCATTTTTGCGCCTTAGCTTTAATTTTAACTTTGTAATTAGTTACTTGCGATATTATTTACAGCATGTAATTGGTTTGAATAGATTTGGGCCACTTAGAGTCGGATACTCGTGGCAAGGGCATTGTTTCTTAGGTGTTTTGTATCAGTTCAAGGTAAGTGGCTTGTCTAACCTTGTGTGGGGGACCTCTTCCCTTAGGATATCTTATGTGTTGATTTAAATTCCTTGCGTGCGAAGTGACGAGCATGTAATTGTGCAAATTGTTGAAAATCCACTTTACTTGAATTGCTCAAACTGTGCTTTCTCCGTTATTTGACTGATTTAAATGTAGATTTATCCTGTGTTAGTTAGAGGAGTATGACTAGATATAATTAACTGTCTAATAGCTTAATAACCTTAATTGGAATTACGTGGAGCATGTTGGGTCAGAACTTAATTGTTATTTGTAGTTGTGTATTTCATTCACTAAATATTTTTCCCTGTTTTGGTTGTGTTTTTACATTGGGACTGCGTGTCCAATGCCCGAAGATCCTTGTTACTGATATAATGAACTGCGGGTTCAATTCCCGGAGATCCTTGTTAATGATATAAATGGACTGCGGGTTCAATTCCCGGAGATCCTTGTTACTGATATAAATAGACTGTGGGTTCAATTCTCGGAGATCCTTCTTATTGATATAAATGGATTGCGGGTTCAATTCCCGGAGATCCTTGTTACTGATATAAATGGACTGCGTGTTCAATTCCCGGAGATCCTTGTTACTTATATAAATAGATTGCGGGTTCAATTCTCGGAGATCCTTGTTGCTGATATAAATGGACTGCGGGTTCGTTTTCTGGAGATACTTTTGCTATTGAGATAATGGACTACGGGTTCAATTCTCGGGAGATCCACGGACAGTCGAGGAACACTTGTTATGTTATTTTTCTTGTTTAGTGTAATATCTAATGACTTGTAGCTTCTATCCTATTTTTGCTATCATTTCAAATTATTTCCTGCTTTACACTGTTCGATACTATTATTATGTTATTCTCGGTAGGGCCCTGACCTTCCTCGTCACTACTCCATCGCGGTTAGGCTTGGCACTTACTAAGTACCGCTGTGGTGTACTCATGCTACTCTTCTACACATTTTTGTTGTGCAGATCCAGGTACTTCTGATCGAGCGCATTATCGGTGATTTCAGAGATACATTGGGAGACTTGAGGTATGCATCTGCCAGGTCAGCAGATCTGAAGAGTCTCCTTCTACTCTTCGTTATAGATAGTAGTTTCTTTTCATTTGTTCGGTTAGTATAGACATTTCTGGATGATTGAACCATAGTTTATATTCTTTAACCTGTATTTGCCCGTGAATTTCTGGGTCTTGGAGGTTGTTACAGTATTTTTGAGTAGAAATGTATGTGCCAGGCGGCACTCTATACATTTTCCTATATTACTCAGTATTGGTTTATTGCTTTCGTAAATGTTGTTAAATTTCTGCAATGTGTTAGGAATACCTAGTCGCGAAGACTAGGTGCCGTCATGATAGGTTCACGATTGGTGAACTAGGGTCGTGACATCTTTTAACAACTCCAACAACCTCATCTGCCTCAAATTCAACTCCTTTTGCTTAACAAGTATTGTAGACTCTTGTGATCAGTGTACACCTCACACGTCACCATATAAGTAATGCCTTCAAATCTTCAAAGCATGAACAATAGCTTCCAACTCTAAATTATGGACCAGATAATTCTTCTCATGGATCTTCAATTGTCTCAAAGCATAAGCAATGACTCTGCTCTCCTGCATCAATACCACACTAAGCCCAATACAGAAACCATCATAATAAACTGTATAAGGCCCTGAACCTGTGGGTAAAACCAATATTGGTGCCTTAGTCAGAGCTGTCTTGAGCTTCTGAAAGCTCTCCTCGCACTCATTTGACCACCTGAACCGGGCACCAAAAACTCATAATGCCCGTGTCTTAGGAACATCAGACGCCCAAATCCTCATCTGATGGTAGCTAGATCTCAAGTCTATCTTTGAAAACACCTTCGCACTTTGTAGCTGGTCAAACAAATCATCAATCCTCGGTAGTGGATACTTGTTCTTTATCGTCACATTGTTCAATTGCCTGTAATCAATGCACATCATCATCGATCCATCTTTCTTCTTCACAAGTAACACTAGCGCACCCCAAGGAGAAACACTAGGCCTGATAAAACCATTCTCTAGAAATTCTTGCAACTGGTCCTTTAACTACTTCAACTCAGGCGGGGCCAGGCAATACGACAGAATAGAAATGGGCTGCATCCGTGGGGCCAAATCAATACAAAAATCAATATCCCTGTCGGATGGCATACCCGGCAGGTCTGATGGGAAAACCTAGAGGAACTCTTGAACAATAGGAATAGAGTCAATAGTAGGAACCTATGCGTAGGAGTTGCGGCCAGATAAGCTTAACACCCCTTCTCGACCATGCATCGAGCCTTAACATATGAAATAATACTGCGGGTGGCATGAACTGAGGTCCTTTTCCACTCAAATTAAGGCAAATCTAGCAAAGCCAAGGTCGTGATCTTGGCGTGACAATCCAAGATAGCAGGATACGGGGACAACCAATCCATCCCTAATATAACGTTGAAATCCACCATGTCTAAGAATAGTCAATCAACACGGGTCTCAAGACCCTCCAACACTACCACACAGGAACGATGAACTCGGTCGACCACTATAGAATTGCCCACAGGTGTAGATACATAAACAAGAATACCTAAAGCATCACTAAGCATAGCCAGGTAGGTTGCAAAATAGGATGACACATACAAATACGTAGACCAGGGGTAAGATAGCACCAAAGAATATCTAATAAAAATCAAAACGGTATATGTAATGTCTGCACCTGAAGACTTAGCCTCTGGCCTAGCTACTGGCTAGCCTATACCTCTGGCGACCTGAACTCCACCTCTATGACCTCTACCTCCACCTCTAACACCTCTGCCACTGCCCCTAGCTGGCTGGGCAGGCTTTGGAACCACCAGTGCCTAAATCATAGCACGAGAACTCTAATGCTAGATGTTGCCATATACTCGAGGGCAATATCTGACAATGTGCCTCGGATCACCACAAGCATGGAAAGACCTCGTCTGTTGCGGCTGAGCACCCCTCAACCTCGGGCAAACCCTCTTGAGATGACCATATTCGCCACACTCATAACATCCACGCGACTGCTGGGGGAACTGAGGCTGACCCTGTCGACCTGAGAGACCACTTGAAGTACCATCAGTGACATAGGAAGCTGACTAAAAGGGCCTGGGATGATGGCCTCTACCATAAGTACCTTTACCTCTAAATGAGGTACCACTGAACCTGCCTGCGCGACGGAGCCTCTTGTCCAACCCATGACCACCTCCCTGTGGCAGAGCTATCTCATCTCTACGGCCCACATTGGCCGCCTTCTGAAGAGTCATCTCACTCTCGGCCTGAGCCACTATACTCGGTTGACTTGCCACCGCTGGCTGGACTCCTAAAAGAAAACCAACTAGAGTGACACTCTCCACAAAGCCTACCAATTGGACTAGAGCGTCCTCAAGAACTAGGGTGTCAATGATCCCCTCTGGGACCTGATCTAGGCCCACTAGAACTACTGGGATGGGAACCTCCCCCTCAAAACCGACCTCACGCTCCGCCACTAGGGCTGCTGTTAGGGTCTCGGACTGTTGTGTGGTAGATGAAGAAGCACGTGTTCTCGCCATCTGCGAAAGAATATAGTAGAAGTTCAACTGGTGTCTGAGAAACAAAATCGCACGACAAGAAAGAATAAAGTGAGATTTTCCTAACTCCATAGTCTCTGGGGGATAAATACAGACGTCTCCATACCGATCCCTCAGGCTCTACCAAGTTGTCCATGAGTAGCGAGACCTATGTAACCTAGAGCTCTGATACCATCTTGTCACAACCCAAATTTCCACCATTGGGAGTCGTTGTGGATCCTACTGTTGGAGCTAGGTAAGCCAAACATTTAAACCTTTTCAAATAACAACACAAGTGTAATAACAATAATAAACTGTTAAATAAAAATAGAAGTCTTTTATAACATAAATATCTGAAAACCCAAAGCGCAGAAGTTTATTATTTCACTACCCAAGTCTAGAGCCGCTATCTCACGAACCGCTAAAGATTGCTACAAACAAGTGCGAATAGAAAATACATAATGTCTGTCTCTGTACAATGAACAAACAAAAATATAGAAAGGGACTTTGGCCTGTGAACGCCAGCTACGCTACCTCATAAATCCGCTGTCCGAACCTGTATCTGCGCAAAAAGAGCTCAGAGTGTAGCATCGGCACAACCGACCCCATGTGTTGGTAAGTGCCTGGCCTATCCTAGCGAAGTAGGGACTAGGCTAGGACCAGACACCCACAA
>JASVEL010000250.1:0-306103 GCA_032618575.1 Nicotiana noctiflora
AGAAAATCTTAAAAGTATATATAAAATTATATATTTATATGTCGAGTTGGTTCGAATTTTTTTACTCAACACAAAATCAAATCAGGTTTTTTTTAATCGGTTTGGTTTAACTTTTCAGTTTAGTGTCATTTTTCGATTCGACTTGTACACCTCTAATATGCAAGATGAACTATGTACTTGTTTGAATAAATCAATTTCATATTTAACCTTTATGGGCGTCTTAATACTGCATATATTCCCAAAAAAATCAAATTGTCGATCAACAATTTCTGTTTAAATATTAATTTTAGGTGAAACATGACTATACATTTTGCTCAACTATTTGCACCAATTTAGAAAGATAAATATGAGAAATAAAAGAAAAACACACTGGAAGGAGGGTCGTTTCACGGTAGAGATGGCAAATGTTCTTTTCACAATTATATTAGCCATCTTCACATGAAATCGGTATAACACAAGAGATCGATAAATAAAATACAAGAAATACTTATAAGATTATTTTCTTCTATTTTGGTGGTATATTGAAAAGTTATTGCGATGCTTGGTTGATGAACGAGAGTTGTACTACAACCTACAGGGTCTTAAATGAGCACTTGGTATTTTTTCTTATTCAGTAGAGGTTTTCACATAAAAATTTTGGAATTATTATTACTTTCTCTGATAGATTACTATATCTTTACGCTATTATTCTGCTTTTGTTATTGTGAATATTATTTTTATAGGACGTTTATTCCCAACACTAATTTCATGCATGATTGATGAACGAGAGCTATACCTAGGGGTGTACATAGACTAGTTGGTTCGGTTTTTATCAAAATCAAAACAAATCTTTTTATAAGTAAATATATGTCTAGTAAAAATTAAAAAAATTGACAAATATATAATCTATTAAAGTATTCTTATGAAAAAAAATTCTTAGTAACACATGATGGTTTTTTTTTTTTTAGTCATCGGGCAATAATTTTATGTTGATGTACACTTTCAAGGTTAATCGAATTTAATAATTAAATATAGAAATAAATGTGAACCTATATAATGATATGTTCTATTTAATTTAAATTGTCCAAATACCATTTCAAATTTGAAAAAGATATAAGAATTTGATAGATCTTGACATATGGATATGGAAGAACAAAGAGATTGACGTATTTCAAAGTCATCGGGTAGCGTGGCTTTGGTGATGGTGTGTCTCTATCTCCCCCTTCTTCTTTGGATTCTTAACCATGTGTAGCTTCTTTAGTCTTCTCACCATCTTATTCCTCGTAGGTTGCTTCGTTTATCTTTTTTTGCAAACTCAATTTACGGCGTCTTCGACGAGTCACCAGCCATCCTTCTTCATCAGGTTGATCAACTCGGACTTTGTCATTCTCCACAAACACTTTATAAGAAAGTGATAATACAACTCATTAGTCAAAGTTAATAAATATGTAGCACTTCATATTTAATTAAATATAACATCCCATAAGAGAAGTACAAATACTTCTAGATATTTTCTAAGGAAATTCTATAAAGAGTCTTAAAAGTATATATAAAAATTATATATTTATATATATTGGTTTCGGTTCAGGTTTTTTTACTCAATAGCAAATTAAATCAAACAAAACCTACTCAAATTTTTAACCGGTTTGATTTGATTTTTCGCTTTGATAGAATTTTTCTTGTACACCCCTAACTGTACCACAACCTACATGGACTAGTCTTCAAACAGCACATGGCCAAATTGCGCGATCTACTGCGAGCAGAGACAGGCTGCCAGACTATTTAGGTAGTTAGTAGTTGGATCTTCAATTGTTTTGTTATCTCTTCCAGCATTAACTTCACCATCAATTTGCCAACTCAATCTGATCTCCAGCTCACACTTCAACCCGATTCGGTCTTCATGTAAGAATAAAGAGGAAATTAAAAAAACATGATACTACAATCACATTTTTATTAGGTACACGTTTTTGTTTATGGTATTACATCTCTTGCTTGTTTTTGGTAAAATTCTTAAGGTCATGCAGTTGGTTGTGTTTGCTAATTTTCGCAACAATAGCTTGGCCACCACAAGATTAACCACATTTTTTGTGTTTTGGATCTATCTACTTACTTTCAAATTGTATTTAAATAGTATTTATTATCAAAATTTTGATGGAAAAAAATCTATCTTTAAAGTGATTTGATGACTGGCTTTTTAGTTAATGTACATTGAACGAAATCATCATGGAAAGCATGTGCCCAATAACATGTTGGAAACGAAATTATACAAAATTTTATATATTTTTCGGCTATCAAATATAAATAATTTATTGCGCTAAGTAAAGCAAAAAAAAACCAAAAAATTCACTTACATGGCCGGAATCCGATAATAATAAAGTACCGCTAAATTTCTCATGTTTGAAAAGTCAAGTGGTACCTCATTTGCTCGAGTTTTTACCAAACATTGTTCCTTATCTTTGAGGGTAGATGTAAGTTGGTCCCTCAAATATAGTCATGGGCATATTTGGTTATTTAAGTATGCTAAAGTGGAGCACATTTAATCTCACTAACATAATTTGTCCAAGATCAATTACATGGTTGGTTTCGGCACTCACTATTTTTTTAATTTACTTATCGAAAATATTTTTATAGACCAATACCCACTAATAGTAAAGAGGTGATAAATTTAAGATTTTAATGTTGGAACTTTTACTTTTGACAATTTCGGTTGATTTCTTCAGAAATAGAAGTTAAAATTTGGAGGAAAAAAATAGAGCTACTAAGATCACTTAGGCATATTATTGAAGCAAACGAATAACCAGATTGTATTATCATTTTTAGCTTATGCTAAAAACTATTTACATCTAATAGCCAAAAAATTATATAAAATTTGTATTATTATGGTATACTAACTTACAATATATATATATATATACACACACAAAAAGTATATATATTTTTTGCTATTATTTTTACAACGGCTATACAGTGTCATTTTCTCATTGAAAACTAGCACAAAAGGGGATATTTACAAGGTCAAAGTTTTAGAAGACAACACCAACAACAACCCAGTATAATTTAAGTATGTTAAAGTGGAGGGTGCTTACCATCCTTTTAGAAGACATTATCTTAAAATAAAAAATTAAAGTGATAATTTGCATTATCCAATAAAAGGAAAAGAAATATTTTGTTTCATAGCAGAAGATTAATTTACTTCACGAATCACAGTTGGTTAACACTGTTAGTTTTTTACATATTCTGTCAGTAAGACTAAATGATTATATCTGAGGAATCAAATAAACCTAGCTACCCTAAAAAATAAGGGATAATATTGGTCAAAACTCTCATTTGCTCCCCTATAAATTGCTTATTTTTTTGACAATAAAATCTCATTGGCCTAGAACTTCCTCTGTTATTTCCAAGAAATCTGTTCAAAATGAATGGCTGCGCTCCTCTAGCTCCCACAAGAAGAAGGTAAGCTATTTCTTTAACACTTTCCTCTTTCAATTCAAGTTCCATGTTGCCTTTTCTTGTATATATGTACATATAGGCCAGAGCTAGAAGTTTGAATACCGGTTTAGATCAACTCAATAATTTTTAATCAAACGATATATTTATATTAAAAAAATTTATTAAATATATATAAATATCGAATTTAGCACTCAGTTATTAGCAATTGAAACCGTCGTTCTAAAATTCATCAAAACCCATTCTCTGACCATAGTTCCTTTTTTATTTGTTTATGTGATAAATTCTTGAAATGCAGATTAGAAGGCAAAGTAGCCATTATCACTGGAGGAGCTAGTGGATTTGGAGAAAGTACAGTAAGACTTTTCCTAAAAAATGGAGCAAAAGTTGTTATAGCAGATGTTCAAGACAATATAGGGCAATCCCTTTGCAATAATCTAAACAATCCAAATGATGTTACATACATCCATTGTGATGTAACAAGTGACTCGGACGTTAAAAATCTGATTGACACAACAGTTTCCAAGTATGGCAAACTTGACATCATGTTCAACAACGCAGGAATTCCAGGAAATCTTGATTTTAATATAGTGGATTCGGATAACGAAAATTTCAAAAGGGTATTTGATGTTAATGTTTATGGATCATTTCTTGGAGCTAAATATGCTGCTAGGGTTATGATCCCAGCTAAAAAGGGTGTCATTCTTTTTACTTCTAGTGTTGCTTCTGTTAACGCAGGAGAATCACCACATTCTTATACAGTTTCAAAACATGCAGTTGTTGGATTAACAAAGAATTTATGTACTGAATTAGGTCAATATGGGATTAGGGTTAATTGTATTTCTCCTTGTGCTGTGGCTACACCACTTTTAGTTAAGGCAATGGGAGTAGATAAGAGTGTGGTTGATGGGATTATTTGCTCATCGGCGAATTTGAAAGGGGTGGTGCCGACGGCCGAGGATGTGGCGGAGGCGGCGTTGTATTTGGCTAGTGATGAATCTAAGTTTGTTAGTGGACTTAATCTTGTGATTGATGGAGGTTATAGTACCACTAATCAGGCTCACGTGAAAACTATCCAAAGTCGATTATTTTCCCCAGTCTAGTTTTTTATTAAGTTTTTTTCCTTCCTTCTTTATTTCTCATTAACTTGTTCATTTTCCTTTGTGGAACTGAAGATTATTATAATTATTGAATTTTTGTTTCAATTTGTCTGGCTTGTGTTTCATATTGTATAGCCTTTTAATTTACATAATTTAAAATCAAGCGTAACCTAACTATTTCTATTTTATGTCCCATGTTGTTAATTGCTAGCTCAAAGTATGGAGAAAGATGTCTAATTTCCCTACAGTTGAAATGGTTCCAAACTTTTGTTGAATGGTGTACTATTTGATTATTGTTTATCTTTTTAATTATATATTGGACAGTATATAAGGTTTATGTCGAACTATTAACTCCTTTTTAATATCTTGATATAATCGGATTAAAAATTGAATTGAACATGCATGGTCAAACTTAAGAGTTAGACATCAAAAAAATATTGATGTTAGTCAAATTAAAATGTTCAAAGACCGACAAGATATTGACATCCACAGAAGATTGTAAGCCAATATGTATAGTTACTGAAAATGGAAAGATAATGCCAATACATAAGATCATGCAGATGTTAAGGTGAGGTGTGACATAAATGTGCCTCATGTGAAAATGGAGTATACGACAGTGACTGTATTTATACCAAGTAGTGTCGGCGAAGGCACCTACAAGTAACGTATCTCTACAAATTGAGTTAATTTTATTCGTGGTCATTGAACTTTTACCTAAAAGTTATTATTCTTTTTTTTGTTATATAAAAATCATTCAATTTTGTGTTCGTTACACAAATGTTACTTTTCTTTCTTTTGTTATACCAGATCATTTTATTTTGCTCTAGCTATCACAAAAGTCATATTTTAACTTGAAGTGCCTATTATTGCCTTATATTATATAAACCGTCATATTTATGTAATATATTATATATTATATAATTTATTTTTAACTAAGTATTTTATTTATAAATAAAATAACTTACTACTTATTTTATTTATTATTTTTATAATATATTCGTATATTTAATTTTTTTCTTAACTTTAATTTTTAAAATATTAGTAGCGTTATTATTTTTGTCAGTAACTTTAATATATATTAGTAGAGAAAATATCGGCAAGTATATATTCGTGAGAAAATTCCCAGGTAAACAAACAAAGAAAATAAGGAAATATGTTAATGTGAAGAAAAATTTCTAGGTACTACATGCGAACTTAGCTAAGGATATTTTCTTGAGGATTTACCTGGGTAATTATTTATTTGGAAAATTACACTATTAGAATTTCAGGAAAAATCATCTAAAAAAATTGATCAAAGTTGGTCGGTAATGCCCGATAACCGTCCAAAATGCGATCATTAACGTGTGATTGGTATTTTGAAGGTCAAAAGGGCAATCCGACCAAAGTTAGTGGGAAAATTACCAATCAACTTTGGTCGGTCAATTAAATTCAAAAAAAAAATTGCTGCAAAAAAGTTATTTTTAATGCTACTAATATATCTTGAAAATTAAAGTTAAGAAAAAATTAAATATATGAATATATTATAAAATAATATTAAGTTATATTATTTATAAATAAAATACATAGTTAAAAAGATATCATATAGTATATAATATAGAAAGTATTACATAAATATGAAGGTTTATATAATATAAAGGGCATAATAGACTTTTTAAGTAAAAATATGACTTTTGTGATAACTAGAGCAAAGTAAAATGATTTTTGTGTAACAAAAGAAATAAAAATGACTTTTGTGATAACTAGAGCAAAGTAAAATGACTTTCGTGTAACACAAAATTGAATGATTTTTACGTAACAAAAGAATAATGACTTTTGGATAACAAACACAAAAGTTTAATGACCATGGATAAAATTATCTCCTTTATATACTTTAAATAATTGGCAACAATATTAAGTATTAAATAGAGCATGTGATATTGATGTCTAAATACTGCCCAAATCTCTCACAGTTCGTTTTATCTTATCTATTAGTGAGAAGCTAAAATTTTCAGGTATCAAAATATAATAAATTAAACACATGAAAAAGTTGAAGGATTCAACATATAATACCTAGCTATACAATGTATTTTCTATCGAAGGAGTGCCAATTGATACGCCTAGATTATATATGGCTCATGTATGTCATCACAAATGGAAAACGAAATTTCCAAAAGTTCAATCAGTTTATTCCGATCCACACATCCTTTTCTCCAAAGTGACATATATCGCCACTGTTCTGGCCAATAATGGAAACAAGGATAGAGGCATTCGGGAGCCCAACACATCCACTAGAAGTCATTAAAGGCATGAAATCTTCACTTAATCTAGTAATAAGATAGTATATCATAAGAACCTTTCTTTCAGATTTTCTTATGTGGAGAATAGACTTAAGTTATTGTGGGTAAACTGTGTTCCATACTAGAAAATCAGAGAAGAAAAGAGATGTTAGTTCAATAAAATAGAACATAAATACTGGCAATCAAAACTACAAGATAGAACGGAAAAATTATTTTGTAATACTAGCAATCTAAATTACAGAACTTTAACAAACTCAACAAATGGAGCAAATCACACTTGACACTTATGTTTATTTAGAAAATAATGCGACAATGTAGAAAAGATGGGAGATGATTTTCAGATTTTTCATGTCTTAAAAATGAGGCCAAGCCTCTAAATTTATAGACAAAAGATGGGTGATATGGAGAGGTACTCTAAAAGGCGCATCTTTCATTTTTCGTTTACACCTTTTAAAGAAAATAATGCCACAATCCCCTACAAGAATGGGGAATGGACATATGTGTAAAAACATGAATGAAAATATTATGTGATTCACAATTAAGGATTAATCGCATCTGGATAAGTAGGATTCCATTTGAACTTTCCGTAGTCAACTTATGTTGGATATACTCGGTCAATCGGAGATTTGATATCTTTGAACCGTCGAACTTTGGTGTATACCTAGACATTCATAAATTGCAGAATCAACCCTTAACCATCTTTGATTCTCATTGTTGTTTCGTTTCAGCCGTGAACACCACCTGATTCATAAGTGTGTAGGGAACTGGCCTTACAGAATTCTCCTTGAAGCGGCTTACACTTCATACTTGCATAGATGATTCCTAAACATTTTATCCCGAGATAAACTATTTGATATACCTTGTATCAAACTTAGAAACAATAAAAAGCCTTAACACTTTATCCTTGGTACTGAACATTGTCTCATCACGAGAAAATCGACAAAAAAGTTATTTGACAATGTTAAACCATCATTAATGACTTAGTTTGAGCTCTTTGAACCTAGATCTTGGGATCTTCAGTCTTCTAGGTATAGTTACCGCCACAATAACTTGTCTTCGGCCATAGTCTTATTCTCCTCGATGATCTCTCAACAACTTCTCTAGTTAAGCCTTTTGTAAGTGGATCCGACACATTATCTCAATTATGATAATTCGCTTAGAGAATAGTTTTCTAATAGTCTTATGCCTTCGTCGTATATAACGAGATTTTTCCTTATACATAATGCTCCTAGACCTTCCTATTGTTGCTTGACTATCACAATATATGAATATATGTGCCAAGGATTTGAGCCAAAATAAAATATCTTTAAGAAAGCTTTATGAGCCATTCAACTTCTGCGTTGGTCTTGTCTAAGGCTATAAACTCAGCTTCCGTTGTAGAGCGGTCAATGCACGTTTGTTTGGATGAATTCCAAGACATCGCTCCTCCACCGACTGTTTATAATCAGTTAAACCGGTGATCTAATTTGCATCACCATACCCCTCAATTATCGCGGGATACTTATTGTAGTGTAAAGCATAGTTTTGAATATATTTTAAGATTTGTTTCATTGTCATGAAAGTTCAATGCGAACTTCCTTATGTTGTAGACTAATGCGTCCTGATTATCAATTGCATATCAGATTATTGACTACACTTAATGTAACAATAGTACGTATGTTATAACAACAACTAAAATGATTTCCATCAGTTGTGGCCACAATCTTTTAATATAAACAATATTTCTCAATCACTCTACCGTTTTCAAGCAATTGTATTATATTTATCCATACGTCATATAATATGCATATTATCGCACATTCATTCATAAAACAAATCCAGCTAGTAATAGATATTAGTCATGTTCATCTGTTGGCTCACCTTGTTACACTCCCTTTTTCCCGAGGAGATAAGAAGTTTTTCCAATTAAAGTGACATAATTGTTTATTTAGATTCAGAGTCGCCACTTGGAATAATTATGGTGTCCCAAGTCACCGGTTTATTTTCAAATTTCAAATCGAGAAAATTTGAATCTGTTTTAAAGTCGCGAAACCAGAAGACCGGGTAAGAAATTCTGTTAACCCGGGAGAACGTGTGAGGCATTCCCCAGTTCAGTAATTTTAGCACGGTCGCTCAACTATTAATAATTGGCCTAATTATCTTATTTGAAACATATTTGAGACCTATTGTGCATTTTTACCTTTTAACCGTTTTTAACAAAATTGTAATTGCTTTTGAAATTTATGGAATTTTGAACAAATCGCGATGTCGCGCACTTGTTATTTTTTAACATATTGGCGAACCGCGTCACATAATGCACCCGTAATTTATAATATTTTTATATTATTATTTATTGATTTAAAGTTATGGTCATGTCACATGAAATGCATACCCAAATTGAGATTTATATATAGTGATCATGCCACAGGAACTTTACCATAGCCATAATGAATTATTAATCGTGCCTAAAACAAACTACGATGTTCACAATTGTCTATTTTCCTAAGTTTAAAATTTAGAAAAAAGTAGGTTATAGAATTATTGGGGATAAAGTGTGTACAATGGCTTTAAATGTTAGAACCTTCATGGAGGAAACACAAGTACTGCAATTTACTTGAAAACAAATTGCTGAAATACAAAAACATGAAGAATAGTCAGTTAGGTAGAAAGGAAAGAGTAACTAATTTGAGAACACGCGCTTAACTATTGAACAGACCTACACCAAAAGTATTCCAAAATAAAGTAATGCAAATATGCAAAACTTTTGCAACAAGCAAGCACGTCATTTGACTGAATTCAAGTCTATGAAATGGGATTTGAGGCGGATAGTGAGAGATGACAATACAACACGGTCCAGCAAAAAACAACAACATTTTCCTTTGAAGACCCAAAATTTCCGAAGATCTTTTCCTTTTCAGATCTGTTTTTTTTTTAAAATTTTACTTCTAAAAGCTTCTTCTTCCAGCCTCTCGTCAATGCTATGAATAGTATGTATCTATAGGTCCGAGTGATGAATTTTAGGTGTTCAGTAAATGTTTTCTGTGAAATTTATTGGAGTGATGATCTTTCCATCTCTATGGTGTGAGTGAGAGGTAAGAACGAGAGAGTTGGGAATAGGGGAACGAGCAACAGTCGCCGGTCGCTGCTGACTCGCCGGATTCCGGCACTTGGCAAAGAGAAAGGTGATTTGAGAGAGATAGAGAGAGGGACGAGGGGAAACGACGCTAGGGTCCTAAGGCATTTAAGGCTAGCACCATTTCTTGCACCAAATTTCACATTAAAATTATGTAACCTCAAATCTATTTCAACCATTACATTATTTTTTATCGACTTGGAGAAGGTGTATGACAAGGTCCTTAGGGAGGTGCTATGGAGGTGCCTGGAGGCTAAGAGCGTGCCGGAAGCCTACATCAGAGTAATCAAGGACATGTACGATGGAGCTAAGTCTACGGTCAGGACAGTGGGTGGCGACTCAGACCATTTTCCGGTGGTTATGGGGCTCCATCAAGGATCTGCGCTTAGCCCTCTCTTGTTTGCCTTGGTGATGGATGCTTTAACACGTCATATTCAAGGGGATGTGCCTTGGTGTATGCTATTTGCTGATGACATAGTCTTGGTAGACGAGACGAGGGTCGGTATTAACGAGAGGCTAGAGGTATGGAGACAGACTCTCGAGTCTAAGGGTTTCAAACTAAGCAGGTCTAAGACAGAATACCTGGAGTGCAAGTTTAGCGCTGAGCCGAGCGAAGTGGGAAGGAACGTGAAGATTGGATCTCAGGCAATAGCCAAGAGGGATAGTTTAAGATATCTTGGATCGGTGATTCAGGGGGGGACAGAGAGATAGACGGGGATATTACTCACCGTATAAGGGCAGGGTAGTCGAAGTGGAGGTTTGCATCAGGACTCTTATGTGACAAGAAAGTGCCACAGAAACTCAAGGAGAAGTTTTATAGAGTTGTGGTTAGACCTGCCATGTTGTATGGGATGGAGTGTTGGCCGGTGAAGAAATCTCATGTTCAGAGGATGAATGTTGCGGAGATGGGGATGCTTAGGTGGATGTATGGGCTCACCAGGTTAGATAAGATTAGGAACGAAGTTATTCGGGAGAATGTGGGGGTGGCCCCAGTGGATGAGAAGATGCGAGAGGCGAGGCTTCGGTGGTTCGGGCATGTGTGGAGGAGAAGCCCCCGTGCCCCGGTAAGGAGTTGTGAGCGACTAGCAGTGGTCAGTGTGAGGCGAGGCAGAGGGAGGCCTAAGAGATACTGGGGAGAGGTAATAAGACAGGGCATGGCCAGGATGCGGATTTCCGAGGCCATGACCCTTGATAGGAAATTCTGGAGGTCTAGTATCAGGGTTGTAGGATAGGGGCTTCTAGATTTTTCGTACTCCTTTTCTGGGGTGGGTGAGGCGTGGTAGGGCCGCCCATAGATGATTAGTTTGTGTTCTGTGTTCTCTTATGGTAGTCATTTCTGGTAGTTACTGTTTTAATATTATTGCATGCCAGTTTATTTATGGTACTTATGACTCTTATGTTTAGATAATTATTTATGCGATTTATGTTGGAGTAACTAATGTTGTTTGTGTTTTTGTTTTTGTTTTCCTTCTCTTCCCTGCGCCAATGGTTGATTGGAAACAGCGTCTCTGCCCTTTCGGGTAGGGGTAAGGCTTATCTACATATTACCCTCCCAAGACCCCACTTTGTGGGAATATACTGGATTGTTGTTGTTGTTGTTGTTGTTGTTGTTGTATTTACTTTTCATTTTTTTCCTGCAAACTAATACTATCTTTTTTCTTTTTTCCATATTCATTATATATAATTCACATTTACCACTTATATAATTATTTATTACAAAATTATTTTAAAGGATAAATTAACTAAAAGTGAAATCATTGATAAAAGATAATTAAATAAATACATCATAGTCAAATTTAATTTAAGTACCACATAAATATGTAAGTTTCACCTCTATTCTTCCATAAATGCTCGATTAATGCATTAGAAGTGCAAAATACGCATCTTTATCCTTAATTTTTTTGTGTCGAGCTAAAATTATTCAAATAAGTGATCTTCATCTACTATTGATCGGGTTATCACCTGTTGAAGATTAGGAATTCAAACATTATGAAGACAGCTTTCAGAATGAGATATGGGCACTATGAATTTCTGGTGATGTCTTTTGGGCTGACTAATGCCCCAGCCGCATTCATGCACTTGATGAACAATGTATTTCGGTCGTATCTGGATTCTTTTGTGATCGTATTTATTGATGATATCCTGGTGTACTCGTGCATCCAGGAGGAGCATGCACAACACTTGAGGGTGGCATTGCAGAGGTTGAGATAGGAAAAGCTTTATGCAAAATTTTCTAAGTGTGAGTTCTGGCTTGATACTGTGACTTTTTTGGGACATGTAGTGTCCAGTAATGGTATTTGGGTTGACCCACAAAAGGTCGAAGCGGTGAAGAATTGGCCCAGACCGTCCTCAGCTACTGAGATCTGGAGTTTCCTCGATTTGGCAGTCTAATTACTGCAAGTTTGTTCAGGGTGTTTCGTCTATTGCTTCACTTCTGACTAAGTTGACACAGAAGAATGCTCCATTTGTGTGGTCTGATGAATGTGAGGAGAGCTTCCAGAAGCTCAAGTCGGCCTTGACCACAACTCTGGTACTTGTGTTGCCATCAGCTTCAGGTCTTATACGGTGTATTGCGATGCTTCGAGAGTTAGGATCGGTTGTGTATTGATGCAGGAGGGTAGAGTCATTGCATATGCTTCTCGTCAGTTAAATCCCCATGAGAAGAACTACCATGTTCACGACTTAGAGTTAGCTGCTATTGTTCATACCTTGAAGATTTTGAGGCATTACTTGTATGGTGCATCTTGTGACGTATATACAGACCACTGCAGCCCTTCAGCATTTGTTTAAGCAGAAAGATCTCAATTTGAGGTAGCGGAGATGGCTTGAATTGCTTAAAGACTATGATATTACCATCTTGTATCATCCCGGGAAGGCCAATGTAGTGGCCGATGCTTTAAGCCGGAAGGCTATTAGTATGGGCAGCTTGGCGTACATTCTAGTTGGGGAGAGGCCCCTTGCAGTTGATGTTTAGGCTCTAGCTAATCAGATGGTAAGGCAGGATATTTCTGAGCCCAGTCGTGTGATGGCTTGCGTGGTATCTCGGTCTTCCTTATATGACCGTATTCGATAGCCCCGCTATGATGATCCACACTTACGTGTCCTTAAGGACAGAGTTCAGCATGATGATGCCAGAGATGTCACTATTGATAGTGATGGTGTGTTGCGGATGTAGGGCCGGATATACGTGCCCAATGTTGATGGCCTTCGTGAGTTGATATTGGAGGAGGCCCACAGTTCGCGGTATTCTATTCACCCAGGTACCACAAAGATGTATCAGGATTTGAAGCAGCACTATTGGTGGAGAAAGATGAAGAAAGATATTGTGAATCATGTAGCATAGTGCCTAAACTGTCACCAGATCAAGTATTAGCATCAAAGGCCAGGTGGCGTGTTTCAGCGTATAGATATTCCTGAGTGGAAGTGGGAAAGGATCACTATGGACTTTGTTAGTGGACTCCCTCGGACAGCGAGGAAGTTTGATTCAGTTTGGGTGATTGTAGATAGGCTGACCAAGTCAGCTTATTTCATTCCTGTGTGTACTACATACTCCTCTGAGTGGTTGGCTGAGATATTCATTCGTGAGATTGTGAGATTGCATGGAGTTCCCATTTCTGTCATATCAGACAGAGGTACCCAGTTCACTTCTCAGTTCTGGAGGACATTTCAGCGAGAATTGGGTTCACAGGTAGAGCTGAGCACAACATTTCACCCACGGACGGATAGGCAGTCCGAGCGTACAATTCAGATACTGGAGGACAGGTTGCGTGCTTGTGTCATTGATTTCGGTGGTTCATGGGCTGATCGTGACACATGTCTACCATTTATATTGCTCTCGTCCGCCCTAAAAGATAATAAAGAAGGTTAGATAAAATGTACGATGGTGCTCGGCAAGTATGGTCAGGTGCTAGTCATGGTCCTCCAGTTTGTGTCGTGACACTTATACAAGGTGAAGGTGATTCAGGAGAGACTTCGCACACCTTAGTCACGTCGGAAGAGTTATGCGGACCGGAAGGTCCGAGATGTGTCTTATTCAGTGGGTGAGAAGGTGTTGCTGAAGGTTTCGCCTATGAAGGGCGTTATGAGGTTTGGGAAGAAAGGAAAGTTGAGCCCAAGGTTCATTGGACATTTTGAGGTGCTTAGGAAAGTTGGGGAGGTGGCCTATATGCTTGCTTTGCCACCCAGCTTGTCGGGAGTTCACCCGGTGTTTCCTGTATCTATGCTACGGAAGTACGTTGGAGATCCGTCACATGTGTTAGACTTCAGCACGATACAACTAGATGAGGGCTTGACCTATGATGTGGAGCCGGTAGCCATTTTGGGTCGACAGGTTCGTAAGTTGAGATCCAAAGTTAGCTTCGGTGAAAGTGCAGTGGAGAGGTCGTCCCGTGGAGGAAGCTACTTGGGAGACCGAGCAGGAGATGCGGAGCAGATATTCTCACTTATTTGAGACTCTAGGTATGTTTCTCAACCCGCTTGCGGACGAGCGTTTGTTTAAGTTGGGAAGAATGTAACGACCCAACCGGTCGTTACGGGAGTTATCGCCCCATTTTCTTTATTTTATACTTTAATATGCTAATTTACATGTTTTTGGAGAGTTAGAAGCAAATTGGATGGAAATTAGATAGAAATGAGGCAATAAACCTCTTTATGAGAAGAATAGTTTGGAAAAGACAACTGAATGTTGACCGATGAGTTAGAAAGCTCGGAATGGAATTCTGATGATTCGACTAGTTTCGGGGGATGAATTATGACTTAGGAGAGCAATCGGAATCGAATTCGGAGGTCCGATGTAGATTTAGGCTTGAATTGGCTAAGGTTGAATTTTGGCGAATTCCGGACGGTAGGTGAGATTTTGATTCGGGGCTCGAAATGAAATTTCGAGAGTTGCAGCAGCTCTGTTAGGTGATTTTGGATATGCGTGCAAAATTTTAGGTCATTCGGAGGTGTTTATGTCGGGTTTTAGATCAAATGTTAGTTTCGGAAGTTTTAATGAAACTTAGGCTTGAATCTGTGAGAATTTGATGATTTTGATGTTTATAATGGTGCTTTTATGTTCCGAGGTGAGTAGTTAGTGTATATGGTAGCCTGAGGGTTTGAAACCCCGGCTTAGCACATTGTGGCGCTATTAGGGCGTGACTCGCACCCCATGGCAGGTGCGGGATTGGTTATGACTGGGAATTGAGACTTGGTCCATCCCGAACATGAATAATATTATATTGGCGGTTCAAACGCACCATGTGTAAAGTATATATGTGGGCTATAAGCCATGTTTGGGGCCTTGTGTCGACCTGTAGTATCCCTAGGGGATAGATATCTATGTGATAGCTTGATTTGTAAAATCATTGATCTTAGTCCTGACTTGAAATCACTATTATGAAATGCTAATTCACATGTTCTTGAAAAATTAAATAAAATTAAAGTATTTTTCGCTGTTAATGAACTAGAACCTGGAAATAAATAAATTGAACTGTTGTGTGACTCATATACATGTTGTGGACTCAGTGTGGATCGGGCTGCACGCCGCATCGGATGATATGGATATTGCACTTGGGTTGAAGGAGCCCCTCCGGAGTCTGTACACACCCCCCAGTGAGCGCCGTCGACGTTAAACGGATCGGGCTACGCGTCGTAGCGGTCATGTGCATTGCATTGCATTTTTGGTGGTAAATTATCTGTGCTAATTGTGATTGCTATTGTTGTTAGTTCTTGGTAGGTATCGGACTGTAGTTTTAGCTTTGCTCTATGGTATTCTGTGAATTTCCTGCTTTCAGCTATTTTATATACTTTTTACTCACTGAGTACTTAGTACTCACCCCTACTCCTTGCACCTTTGTGTGCAGATTCAGGTATACAGGAGGGTTAGACGAGTTTTCTAGCTTATTCAGAGTATATTCGAGTTGCTGAGGTAGCTGTTGGCGTTCGTAGGACCTAGCTTCTCTCTTTATTTCAGTTATTTTTTTACATATATTTCCAGACTTGAGTATTTTATTCAGTATTCCTATTACTATTTAGTTTTGCTTAGAGGCTCTAGACTCGTGACCCCAGATCTTTTGGGAGTGTCATTTCGTTGTTCGCACTTCTCAGTATTTAATTATACTATTATTAATGGAGTATCATCATTGACTATTATATTCTTCTTGAAATTTGCCCTTTTGGGATTGGTCTTTAACTGTGAAAATAGTTGTTGTTCTGGCTTGCCTAACTTTAACGTTCGGTGCCATCACGACTGGGTTTGGGTCGTGACAATATTATTTGGTTAAATCTTGCATGCCATTATTTGGATGCTTGTTTTAGTCTGTAAAGTGACTTAACAAATCGACACATCTTCTTTTCTTCGGGAACTACGAATCCTTCAGGTTGTTCCGTATAAATTTCTTCCTCCAAATCTCCATTTAGGAATGTTGTCTTCACAACCATCTAATGGATTTCAAGGCCATACACAATGGTTAACATTATTAATACCCCAGTAGATATAATCCACATTACCAGCGAGTAAGCGTCAAAGTAATCAATACTTTCTCGTTGTCTCCCTTTGACAACTAACCTTTTCATTTATTTGTCAATAGCACCATCCGCTTCATTTTTCTTTTGAAAAACCACTTAGAATATGTATGTTTATTTCCTTTAGGAAGATCAACCAATTTCCAAGTATGATTACTTATATGGATTCTATCTCACTATTGACTGGCTCTTTTCATAGTTGTGCTTCCGAGGAAGACATAACTTCTTTAAAGTTTGAGTCCCATTTTCTAACAAGAATGTTAGAAAATACGATCTAATGGAAGTAGTTGTCCTTTGACTTTTACTACATCTTGGATTCACGTCATTAGGTATACTTTCCTTTGTTTTTTCCCGAGGTTATTTAGATATTTCACTAGATAGCTTATATTTTTTATACGGATATATATTCTCAAAGAATTCAGTATTATCTTATTCGATTACCGTATTAATATGAATGTCGGGATTTTTTAATTTATGAACCAGAAAATAAAACTCACCAGCCCCCAGACCAATTCCTACTCTATGTGTTCGTGATTGACCTGGTGCATTCGTGTAGAGTAAATTCCCAAAGCTCCGCATTCGCACCCAGGTCTATGCGCTCGCATAGTACAAACCTACACCCCCCCCCCCTAATTTGTGTTGTGCATTCGCATGGGTTACCACGCGTTCGCATAGAGTAAAAACTTAGACACCAGCAACAGCAGAAATACCAAAATTCGAAGTCCAAAAACACTCTGATGCCTATCCGAAATTCACCTGAGCCCTCGGCGCTCCAAACCAAACATACACACCAACCTAAAAAAATCATACGGACTTACTCATGTATTCAAATCACCAAAATAACATCAACAACTATGAATTTAGCATCAAAATTATGAAATCACTTGAACGTCAAATTTTCCAATTTTCTCAAATACAGTCTGATCCATGGCATATCAAGTTCGTTTCTTACCAAATTTCATAAACTCGACTTAAATCACATATTAGACTTGTACCGGGCACCGGAACCAAAATACGGGCCCAATACCATCTTCATTTCATTTCTAAACTAATAAATATTCCAAAAAATAACTTTTTTAAAAAAATTTATTTCTCGAGCTTGGGACCTCAGAATTCGATTATGTGCATACACCGAATTTCATATTTTCCTACGGGCCCTCTAGGACCGTCAAATCACGGATCCGAATTCGTTTACCCAAAATATTGGCCGAAGTCAACTTAAATTTATTGTAAAGTCAAAATTCATCCTTTTTCATTGATTTCCACATAATGGCTTTCCGGCAACGCGTCCGGGCTATGCACACAAATCGAGGTAATACTAAAAGTGGATTTTAAAGCCTCGGAACACATTATTTCTAAAATAAGTGATGACCTTTTGGGTCATCATAGTTTTCTTCTTTATTTTTTTCTGTTTTCCTTTTCTAATTTCATTTAGCTTCTTTTGTTTTTATGTTCTTTTTCTGTTCATAATCTAATTTCATTTATTGGTTTTACTATTTTTTATTATTCTTTTTTATACGTTTACTAAAGAAAAATTAAATTGTGTGCCAATTAAATGTAGTTAATACAACCTAAAAATATTAACTAACATATGATACAAGTATAGTATATAGCTATACCAACATGATATACAATTGCAGTATAGCTATATACTCCTACATCATATTGTATACTGTAGTGGTATACTATTTGGTAATTGTGTTCTTATTCGATTTTCAGCTGAAAATTTTGATCTCAATCACCTCAAATCAGCTCCAAATGCTATCTAATTTTAGTATAAACTTTCAGAAGGTATTATAAGTAATATTTAACAGCACTCACTTTGAATCAAACATAAATCTTCAAAATAAAAATTTTAAATTCAAAAGATTCAAGCTCAACAATAGAAAATATTCAAATACAAATAAAAGCTAGTACATAGGAGACCGATTTTCTTCGAGTTCATATGCAAACTTTCCCCTAATGATACTGGCCGCAAGTTTTAGACATTAGACTAAAAAAGTTCTTAAATTAAAGCAGGCCAAATAGCATAGTACTAAAAGAGAAGTTATTATAATAAAACTAAAAATAAAGGTAAAAAATTCTAACTCTCCTAACAAAGAAGGAGATGAATTAAAAAATGAACGCATTTGAAATTAAGAAGCTCTTTATTGCGGTTATTGAAGCCGTGGCAGTGTGAATAGAATAAAAACCGAGTAAATAATTTGAACGAACCACATGAATAGGAGTAAATAATTTGGACATGAGTATTAAAAAATAAATAATTTAAAATTAATGAGTATTTTCAATTTAACAAAACGTGTCCCACACATCTTCATAATTTCACAACTCCCCAAAACTGATGTATTGGATATATTAAACCCTAGTGCAATCTTTAACCCTAGTTTCTCCTCTTCCTGCATATTCCTCTAGCCCCCCTTTACCCCCTCCCCAACTTCGCCGCACCAGAAAGCAGCCATGGGTCGTGTTCGTACGAAGACTGTGAAGAAATCCTCACGCCAAGTCATAGAACGTTACTACTCAAAGATGACCTTAGATTTCCACACAAATAAGAAGATTCTCGAAGAAGTAGCCATCATCCCATCGAAGCGTCTCCGCAACAAAATTGCTGGATTCTCCACTCATTTGATGAAGCGGATCCAAAAGGGTCCAGTAAGAGGAATATCTCTCAAGTTACAAGAAGAAGAAAGAGAGCGTCGTATGGACTTTGTACCTGATGAATCTGCTATTCAAATAGATAGGATTGAAGTTGATAAGGAAACTATTGACTTGCTTGCTTCTATGGGTATGAGTGAACTACCTGGTGTTGTGCTTAAGGAAGAACAGTCCGTCGTTATAGCTGCGCCTGTTGGATTCGGTGGACGTGGTGGATTTGGTGGCGCTGGTGGTAGACGTGGTGGGTATTGATAATGGGTCTCTAGCTTTTTCTGTTTAAATGCCTTTGTGTTGTTTCCTTTTGGTGTTATGAGTATAACTGCGTTTGTTGAATTCTAGACTTGATGTTATCTGATTGTGGTCTTAAAATTTGTGTTGAACTTCGTGGGTAAATGCAACATATACTTTACTTGAGATGTTGTGCATTTCTGTCCAATTTCAAACTTTAATTGTTTGCTAAGTAGGGTACCCACCACTAATATATATATGTTGAGATGAACTCAATTATAATCAAGACATCACACTGATCCTTTAATGGTACATTGCTACCATTTCTATCCATGTTAACATGCTTTCTTTCTTTGAGCAATGGTAAGCACATTTGGATATGGATGTGGAAGCTTTGTGCAGGTTCTTCAACATAAACTAGATGTCCTGCACCTTCTTATGTGTTGCCAGATCATAGATGTATAGGCTATTGGTGATAAGAATTCCTTTTACTTACCCTATATTTGATAGGACGCACATTTATCTTTCCAGGTCATTTGTCCTAAAAGTTTGATGTCATTTGTCGAATGAAAGATCTTTGAAGTTACCAAAACTTCCCCACAAAATATCATTCTTTAGTACACATATTTGGACGTAGAAATACATGTAGATATCAAATGAATTTGTTCCTTTATTA
The DNA here is from genome assembly GCA_032618575.1 of Nicotiana noctiflora. NCBI lineage: Eukaryota > Viridiplantae > Streptophyta > Magnoliopsida > Solanales > Solanaceae > Nicotiana > Nicotiana noctiflora. The sequence continues at coordinate 19,978 of JASVEL010000250.1, forward strand.
CAATTTCTGCCGAAAGCACCTGAAGAATAGTGTTACATTCCAGATGCTATTGAAACACATGATGTTTTATTTCACAAGATAACGCATCTATCAATTTTCTACTTACTTCCATAGTAATAACACAATACATAACTAAATTACATGCAAGATCATAAACTCTCGAATACGCAAGCCAAACCATGCTAGTTGAGCAGAAGTAACAAGTGCCTCGTTCAAATAAGTATGAGGGGACGCAGGCACATCACTGACTTGAATTGGCAAGTCCAACCATGTTAAGCATATGGCGGTCCTCTTTAAATCTGTCTAATACAGTACCTTTAAGTCGATCATGATTATCGTCTTGAACTCTTTTTGTTGCAACACCCCAGCATTCTATCACTTCTGGGAAAACCTGGGGGGTCTTTGATAAGCTAGGACTGCCAAATGTAGTGCATGTGAAAGTATGCCCCTGATCAAAGTTAGCTGAGATGAACAAACCGAAGTGGTGCACTCGTCCTCCAAAACCAATGCCATTGGGGATGCTCTCAGAACTAAAATTTATAGCACACTGCCAGAAGATAAGAGCTTAAACATATTAACAATTCAATAGTCGATAAATAAATTCCAGTTTGCAAGCAGCTATTGTTTCAGCATATAAATATCCAGGCTCAAGGAATTCACATGAACCTGGAAAATTAAACTCTGAAAATTCTAATGTCCCAACTATGTGAACAATAATCGAAATGGAAATCCAATTTGAAGCTCAAACCACTCATGCAATGAAACCAAGCAACACTGATGGAGCAAACTTTTTGTCAAGTGTACATTTTGCAGATTACTGTACAATGTTGTGGGGCAGGAGATATATTAAGAGCTATTCTTCTGTGTGAACAACTCCAGATAAAAGTAGGACATTTAGGGATTTCAGGAGAGCACATAAACTTCTTGATAAAAACCTACAACCACCTGGTGTTTACACCAAACTAATGGATGCAAGACATTTGTATTTCATACACAGTATTCTCACATAACTATGATTAGATGGTATGTATTCTCAGCACCCAAAGGTGCAGGCTAGTAGTTATGAAGCGGGAGTTGAACCACGAAATCTCAGGTTCAATCCTAGCGGAGGCAAAAAAACTAGTGGTTTCTTCCAATCTGCTTAAGTCTTGGTGGGCAGACTTACCCATACCCATAATCGAGGTGCACACGAGTTGGCTTGGACACTACCTTCATAAGAAAAAACTGTATACTACTGCACTGCGAGAACTTGCAAAAATATTGGTACATTTTTGTCTCTGCCCAAGTCTCAGAAGGCAAAAGAAGAATGAAAGGCCTCCAGCTTCGAAATCCAAAATCCGTCAAGGATCCTGATGACTGATGGTCAAACAGTCAGACGAGGGCAATAGGTAATAACCAGTAGCAATGAGTTGCAACTTGGGAAATGAAGAGCCCACAGGATAACAGGAAAAGTTTTTAAGACTTGGAGGAACTTTGAAGTTTGAATGAGAGGAAGCTTTCTCCAATGATACCAAGTGAATCCATTATTTCTTTTGACAGCTAATATGTATAAAGTTAAATGATATCAATTGTTTCAAAAGGTTCAGAAGCTTACCCACTGTAAATTAGTGTTCGCTCCAGTAGGACGGTAAACTGATGCCTTCGGGTATAGCTGGAAGAGGAAAGACTTCATGTCCCCATAAAAGTCAGCATGCTTCTCCCATGGTTGAGAAGCATAACCTCCATAAATACACCCTTCTTTGTCTTTTATTATCAATAAAGTTGGTCCTTTGTCATCTCTGCAGTTCAAGTTGGGAGTTAATACTAGGATAAAAGAGTTTAAACACTTGGCTCAAAAAATGAAACTACAGCAACCAGACATAAAACTGGGAGGAAAAAGTGATGGCATTTATGTATCAGTATGCACCCAAAATTTATCATTTAGCTGCTAGAAGAATTAAGGCTACATGAAAGATGGTATGCTGTGATTCTTGTAACAGGATTCATGCACATAACATTTTCTTTGTGGTTGTCAATAGCCCGTCCACGTATTCAACAACCGATCCTCAAATCATCCTTGGATTCCTCTAGTTGGGTTATAGACACCTTATTAGTTTCTTGATTGGGCTTACTGTTTATGCAAGTTTATGAAGATATTCAATGATTCTTGAAATTTATCAAGGCTAAATGCCATGGCCCATGGAGAGGATGCAGAAATGCCTGCAAGCTATGTCCGAGTAGGGAAAACTCCACCCACAAGTAGGAGTGGAAAAGGGTGATGGATCTCAAAGGGAGAGTGGTGTGGACAATGAGAATTATGCAATACCCTATCACCACCTTAAATAAATGCCTTAGTTTCTTAGAGGATGGATCATGAATAGTATAACACTTACTCCCCTCATTATTAATGCAACTGGCAGATACCTTAGGGAAGCACCTATAATTACGAAATGCAGTTCATTTTGCCTGTAATCCATTGGAGAAATGCATGTTACACTAACTTGATTTTTCAAAGTCCATTGAACTAACAATATGTAGGTTAACGTCGCAATTGATATAAAAAAATAAAATGGTATCTATTTAGCAAGTTGTGCAAGTGGAAGTTAGGATAAACTGAAAGATAATACTATAAGCATATTCAGTGATCTGATAAGCTGAGAAAGTTTTTCTAACAAGCACAAGGTAAATGATGGAAACAAGATGACTACCAAAAAATCGTTTAGCCTAACTATAGCTAATTTAAAGATCTTAATGAGATCAAAGATACTGATAGCTAATCCTCAAATAAGAATATCATTTATAAGCGCAAGAAGCCACTCACGAAATTGTTCCCAGGAATGTGTTGAAACTTAGACCGTGTACTGTACTGATAGCTAATCCTCAAATAAGAATATCATTTATAAGCGCAAGAAGCCACTCACGAAATTGTTCCCAGGAATGTGTTGAAACTTAGACCGTGTACTGTACTGTGATACAGAAGTCTCCATTCATGCAGCTCGTCTTGTGGGAGGGCTCCCCCTATATGCCAGGCATATTCCTTTCTTAACAATAGTACAGCAGGATCAACATTTTCGGGGTATATTAGGATAGGAACCTCAGAGCCTGCAAAAAGAAATACTAATAGATTAGTAATCACTGCATACCAGCAAGCTTGACTACAGTTTTGCAACTGTGAAAATATTTACTGTGTTTTTTCCCCTTCTGGACGCGGGGTGGGGAAGTGGAATGACAATTATGAATACAAACAACCAGATTTCCATACACAAACTGATATGTGAAGCTGAAAATATTCTAGAGTGGTTATAAGTAAAGAATTAGGCAAATTAAAAGATTTTTCAACTTAAGTTTGAGAAAATAATGTGATTTCACATATGGTGTGGGAAGTTTTTTTTTGTGGGGGGGGGGGTGAGTTATATCTGGGCCACATTAGCATCCTGTATGTGTGAGGAAGCAATATTCAAAATAGGCAGAGTATCACTAAACTATCAGAGAGATACATGATGAAAAAATTTGTTCAAACTGAAACTTAATCTTTCATTACATGATTGAAGATTTTTCAATTTCGGCGTGAGAAAAACTATGTGCTAAAATTTTATTCAGCTGACTCATACTAGCATCCTTGCTTCCTCTATATCCAAGTTTTCAGAGGATTCAACACAGTTACAGACTATTTTTACATTGGCAGACAGCCTACTGCAACCTCCTTCTTCATCCGGATTTAAGAGCGGCTATGCTTTGCGAAACTCACAAACACATAGTAAAAGGAAACACAACAACGTGCAAGAAAACGGTTCTGACTGGATACGTCCTCCTCTCTTAACTTTGCAATGCAGGCTTTAAATCTATGTATAAGGCATTAAACTGATATTGTTAAGCTGTATAGGTTAAACTATACTATCAAATTTCACTTTCTTCAATAACAGTAAGCATAGTGGCAAGATAACTTGCATAACCCTCAAATTCTGTTCTGTGAAAAGGTACTGGCCCTGTTAGATCAACCCCTTTGTGAACATGGCGACAATCCTGTTAGAGGGTTTGAGGACTCCTTCACAAGCTTAGGGAAGCATTATGATTTACTTGTCCTTGACTCAGCTCTAGGAATAATCTTAACACCACTTCCTATATGGAAATGATTTTCTGAGAGCACGAAAATTACATGCAAACAAGCATTACCCAGTTCCTTATTTCATTGACCATGAGAGCCACAAAGCATCCTACAACCCTCGTGTATCTCCCTCATTCCCAAGATCGAATTCTATTCCTATCATACAAATGTGGCAGACTGAAAAGCTAAACTGTTATGAGAATCCCCATAACAGCAACTACGCCAGTTGCAGGACTCAGCATATTTAACAGAACTCCAGAATTATGCATAATAACGTATAAGCTTCAGAGAAAACACAAGTAATGTCTATTGTATGCAAAGGCCAGTATGCATAGTTATCATAGAAGTTTCAGGATATATAGAAGAAGTGGAAACTAAATAGAAAAACTAACATTTAAGACCACAGAAGCAATGTCCAATATGTAGAAACATATGCCTCTTAGAGAAACTACAAATAACAAGAAAAAATGAGGAACTACAAAATTAGAGAAACATAAGATGACTATAAAGCAGAAACCTGAATCACGTGGAGACAACAGACTTCCAAGAAACTTCCTTACTGATGGAAGACGGGCACACCAACTTCTAAATTCCTCAAAAGAAATATAACTTTCAGTGCATTGTTTATCATCCGTTGCTAAATTTGCAGCATTGAGGAAAATATCAAGAACTTCCCTCTCTGAACTAGGTTCGGATTGATGGCTCTCATGAGAAGATATATTTCTGAGTACTGCAGTCAAGACAGCTTCAAGATCAGATCTGCAAATTGATCCCAGAGATGTATTTACCACCATAAAGGAGAAAACAATACTGCTGGATTTTCTTTTATCTTTCTGTTTTTGGTGTTCAATAGTACGGATATCCATATAAAGAAAAGGAAAAAAAAAGAAGAGGATCTAGAACTATATTAAATGATAATTGAAAGTTAAATGTTTAAAACCAGACTAGGCAGGGCTTATTTTACTAGAGCCTCGATGAAACTACTTGACATCCATATTAAGGTAGTCAAGCTCATAAAGTGAAGAAAAAACTTCTCATTCAGACATATATCTGTTCCATATAAGGGAAAAAAGATTCTGGAAAAAATGAACCTTTCATCTGACAGAAACTATCGAAATAAAGGAAACAATCCATCATCTAATGACCTATGGTATGCTCCTTCCAATTACAAGGAAGGCTTCTAGGTCATAGAAAGCAATCAAAGAAGAAACCATTTCTCTTCCATTATAGAATACTAATTTTGCAGAAAGAGACTATTGGAAGTTCCACAAAGGGCCAAAGTTCTGGTCAACCCCATTTGATTCAACAACTGTATGTACATGCTACTTAATGTTTATCAATAAACACCGCAAGTTTATGTTATCTATCTTGAACAATAATGCTGGAACTTCCTCCTTCTCTTGTTTTTGTCAATGGAGATCCATTCTTCAGAAAAAAAATTCTATATCACTTCCACCTCAAAAAGTAAGGATAATTTTTAACGAAAAGGGTCCAACCCCAGATATTCGAGTCTGGTGAATAACGACCTTATCCAGCCAAGCACAGGTGCAGCGTGGTTGCCTCATTCTGAACTTAAATATTAGCATATACTCTGCCTGCCTCATTCTGAACTTAAATATAAGCATCTACTCTGCCTGTCCTCTCTTCTTGTAATTATTTTACTTGATTATTACAGAGGAAAGGCACCAATATCAAGGACAACCAGCATCACTTGACTCCGCAACTATTGGTTAAGTTTGAATCAAGTGCTTCACAAGGATTTCAAGGCAAAGTTAAAGTTTGCAAAAGACGTTTAGTTGTAAATCTTTGCTGGCATCTTTTTAGGGAGAACTCCTGCGAAAGACAGCTCATAAAGGGGTTGTGAGGATCAATCATTATGAAGCTTATAGAAGAGGAATACCCAGGGGGAGTAGGAGGCTATACAAAAGAGGTATAGCATGCACCTATTGAAAAGAGTAATAACACTATGATTACTGCAGGAAGACGGCCGAGAATGATTAGAAGAAACCTTTTCACAAAGTCTGACAATCTGTTGATTTGGAGAATTTTGCATAAACCAAGACACGGAAGAAAAAGAAGTCGTGTGTAGCATAAGATGAGTGGGACAAAGACGTGTTGGGTCAAGTAAAATATGTAACATAGATACAAATGATAGTGGCGATACCAACTTCCCCATTAGTTTTTAATAATGAAATACAAGCCTGGAATCCCTATTTCCTCAAGAGTCTTGCATCACAACCTTTTTCGAGATTTTTATTTTGCTTCCCAGTTCTATTTAACATTTGCCCGGTCTTCACTGACAGCATTTTTACGAATCTGATCAATCATTCTTTTACTAAGACCTCTCCTCTGTAACTTTAGCATCTTGATAATGATCATCTTCTCATAATTACCATTCAAAAGTAGTCCAAGAGATAGTGAGATGTCAATAGCAGCTTTCGAATCAATGTTAAAACTAAAACACCTTAATTGAAAAAAAAATTAAAATAAAATAAAACTACGTATAATATTTCTAGAGAGAATACCACAATTCAATTCAACATGAACAAGCAAAATTAAAAAGAGTGTATAATTAATCCCAAGCCCTCCTAGTGGTGGAAGGAAAAAGAAGAGCCTCAAATGTGCCAAACGGAGCACAAATTATCTCAACTGCACCAAGCAGTTATTTTCTGCAAAAAAAGGTTAAAACTTAAATTGGAAAACAAAAGATAAAGTGTTAATTGCATCTAAAATAGAGTACCACCTTAGTCCTAAGAAGCAAAGCAGAAGTTGACTTTTAATCCTAATTAATGGCAAGTGTACATCCTCAGTCCTAGTACTTTTAGAAGAGCATTCTCACCAAAAATAACTGTAGTTTAGCACATACATCTTCAAAGATCTCTAGCCCGCTGTTTTACCCAAAACCTGATCCCCACACCACACTTGACAGCACTCTATGCCTTCAACCAAACTACAGTGAGAACCTTTGCTCTTTGTTTTCGTGAATATGAAGTTTGAGCTGTTAGAATTGTCTGTTCGGTTTTAAAGTTAGTTTGGACATCTATTTTGACCGGTGAATTTAGAGGTAATTAATACATTTAGAAGGAGAGCCGAGCAACAGTAAAGTTGTCTCTGTTGGTCACGGGTTCAAGCCGTGGAAGCATCCACTAATGCTTGCATTAGCTAGGCTGTCTACATAACACCCCTAGGGGTGCGGCCCTTCCCCCGACCCTGCGTGAATATGGGATGCTTTGTGCACCTTGCTGCCTTTTTTTAATACATTAAGAAAGTTGAGCATACTTACATTAAAAAAGTCATATCTGGGGGGACCAAACAGTATGTAGCACTTAAATATATCAACACTTATTGTTCTACCTTCCAACAATGCCGTCATCAAAGACATCTAACAATTGATAGATAAACTCTTCAATATCATCATTTGTCCCTTTTTCATAGGTTCCCTGCAATATAAAAATTGGAACCATACGTCATGAGTTCATATTTTTCATTTTTTACTTGCAATAGAAGCTTCATGAATGATCTTACTTCACTGATAGACAGATACATTTCCACATTTATGCAGTAAAGGATTAAAGGGTAATGGTTATCTGAATGAATTACAGTTAGCAAATATAACACCGTTCTCTACATCTATGTTCTTCACTCTGGATGTCCAGGAGGAGAACAACAATATGCTGATAGAAAACTTGAAATGGCACACAAGGAGAGGGCATGCATTTCTAGAGAGACCTCAAATTTCAGAAGAAAAGGATAACACTGTAGAGGGTTATTATGGTCGTTCTAGGGGTATGACGGACACAGGAAAGCAGAAACACTAGCAGTTGATTAAGTCTTAAGTCTTGTGCTAAAACGTCTCTTCATCCCATTTAGCTCGGCCCTAAATTAGTTCAGCCATTAAGCTTATCCAGTGAGTCCTACCAACGTAGGTAAATCATGCTTCAGCAATTACTACCCTTGAGTATAGGGACTGCAGTTAGAGCTGCCTATGGCACTTATTCATGGAGACAGTCCCTACATCTCTTCCCTGTTTATACTTTTGCATTCTTTTGGGGCTTATATCCGAGCTAGCTTGGAATGCAGTCTTAATAAAAATGGATGCTCAAATGCAGTAAATGCAACTTATAGTTCCTTCTGTAGATATTGCTTCAACTTTTAAGTCCCATTCTCCATCCTCCAAAAGTTCTTGAATATTTTGTGGTTTTGAGTATTCTAGGGCTCATCATTAAAATCTGGTTCCATATTACTCTTCTCCTTTTTTGCTCTATTCTTTTGTTTTATATGCAAGACCACCGGACTATTTTGGATAGTTTAGGTGTTCTCATGGTATAACCTTGTCATCCTTCTTTATTTATTTATAGGATAACCTTGCCGTGCTTAAACATGGAATTGTACTTCTTTTAGTAAGAACGAAGTTTATTTGGCTATGGTTGCCTCCTCTTCAATATCAACCGTTCTTCTCTTTCCTTTAGATTAGGTTTAGCTAAAAGCCTAAAACTAGATAATAACCTAACACAAACTCTAAAACCTTTCCTTCTCCATTGCTTGTACCATAATACTTGTTATGTACTCGGCAAGCCTTGTCACATATCCACCCACATAACCATTCCAATCTCTACTGACAAACATTTGTAAAAGTCACCTAGAAATCCTTGTACCAACGGATCCATAACAACAACAACAAACCTAATATAATCCCACATAGTGAGTACCAACGGATCCACATCTTCTCAAAATTTAGTTTTAGTTTTCTCATTTAATTCAATTTGTGAAGCATATGCAGTAACTGATATCTTTGTTTTCTTTCCCTCACAAATCATAACAAGATAAACCAATCACCAATTCTCTTTACTTGTGAAACTTTATCTTTAGGTCCCAGTTCAACATTATTGCCATCACAACTTATAGCTTGTTGGTCAATATCTCTGACGTTCTTCTTCAGACCATGTCTCCTATAGACACGCAATATTAGCTCTTCTCCTCTTTAAGGTAGACATTACTTTCATTTACTTCTCACTAATTTTATTTACTTCTCCGTACCTAACAAAAAAATTCTTTGACTTCCATGTGAATCAACCTATATACCACTACCAATTTGAAATTGACTATCTTGGAATAACAAATTTAATCTATTCATCCAGTATGATGAGGAATCCTTTCTTATCTAGCATCATATCCACGCACTCTGATGGAACAAATTTCTTTATTCACACCCGTGCATGATATGAGAATCCTTGCTTATACTCCTTAATGCCAAAGTAGTGCGTGCTAAGGATAGAACATTACCATGAGGATAAAGGATTCATCGCAATTGATAATTTTTTAACCTGATCATCAACCTAACACAACCCTCTTTTTCATCCGGACTTGGAACTATATTACTCTGCAAGCTAATGTGAAAAAATTGGTATGTAGTTTTCATATTGTAGATGTACTTTTTTTTTCCCATTACGATGTACAATACTGAGGTTATTATTAATTAATAATGTCCAACATGTTGTAATTCTTTCAGAATGAAGGGCAAATTATGAAAGTTGTTCGTCCTATTATTATAACAACTATGACATGTTAGAATAATGAAGTGGATCATATCATAAACTTAAGCTTGAAAGTCATGGATATGTGAAGGAAAATGTGTTCTTTTCATTATATATTTTAGGTCACAGGTCCAAGCAATTCTCTTAAATGAGTGACGGTGCTTATAAGTCATGGCATTAAGGGTAAATTAGGACAACCTAAAGAGGAACCTGTGTCACATAAAAGCAATAAGAAAAACAGGAATAAGATGAAAAATACTCACTTTAGCAATCACAAGGTCTTCAAATGTAAGCTTTTGATCCTTACGTTTCTGGGTGACCAAATCGAACATTCTATCACCCAACGGCCCTTCAACTCCAATATAACCCTATAACAACAACAACTACCCAGTATGTTCCCACAAAGTGGGGATATAACCCTATATATGCATAAATACCCAATTCATGATTTAATTATTATTTTTTAAATGAAAATTTAATAGACGAGACATAAAATTGACAGGAAGCACCTTGAGAACAGGAGGAGAAATGTAATTTCCATTGCTTTGAGATTGTGCAGCTAGCGAATCGAACATAGATTTCAGGTCTTCCAGTTTCTTCTCGGTGAAAGCTCTACAAAAGTATATCAAATCCGTTTTGAGTTTAAATAGATCAAAAATAGTCAATTGGGTAACCAGTTGCAGTATTATAGAGAAACTTCCACCTCTTAGCTAAAGCAAATCGCGGATTTGTGGAAGACGATTGAGAGTTGCCCATTTTCTGCTCTGCTCTCCTCGACTCTTGGCGTTTTACTACTCTATTAACTATTACTCTACTCTTCACTTCAAGCTATTTCCTGTAATAGACGTGGCAGCAAGCAACCGTTTTCAGATATTTCAAGGATACTACCAAAAGTTAGCGGCCAAAATCAGATCGGCTCAAGGCGACATGTGTGTGTGTTTTTTTTTTTTAAACAAAGATAATATTATTAATAATTAAGTTGTGTGACAAATCATAGAACTAGTAATAGTTATAATTACATATGTCGTGATATTCTTAGTAGAATTATCATCATGACAGTCATTGATACTAAATTGACTAACAGGCCTATCAGCCTCAAAACATAACGCAGCAAAAAGAGGAACAGTTTTCAAAATTGTAGGCCTAGTATTTCTTGCAAAAAGATGTCCCTTCTTAGCTAGTTGGTCAGCCACCATATTTTTTCCTCTGCACACATGGCTAATAAAAGGTTTACCTAGCTCGTCTAGATAGAACCTGCAATCTATATTCAAATTAGATAAAGTAGTATTTGTGGATTGTAATAAAGTAACAAGTGCAAGTGCATCCACCTCCACCACCAGTGGCATTAATTTACGATCAAAAGCTAATTTTAATCCTTGTAATAAAGCAAATAACTCTAAGTAAATAGAGGAGACATAAGGTGATGAACCAGTAAAACATATTATCCAATCAGCATTAGAATTTCTAATTACTCCTCCAATGCCAGCTCCTTTTTTAGAAAAAGCCTCATCAGTATTTAGTTTATAGTGATTATTGATAAGCGGATTCCATTTGATATTATTACTTACCAAAGCTTTACTAATTGGCTTAAAACGATAAGAAGATAAGTAAGTATATTCCGCTGATTGATAAGTAATAATATAATGAGAAATATTATCCTTTTTATGATTGAAAATATTATTATTACGAGTGAGCCATATATGCCAAAGCGTATAAGCTAAATAAGTTTGTGGATTAATGTTATAAGGAAAAACAATTGATTTAGTCTTAATAAGATGATAAACCCACAAGTGAGTGTTATGAGTATGAAGGAGAGGCTTAATGTGATTTACAATACCTAAGTGATTCCAAAGAGCCTTAGCATTTATACAGTCTAAAAAGATGTGTTTAGTAGTTTCATCATCCTTATCACAAAAGAAACACTTGGCAGTTGTCAAAATGTTGATATGATGCAAGAAAGCACATGTAGGTAGTCTATTGTGACAAAGAAGCCAAATGAAACTCTTAATTTTAGGATGAATTAGGAGTTTCCAAATCCAATTGTAACTATGGCCATTATTAGTAAACTTTTGTTTATCTATTATTAATCAATTGTACATAGATTTAACTGAGAAAATACCATCTGTAGTAATTCCCCAGTGTAAAAAGTCATTGTTATTAACTAGATTAGACGTATAAATAGCATCGTTCGTATTTTTAGTAGTATGATCAAGTTCAAAAGATAATTTATCCAAATTCCAACCAAGGGGATCTCTAATATCAGAAAGTCTAAGATGCAATTGATTTTGCATTAGAGGACCATGTATTAAAGATCGAAGGGATGTTCCTCGTTTAATCCAGGGGTCATCCCACAAATTGATAAACTTTCCATTTCCAACTCTCCATTGCAAACCTCTTTGGCAAGAATGACATCAATTAAGGATATTAGTCCATGTTTTAGAACAATTATGACTATTTTGCTTAGAAAGGTATTTATTGTAAAGAATTTTAGACCATATAGAATTAGGTGATGTCACGACCCTAGTTCACCAATCGTGAACATGTCGTGATGGCACCCAGTCCCCACGACTAGGTAAGCCTTAACACGTTGCGGAATATACAAGTTATAAATACTTAAATAAGAAACGGCGGAAAATAGCATAAAAGATATGTAATCCGTGCCGCTTGGCACATACATCCATCACACAATGAATAAAACACTACCAAGATACGGAACCCCACGGTAACACAGACTAAAAGAGATCATACAATTGTAGCTCTATGTGAAAGAAGTATCTAACAACGGAATGAAGGGAAAGACATCTACTAGCACTAGAATAGAAAGAAGGCCTCCGGATCCGCGGACGTAGCAGATCATACCTCGAGGTCTCCCAAAGCGCTGCTGAATCACCTGGTGTGAGCCTGTCCTGATGTACCTGGATCCGCACAACAAAAGTGTGCAGAAGAGTAGCATGAGTACACCACGGCGGTACTCAGTAAGTGCCAAGCCTAACCTCGATGGAGTAGTGACGAGGAAGGTCAGGGCCCTACTGAGAAACAATAATATAATGACAATAACAATAATAAGCAGTTTAAATGATAATAATTTCCGAAATTAACAACAAGAAATGATTATTGCCATCGTCTACAATTAAACTAACAACAAATAGTCAACTCAAATAAACCCGTCCAGGACCTGTGGGAATCGAACCCACAGTCCCATTGACAGTACCTCTAGGTCTCCGGGAATCGAACCCGCAGCCCATGTCTCAATAAATAATCAATAACTCAGGATCTCCGGGAATCGAACCCGTAGTCCCTACCAATAACTCGGGATCTCGGGAATCGAACCCGTAGTCCCTACCAATAACTCAGGATCTCGGGAATCGAACCCGTAGTCCCTACCAATAACTCAGGATCTCGGGAATCGAACCCGTAGTCCCTACCAATAACTCGGGATCTCGAGAATCGAACCCGTAGTCCCTACCAATATCATGCCGGGTCTTTGGGAATCGAACCCACAGCCCTGGGTCTCCGGGAATCGAACCCGCAGTCCACAAGCACAGCCAATTAAGGAATCCACAGAGAGAATAATTATGCTTAACTATAACTTCACCGAAAAATAGTGCCAATAATTAACAAGGAGTTCAAATAAGGCAATTAGGCAACTAAACAGTTAAGTGCTACCTAATCATGCTCTTCTAACCACTACCGGGTAAAATATCAAATTAACAACCAAAGACAGGGATATCGCTCATCGAACATTTTGAATAAAGTACGTGTTCAACAACCAGCGCATGTACACGCCCGTCACCTCGCGTACAAGGCATTTAAACTATCACATAATATCCTAGGGGTAAAAATTCCCCCACACGAGGTTAGACAAGCCACTTACCTCAATTCCGGTACAAAACCGCTAAGAAATAACCCTCATGCCGCGAATGTCGGCCTCCACAAGTGTAGTATCTGATAAAAAATCAATAGAATCACATCAAAATAGGCCAATTGGGCATTACCCAATCAAAATAACTCAAAATGCACCAAAACCCACAAGTTGCCAAAACCCGACTTTCGGTACGCTTATCGAAAAATCACGAAAATTATATATTTGGGTTCCTTATCTCAATACGAGTCCGTGCATATAAAATTTATCGAAATCGGACTCCATTTGCCCACTCAAATCAGAGATTTTCTAACATTTAGGCCTAGGGCTCAAACCCACCTTTAATCTTCCAATTTCGGTGAAATAATCACGGATTTCATGATAAACCAACGAATTAAGGTCAAGAAACTTACCCCCGATGATTTCCCGATGATATCCCAGCGTTTCCCCTTCAAAATCCTCTCTTGGAGCTCAACAATGGCGGTTTTGGTGTGTTAGGCCGCGACTGAAATGTTCTGGACTTAAAGTCACTGCCAGGCCATTTTACTCTACGCGATCGCAGCACTGGGCTTGCGATCGCGATGCACAAAATATGGGCGGCCTAATTTTCCTCTACGCGATCGCGTGGTCCAGGACGCGATCGCAGTGCTCAACCTGACCATTCAACGCGATCGCATCACCCCGACCGCGATCGCACTGCTTTCGATTAACACCCTACGCGATCGCAGACTCTACCTCGCGATCGCAGAGCTTCCTAAATTCACCCTACGCGATCGCATACTACCCCTCGCGATCGCAGAGACCAAAAATTTCCTCTTACGCGATCGCATAGGCAGCTTCGCGATCGCGAAGCACAAAAATTCTCTGCAATATTGCAGCAGAACCAGCAGTGCAATTGGCACCAAAATGGTCCGTTTGGACCCCCGAATTCATCCCGAGGCTCCCGGGACCCCAACGAAAACCACCAACATACTCCAAAACACGATATGAACTCGTTCAAATCATAAAAAAACACGTCTAACAACATCAAAACCCATAATTCACATCGAATTCAAGCCTAAATTTCTTAAAACTTTCCGAATTGAACATTCGATCTAAAACTCGACCAAACGACGTCCGAATGACCTCAAACTTTGCGGACATATCCAAATTCACATAACGAAGCTACAGAAATTGTCCGAATTCCATTCCGACCCCCGGATCAAAATCTCACCTATCGTTCGGATTCGCCAAAATTTCAACCTTCGGCATTTCAAGCCTAATTGAGCTACGGACCTCCAAAATACATTCCGAACGCGCTCCCAACCCCGAAATCACCTAACGGAACTAATGGAACCATCGGATTTTCGTTCCGAGATCGTCTTAATACTGTTCCGGCTACGGGCCATTTTCTAGCTTCAAAGCTCTTATTTAGGGACTAAGTGTCCCAAAATGCTCAAATTTTTAGAACCGACTCTCCCGGCAAACCACAATAGCAGAAAAGAACTTAGGGGAACAGTTAAATTAGGGATTGGGGCGAAATTTTCTAAAACGACCGGTCGGGTCGTTACATCTTCCCACACTTAAAGATTCGTTCGTCCTCGAACGAGCATAGAAAAACATACCTGGGGTAGTGAAAAGATGAGGGTACTGGCTCCACATATCCTGCTCGGTCTCCCAAGTCGCCTCCTCGACCGGCTGGCCCCGCCTGAACCTTTACCAAAGCGATGTTCTTTGACCTTAGCTTTCTGACCTGCCTGTCTAGAATGGCTACCGGCTCCTCAACATAAGACGGATCCTTGTCTAGCTGAACAGAAGTGAAATCCAACACATGCGACGGGTCACCATGGTATCTCCGGAGCATGGAGACATGAAATACGGGGTGAACTCCGGCTAGGCCGGGAGGTAAGGCCAACTCATAAGCAACCTCCCCAACACGCCTCAAAATCTCAAAAGGGCCAATAAATCTAGGACTCAGCCTTTCCTTTCTTCCCAAACCTCATAACGCCCTTCATGGGCGAGACTCGAAGCAGAACCCGCTCACCAACCATAAAAGCCACATCGCGAACCTTCTTGTCCGCATAACTCTTCTGTCTGGACTGGGCCGCACGAAGTCTGTCCTGAATCACCTTGACCTTGTCCATAGCCTCCTGAACCATATCAGTACCTAGCAACCTGGCCTCGCCCGGCTCAAACCAACCCATGGGAGACCTGCACCTCCTACCATATAGGGCCTCGTACGGTGCCATCTCAATACTAGACTGGTAGCTGTTGTTATAAGCAAACTCCGCCAGTGGCAAGAAGTGATCCCATGAGCCTCCAAACTCAATCACACACGCACGGAGCATATCCTCCAAAATCTGAATAGTGCGCTCGGACTGCCCATCAGTCTGGGGGTGAAATGCTGTGCTCAGCTCCACCCGAGTACCTAACTCCTGCTGTACGGCTCTCCAGAACCGTGAAGTGAACTGGGTGCCTCTATCTGAAATGATGGACACTGGAATACCATGCAGCCGAACTATCTCCCTGATATAGATCTCCGCCAGTCGCTCCGATGAATACGTGGTGCTCACCGGTATAAAATGGGCGGACTTGGTCAGCCGATCCACAATAACCCAAATGGAATCAAACTTCCTAACAGTCCGTGGAAGCCCAGATACAAAGTCCATGGTGATGCGCTCCCATTTCCACTCTGGAATCTCAATCTGCTGCGTTAAACCACCCGGACGCTGATGCTCATACTTCACATGCTGGCAGCTGAGGCACCTAGAAACATAATCAACTATATCCCTCTTCATCCGCCTCCACCAGTAATGCTATCTCAAGTCCTAATACATCTTCGCGGCACCCGGATGGATGGAATACCGCGAACTATGGGCCTCTGCTAGAATCAGCTCTCGAAGATCATCTACATTGGGCACACAGATACGCCCCCGCATCCTCATGACTCCATCATCCCCGATGGTAACATCTCGAGCATCACCACGCCGAACTCTATCCTGAAGGACAAGCAAATGAGGGTCGTCGAACTGACGCTCCCTGATGCGGTCAAATAGAGAAGACCGAGAAACCACACATGCCAGAATCCGGCTGGGCTCCGAAAGATCCAATCTAACAAACTGCCTGGCCAAAGCCTGAACATCCATCGCCATAGGCCTCTCCGAAGCTGGTAGATATGCTAAACTCCCCAAACTCTGTGCCCGACGACTCAAGGCATCAGCAACCACATTAGCCTTGCCCGGATGATAGAGAATAGTAATATCATAGTCCTTCGGTAGTTCCAACCATCTCCTCTGACGCATATTCAGGTCCTTCTGCTTAAGCAAGTGCTGCAAGCTCCGGTGATCAGTGTAGATCTCACAAGGGACCCCATATAAATAATGACGCCAAATTTTCAAGGCGTGAACAATGGCAGCTAGCTCGAAATCGTGAACAGGGTAATTCTTCTCATGCACCTTCAGCTGTCTCGACGCGTAGGCAATCACCTTACCGTCCTGCATCAATACCGCACCGAGTCCAACTCGTGAGGCATCACAATATACGGTATAGGACCCCGAACCTGTAGGCAACATCAATATAGGGGCCGAAGTCAAAGCTCTCTTGAGCTTCTGAAAGCTCGCCTCACACTCGTCTGTCCACTGAAAAGGGGCACCCTTTTGGGTCAATCTAGTCATAGGTGCTGCAATCGAAGAGAACCCTCTACGAAACGACGGTAATAGCCCGCCAAACCAAGGAAACTGCGAATCTCAGTAGCGGAGGAGGGTCTGGGCCAACTCTGCACGGCCTCCACCTTCCTCGGATCTACTCGAATACCATCACTCGACACCACGTGGCCCAAAAATGCCACCGAACTCAACCAGAATTCACATTTAGAGAACTTGGCATAAAGCTGCTTCTCCCTCAGAATCTGAAGCACTATCCTCAAATGTTGCTCGTGCTCTTCCCGGCTCCGGGAATATACTAGAATATCATCGATGAAGACAATCACGAACGAGTCCAGATAAGGTCTGAACACACTGTGCATCAAATGCATAAAGGCTGCTGGGGCATTAGTCAACCCAAAAGACATTACGAGGAACTCATAGTGATCATACCGAGTCCTGAAGGCAGTCTTCGGGATATCTGGCTCCGGAATCTTCAGTTGGTGATACCCAGAGCGCAAATCAATCTTAGAAAACACCTGTGCGCCCTGTAACTGATCAAATAAATCATCAATAAGGGGCAAAGGATACCGGTTCTTCACTGTAACCTTGTTCAGCTGACGATAGTCAATACACATACGCATAGAACCGTCGTTTTTCTTCACAAACAATACAGGAGCACCCCAAGGCGAAACACTGGGTCGAATAAAACCCTTGCCCAATAACTCCTGTAACTGATCCTTCAACTCCTTCAACTCATGAGGAGCCATACGGTACGGTGGAATAGAAATGGGCTGAGTGCCCGGCAACAAGTCAATAGCAAAGTCAATATCTCTGTCGGGCGGCATGCCCGGGAGATCAGCTGGAAATACATCAGCAAAGTCACGTACCACTGGAACGGAATCAATAGAAGGAGTGTCAATACTGACATACCTCTCATAAGCTAGATAAGCAGCACACCCCTTCTCAACCATACGCTGAGCTTTGAGAAAAGAAATAACACGGCTGGGGTTGTGATCTCGACTACCACTCCACTCAATACGTGGAATGCCTAACATAGCCAGCGTCATGATCTTGGCGTGACAATCAAGAATAGCATAATGGGGCGACAACCAGTCCATGCCCGAAATTATATCAAAATCGACCATCCCGAGCAACAATAGATCCGCTCTAGTCTCAAAACCACAAATAGTGACCAAACACGACCGATATACGCGGTCCACTACCAAAGAATCACCCACCGGAGTGGAAACATAAATGGGGGCACTCAAAGAATCCCGAGGCACACCCGGATGAGAAGCAAAGTAAGAAGACACATATGAAAAAGTGGAACCGGGGTCGAATAGAACCGATGCCTCCCCGTGACTAACCAGAATAATACTGTGATAACAGAATCGGATGCAACAGCCGCAGCCGCGATCGGGAATAGCATAGAATCCGGCATGTCCCCCTCTCGAGGGCGGCCTCTAGAACCCCGACCCCCGCCCCCGGCCGGGCCGGGCAGTGGAATAGCAGCTCGGAGCCGGAATGATAGCTGCTGGCCCTGAGAACCACGCTGAGGCTGCGAAGACAAAGGAGGTGCCCCCTCCTACGCCTGGGGCACTCCCTAACCGGATGGCGAGTATCCCCGCACCCAAAGCAAGCTCCGGGAGGACACGGTGACTCGTGATCGACCGGCCTCACCCCCACTAGCCTCACCTCTCGGAAGCGACCCCGTGCGGGAGGTGCACCGGAAACCGGGGAGCATAATAGGGCTCCCGAGATGCTCGGAAGAGTCGGGGTACTACCGGCCGCGGCAATGCCGAGTGAACCGGACGACCGAATAACCCCCGCCAAAACGACCGGCCGCCGAGTGCGGGCACCGGAGAAATGGCCCGACTCACGAGACCTCTCGCCTCTCTATCTCCCCGCTCTCTAGGGAGCATACTCTCGATCCTCCCGGCAATGCTAACTGCCTGCTGATAAGATATATCTTCTCCAACTCTCTGGCCATGCTGGATCGGATAGGAGGAATCAAGCCCTCAATAAATCTCCGTACTCTCTCCCGAACCGTGGCTACCAAGGCCGGCGCATGCCTGGCCAGACGGGTGAAACTGATGGCATACTCCGATACTGACATGGAGCCCCGTCGCAACCGCTCAAACTCCGAGCGCCAAGAATCCCTAAGGCTCTGTGGAAAAAACTCCCTCAAAAATAGATCTAAAAATAGAGTCCAGGTCAACGAAGCAGACTCCTTCTGGACTATCCAACTCATACGTGCGCCACCAGTCATAAGCGGCCCCACGAAACTGAAAGACAGTGAAGGAAACCCCGCTGGTCTCCACAATCCCCATAGTACGAAGAATACAATGACACTCCTCTAGAAAACCTAATGCATCATCCGAAGCCAAACCACTAAACACTGGAGGGTCATATTTCTTGAACCTCTCTAATCTACGCCGCTCGTCCTCGCAGGCACCGGTCCACCTCCTGGTTGTGCTCGGGCGGCAGGAGGCATAACCAAAACATCCGGAATCCGTCCCACCGGCACACGCTCGCTCCGTGTAACCGGCCGCGGAGTCCGGGCCCCTCCCCCGCCCGAGATGTAGCCGCAACAAGAGGAAGCAGTCCTGCCTGGGCTAGAGTGGTATACATACTCATGAACCGAGCCAGCAGTCTCCCGTAGTGCCGGAGTAGTAGCAGTCGTAGTCGGTGTACCGTGTGCCCGTGCTCCAACCTCGGTCTACCCGTGGCACCTCGGCGGCAGCGCGCGCGGGTGTCGTGGCCGCACCTCGGACGCGTCCTCGTCCTCTACCCTCGGCCCCGGCCTCCGACGGCGGCAGCAGGGGGCACGGGTACCGATCGTCGCGAGTAGCTCGTGTCCTCACCATCCGCGAGAGAATAGAAATCAATAGTTTAGATTTTGATGCCAAAAATGTCGCACGACAAGGAATCCAAAGAAATGAAGAGTTTCCTAAACGGGTTACATAGTCCCTCGTAAATAAATACGGACGTCTCCGTATCGATCAACGAGAATCTAAGTAACCGGTCTGTGTCCCGTGACTCCTATGAACCTAGAGCTCTGATACCAACTTGTCACGACCCTAGTTCACTAATCGTGAACATGTCGTGATGGCACCCAGTCCCCACGACTAGGTAAGCCTTAACACGTTGCGGAATATACAAGTTATAAATACTTAAATAAGAAACGGCGGAAAATAGCATAAAAGATATGTAATCCGTGCCGCTTGGCACATACATCCATCACACAATGAATAAAACACTACCAAGATCCAGAACCCCACGGTAACACGGACTAAAAGAGATCATACAATTGTAGCTCTATGTGAAAGAAGTATCTAACAACGGAATGAAGGGAAAGACATCTACTAGCACTAGAATAGAAAGAAGGCCTCCGGATCCACGGACGTAGCAGATCATACCTCGAGGTCTCACAAAGCGCTGCTGAATCACCTGGTGTGAGCCTGTCCTGATGTACCTGGATCTGCACAACAAAAGTGTGCAGAAGAGTAGCATGAGTACACCACGGCGGTACTCAGTAAGTGCCAAGCCTAACCTCGATGGAGTAGTGACGAGGAAGGTCAGGGCCCTACTGAGAAACAATAATATAATGACAATAACAATAATAAGCAGTTTAAATGATAATAATTTCCGAAATTAACAACAAGAAATGATTACTGCCATCGTCTACAATTAAACTAACAACAAATAGTCAACTCAAATAAACCCGTCCAGGACCTGTGGGAATCGAACCCACAGTGCCATTGACAGTACCTCTGGGTCTCCGGAATCGAACCCGCAGCCCATGTCTCAATAAATAATCAATACCTCAGGATCTCCGGGATTCAAACCCGTAGTCCCTACAAATAACTCAGGATCTCGGGAATCGAACCCGCAGTCACTACCAATAACTCAAGATCTCGGGAATCGAACCCGTAGTCCCTACCAATAACTCGAGATCTCGGGAATCGAACCCGTAGTCCCTACCAATAACTCAGGATCTCGGGAATCGAACCCGTAGTCCCTACCAATATCACGCCGGGTCTCTGGGAATCGAACCCACAGCCCTGGGTCTCCGGGAATCGAACCCGCAGTCCACAAGCACAACCAATTAAGGAATCCACAGAGAGAATAATTATGCTTAACTATAACTTCACCGAAAAATAGTGCCAATAATTAACAAGGAGTTCAAATAAGGCAATTAGGCAACTAAACAGTTAAGTGCTACCTAATCATGCTCTTCTAACCACTACCGGGTAAAATCTCAAATTAACAACCAAAGACAGGGATATCGCTCATCGAACATTTTGAATAAAGTACGTGTTCAACAACCAGCGCATGTACACGCCCGTCACCTCGCGTACAAGGCATTTAAACTATCACATAATATCCTAGGGGTAAAAATTCCCCCACACGAGGTTAGACAAGCCACTTACCTCAATTCCGGTACAAAACCGCTAAGAAATAACCCTCATGCCGCGAATGTCGGCCTCCACAAGTGTAGTATCTGATAAAAAATCAATAGAATCACATCAAAATAGGCCAATTGGGCATTACCCAATCAAAATAACTCAAAATGCACCAAAATCCACAAGTTGCCAAAACCCGACTTTCGGTACGCTTATCGAAAAATCACGAAAATTATATATTTGGGTTCCTTATCTCAATACGAGTCCGTGCATATAAAATTTATCGAAATCGGACTCCATTTGCCCACTCAAATTAGAGATTTTCTAACATTTAGGCCTAGGGCTCAAACCCACCTTTAATCTCCCAATTTCAGTGAAATAATCACGGATTTCATGATAAACCAACGAATTAAGGTCAAGAAACTTACCCCCGATGATTTTCCGATGATATCCCAGCGTTTCCCCTTCAAAATCCTCTCTTGGAGCTCAACAATGGCGGTTTTGGTGTGTTAGGCCGCGACCTGAAATGTTCTGGACTTAAAGTCACTGCCAGGCCATTTTACTCTACGCGATCGCAGCACTGGGCTTGCGATCGCGATGCACAAAATACGGGCGGCCTAATTTTCCTCTACGCGATCGCGTGACCCTGGACGCGATCGCAGTGAACAACTCAGCATTCAACGCGATCGCATCACCCCGACCGCGATCGCACTGCTTTCGATTAACACCCTACGCGATCGCATCCCCCGAGTCGCGATCGCGAAGAACAACTCCCGGTCCTTACTCCTCTACTCTACGCGATCGCAGACTCTACCTCGCGATCGCAGAGCTTCCCAAATTCACCCTACGCGATCGCAGAGACCAAAAATTTCCTCTTACGCGATCGCATGGGCAGCTTCGCGATCGCGAAGCACAAAAATTCTCTGCAATATTGCAGCAGAACTAGCAGTGCAATTGGCACCAAAATGGTCCGTTCGGACCCCCGAATTCATCCCGAGGCTCCCGGACCCCAACGAAAACCACCAACATACTCCAAAACACGATATGAACTCGCTCAAATCATAAAAAAACACGTCTAACAACATCAAACCCATAATTCACATCGAATTCAAGCCTAAATTTCTTAAAACTTTCCGAATTGAACATTCGATCTAAAACTCGACCAAACGACGTCCGAATGACCTGAAACTTTGCGGACATATCCAAATTCACATAACGAAGCTACAGAAATTATCGGAATTCCATTCCGACCCCGGATCAAAATCTCACCTATCGTTCGGATTCGCCAAAATTTCAACCTTCAGCATTTCAAGCCTAATTGAGCTACGGACCTCCAAAATACATTCCGAACGCGCTCCCAACCCCGAAATCACCTAACGGAACTAATGGAACCATCGGATTTTCGTTCCGAGATCGTCTTAACATTGTTCCGGCTACGGGCCATTTTCTAGCTTCAAAGCTCTTATTTAGGGACTAAGTGTCCCAAAATGCTCAAATTTTTAGAACCGACTCTCCCGGCAAACCACAATAGCAGAAAAGAACTTAGGGGAACAGTTAAATTAGGGATTGGGGCGAAATTTTCTAAAACGACCGGTCGGGTCGTTACAGGTGAATGGAAGAATCGCCAAGCAAGACTTGCTAACAAAGCATCATTCTTAGTAGTAAGCTTTTGAATTCCTAGTCTCCTTGATCTTTGTTAGTTGTTACCAAAGACCAATTAAGAAGATGTATTTTTTTCTTCGTGGATGTAGTACCCCATAAAAAGTTCCTTTGATATTGCTCCATTTTATTGATAATATATTTAGGAATCTTAATATATTGCATAACATGATTAGGAAGATTGTTTAAAGTTGATTTAATAAGAGTAGATTGACCCGTCAAAGTTAGAAAATTCGTTTTCCAACCTGCTAGCCTATTTTTAAAATTATCAAGAAGGAATTGAAAATGTTCTTTTTAGGCCTATAAGTGAACATTGGAAAACCTAAATATTTGCCAAAAGAGCTATCTTTCTTAACAGAAAAGGATTTTAATACAAAATTCTTATTAGATAAAGTAGTATTTTTTGAGAAGAAAATTCTCGATTTATCAAAATTAATTTTTTGGCCCGAACAAGCTGTAAAATATTCAAGAGTGTCAATAATAATATGACAACTTTTAGTAGTAACTTTGGACAGTAACACAATATCATCGGCAAATAGAAGGTGTGATAATGGGGGACCCTTTGTGGAAAGTTTGATAGGATGCCATTGGAGATGTTCGACTGAAATTGATATTCTCCGTAAAAGCATTTCCATACACATGATAAATAGATAAGGAGACAAAGGGTCCCCTTGTCGAATACCACGTGTAGGATTGAAAAATTGGGTTCTAGATCCATTAATAAGGATCAAAAAGGAAGAAGTTGTTATGCACGACATGATAAGCCTAATCATAGGCTCAGGTATTTCAAAATATGTAAGAGTTCTTCTAATAAAAGCCCACTCTAATCTATCAAAAGCTTTTTCTAAGTCTAATTTTAATAACATGTAAGAAGTTTTACCTTTAGTGGTTGTAAAGTAATTTAAAATTTTCTTAATTATTATAGCATTATCAGAAGCACGTTTCCCTTTAAGGAAACTCGATTGAGTAGGTCCAATAATTTTTGAAATTACTAACTTTAGTCGTATAACAATTAACTTTGTGAATAATTTATAGAGAGTATTACAAAGACTAATGGAATGATATTGTTGAATCAAATTAGAATGTTTAACCTTAGGAATAAGGCATATAAAAGTTTTATTTAACTCCGGAGGAATAGTATAATTGGAGAGAATTTCCAAGCAAAAAGGAATAACCTTATGACTAACCTCCGACCAGTATTTTTGATAGAAAAAAGGGTGTAGTCCATCCGGGCCAGGAGATTTAAAAGGTTTAAAGCTAAATAAAACATTCTTAGTTTCTAAAGGAGTAAAAGGTTGATTTAACATATTAATGTCATTATTTGTAATATTATGAGGAGGAATATCAGAATAACAATTTGAAGAGTTGAATTGATTAGTTGTATAGAGATTGAGATAAAGGTTGGTAATATAGTTAAGAAGTTCATTATGATGTGAAATCCAATTACCTACAGAGTCACAAATAGTAAAATTCTATTTCTTCTACGCCTATTAATAGTAGTTAGATGGTAAAATTTAGTGTTGGCATCACCATCATTTAGCCAATTTATACGAGATTTTAATCTCCAAAATTGTTCTTCAAGCTGTAAAATTTTACTATATTCTATTGATAGATTTTTTTCTAGATTTTGTAGGAATAAACTAGTAGGGTAATGAATTGATCTTTGAATTCCAGCAAGTCTAGCAAGAATGTTCCTTTTTTGTTTAAAAATATTACCAAACTGATTTTTATTCCAAAAATTAACAGCTTCTTGGAACCTAATTGTTGTAGTAGTTAGATTAAAATTTCCAGACCAAATACTTCTAACTATATTAGAAAATTGAGGGTGTGTTGTCCACATAGGTTCAAATCTAAAAAAAAATTATGAATTATGTTATTTGGTTCCAGTGATAGTAATAGAGGACAATGGTCCAAATAAGTCCTGGGTAAATGAGTTACCATAGAGTCTAGGTATAATTTAAGCCAATTAAAATTGGCTAAACATCGATCAAGACGTTCCAAAATTGTATAACCAGGAGCACGTTTATTAGTTCAAGTAAATCTACTACCATGAAAACCTAAATCTACTAATTGGCAACTGTTCAAACAGTCAAGAAATTTATCTACTCTAGAATTGCTAATAGGTAAGCCTCCATACTTTTCATTATGATTAACAACTTCATTAAAATCACTGTGAGCACGTGATTTTTGCCCTACATGAGAATTACTCCCAAAAATTTCAAAATAAAATAGTTTTGTGTTGTGCGTGATTTTTTTTTGTGATTTTTGTGTTATTTTTCTCTTATTATTTGCATTATTGTGTGTGCGAGTCTATTTAAAAAGTGTTTGCATTTGCATATTAATTCATGTTTGCAATTTAGAGTAATTAAGTTTGTTTTACGGAAAAAAAAAAATAATAACAAAAAATAATGTATTTTTGCATTTTTACCATTTATTGTCCAATTGTGTGATTTCACTTTATATTTAATTGATATTTAATTATGTATGTTAATTATTAGTATAACTTAATTAGTACTTTTATAAATTTTATTTAATTTTGTAGTATAGTTAGAATTTTGTTTTAATAAGATTAGGAACTAATTAATTAAGGAAAAGGAAGTAATTGAAAACTTGGTTTGAAATTTGGATAAGCCCAAATTCCCTAAAGTCCAAGCGGCCCAATTACCCAGTCCAATTCGAACCCTTCTTAGAGATATCCAAACGACGTCGTTTGGTCATACTTGATTTGGACCATTGATCTCAAGTTGATCAACGGCCAAGATCCTATCTTCCCTTACCCATTTTTGTTTAACCCGACCCATTACCCGTTCCAAAAACAAACCAAGATCACAACCGTTGGATTTTTATAATCCAACGGTTCATATCAATTCAGGCAATTTTGATATATCATCTTCCCCCCCAATACCCCCAAACCATTCCCATTCCTGAAAATCCCCAATCCAAGAACCCTAACGGCCGCCACCCCGTTCCACCGCCTGAAACCCGGCGGCAACAACGCCGCCGGTCACCAAAATAACACCCCTGAACCACCAAACCACCCTGAGTCCGAATCCATAACTCCCTCTCCTCGAATCATCACCAAATGGTTCGAATCTTCAATCGAAGATTCGAGCCAAAGTCAAAACCATCCCCAATCAACTCCAAATTCATACCACAGCACCCCCGCAACCCCCTCACCACCATACCGTCGTTGGTTCCCTTCGAATCAACCCAGGATTTGTCGGATTTCAATTAAACCGTATGAACCCTAAAACTCGAATTGGAGTTTCTTCATCGGACTTTATGAAGATTAAGGTCTAATAGACCTTAATTGACTTGTTTTTCACTAGAAAAACATTTCAATTAAGGTCTTTTCAACCTTGAATCCCAAAGCCCAAGTTGGCCGATCCTCGAATTTTTCAAGGTATTTCTTCTTCTTTTATGATCTCATTTATTCATGCCCGTCATTTAGTTTAATCGTTTTGTAGTTTCATTCGTCGTTGGTTTTCTTTAAATAGTCTTCAATTTTCTGTTTTTCTTTCTTCTATCAAAGACCTTTATTTGGTCAATTTGTTGTCTCTGATTCGTTTAATTGAATATGTTAGTTGTAGAATGCGAACTCGCGTCGATTAGCGTTGTCGAATAGTTAACTTGGCATATGTCCGGCATTGGCCGAGATTTGTAAGATCACTGTTTATTGGTTTCGATTTGTTATTAACACATGTTATAGTTAATCGAATGTCGTCGTCTAATCGAATAGAATTTGTGGTGTGAAAGCCCGGGCAGTGGGTTATCGTTGTTTTAAATTGTATTGAGTTGGAGATTTGTTGATTCATGTGGTTGATTGACATTGATTCTGTTAGTTACTGAATTGGTTATAGCTGAATTAAGTTTAGTTTCATAAAAGTTGTTAGTGGACTGCCAGCATGTTAAGCCATTAGGACAACCCATATTAATATGCCCCTTTGAGTAGTGGAACCTGCTATACAGCAGGCCACTGAATGCCCTCTGAAACCAGGAGTTTAATATTAGTAATACCCACATTTAGACAAGGTTGAGTGCTAAAAACAGAGGTATGGGTTCAGCAGAGATAGGGATGGGCAGAGGTTATTATTTTTGTTCTGCTCATTGGCTTTAGGAGGGGTCTTAGCTATAAGTAAAGGGGAGATATAGGGGAACAGGGGGAGGGACACTGGAACACAGTAGGGAGAAAGAAAAAGGCTTAGAATCTGAAAAGAGCAGACCTTAGAGAGAGAGAGATAGGAACAGAATAGAGAGGGTTGAGGAGCCTGAACTTTAAGAGACTGGAGAGTATTCTGAAACAGGAGTTTTTTTTTAGAAAAAAAAATACAGTGAGAGTTTCAGGAGGAGAAAAGACGAGGAGGAATCTTTCAACTTGTTCTATCAACCTCCAGTGAATTTCAGCTTGTAGCTTGATATGCATGTTTCTAGTTGAGAGTTTTTTTATCCCCACAATAATACAGTGAGAGTTTCAGGAGGAGAAAAGACGAGGAGGAATCTTTCAACTTGTTCTATCAACCTCCAGTGAATTTCAACTTGTAGCTTGATATGCATGTTTCTAGTTGAGAGTTTTTTTATCCCCACAATCTCATAAGTCTAACGGTTTCAAATTTGAGGTCTTCATTTGAGTTAATTTGGGTCACTAGTCAGTAGCGTGTTACTGTTATTTTGGAGAATTGGTTTCGGTTCAAGTTTTTTCCTATTTGCTGGGCGTGATTGTTTGTGACTGCTGGTGCTATTTTTGGAGCAAATTCATCAATCCAGTTGTTGTTGATCTACCTTACCTCATTCTTATTTACTATTTCCAGGTATATACCTCTCTATAATCTCTATGTATTGCTGAAAAGCTAATTTGAAGAAGGAAATAAGAGAGCTAGAAGATCGGCTACATTTACCTGTTTGCTTATGCAGAAGAATTGCAGTTTCATTTACAGTTTACTATATTTGTAGGATGATCGCTATCATTTTCCTTTAAACACATTGTAGTTAAGAACTGGGCACTTATTATTTGCACATAAATCATACATGACTTTACATTAATTCGAATTGGTCTAATAGTCATGTGGTCGGAATAACTGTTGGTGGTATCACCTAGATCTCATGCGTTCGAAGAAAATGGTGATTGAACTCATATTGATATTATAAGTTGCGTCCATGTTTCGGTAATTCGAGCTGCCACGGGATTTGCAATGTTGTAGACAATCTTGGTACTGCCTATTGCAATTGAGAAATGAATGTAGGGAATAGATTTGATCTAACTTCTTTTACTGTTTTTTTGTGCCTATAAAAATGGGAAACATGCTTATTAATTAATATAAGGTTGAATCTCCAATTTTATTTCATCTTGTGATAGCTCTTGTCAAATTTGAACTAAGATATGACTTGGTGTATATTTCAATTTCATCCCTGTTTTGGATATATTACCGTTTTTTATGAGTTGGGATATCCATCATGATTGTTAAAAAAAAATGTATCAAATATTCATGGTTTGATTTCTTCTTCTATTTGTTAAACGAAATTGGATGTAGTTAAAACAATATCAGAAGATATAAAGGTCATATATCAGTTTATGAATATAAAAAGAATAAAAAAAAAATGAATTATTTCGTACTGCGATATAGGAATCTCATTTTAAGATTATTGCTTGTTATAATAATGGAGACATGATAGAGTGTAATGATCATAAGTGAAACACTGCCAGTAGACCGAGAGGAAACAAAGGCATCCTAATTTTCTTTTCACATACATGTAACTAACGTATTTTTATAAGTGTTGTGCATTTTCTCAATAAATTTTGCAACTTTAGGCATCCGTATAACCCATGGCCCTCATAAATGTATATATAAAATATTTAGATTCCGGGGTGTGCCGTTTAGCGGATTTCACGGCATTCCCAAAACAACAACGCGTTAGTACCTTTAGGCGCGTTAGTTAATAATAATACCTTCCTAATCACGGGTGCGCATTTATGTGACCCAAATCTTACTCTCGGCGAAACTGAAATACGTTAAAGTCACAGGCGTACTGGTTGCGGTGTGACTCGAAATGCATTTTCGTGACGTCGCAATTGTCCTAAAATAAAAAGCGGAACATTAAAAGCACCTAATTAAAATATATAAGAAATCAGATAAAAACAAAAAATCGCAGTTGAGCGACCGTGCTAGAACCACGGAATCCGGGAGTGCCTAACACCTTCTCCCGGGTTAACAGAATTCCTTATCCAAGTTTCTAGTTTCGCATACTGTAATACAGAGTCATAAATTTCTTCGGCTCGGGATTAAAACCGGTGACTTGGGACACCATTATTCTTCCAAGTGGCGACTCTGAATTAAATAAATAAATCCCGTTTCGATTGTCCTTTAATTGGAAAAACTCCCTCGCGTGCTCGTCGCGGGCGCGTAAAAAGGAGGTGTGACAGCTCTGGCGACTCTGCTGGGGATGTTTACCTCTGAACTTCGGTTCATGGTCTAAGAATTCGAGCTCGGTTAAATTGTTGTTTTGTCTATATCTGATTTTACTACATGTTTAATTAATGTGCTACATGTCTACCGCTTTGATACTAGTTGCACTGTATATACAAACTGTTATATGTTTACCGCTTTGATATTGCGTGAACTGTATATAAAACTGTGCCGAAAACCCGTCTCTTCTTACCCCGGGGATGTGCTTACTGGTTGAGACTCCCCTTTCTGTTAGTGTCAATACCAAAATAAGAAAAGAGGCAGGATAAGTTACAAAGCCGGACGATCCCGCGGGTCCCCGTACGTAGCTCCCTCCTCAAATCCGAGTTGTCTGCTCGGGTACACGGTCTAGTACCATTGAAAAGCATCAGGATATTGAGCCTAGATTTAGGACGTTTATTTGCATCATATCTGACTTAGGGGACTCAACACAGGGGTTGGGTCCGTCTAGGACAGGTGACCCGGTAATCAAAAGACCGAGCATGTTATATGTTGCATTTATTTGTCCTAGATTATTATTGGCTAAATTCCTGAAAAATAAAAAGAGAGAAAATTTTAGAAAAAAAAAAATCGAAATGTCAACGAAACGCCGTCGAAAGTTTGAAAAGAAAATTTGAAAAATAGGTGGAACAATTTTTGTTGAAATAATTGGTCAAATAATCCTGACCGAACTACGCAGGTTTGATTCTCGCCGTTAGGCGGGATACGTAGGCAACCCTCATCGGGTCCAACCACCCCTATAAAAAATCAAAAAAAATGTTTGTTTAATTTTGTCAATAAAATCGAAGGGACGCTGTTTTTGAAAATAGCCGAATGTTCCGAAAGGACGCCGGAAGGCTGTTTTTTGCAAAAATGGCCACTTTGAATCATTTTTAATAATTTGCGGGCACAACCTTGAAATATTCCTTGTGGAAATGTTGCAAGGCCATAGCCGCAAAATCAAGTTCGGGTTCACACCCCTTTTGCAAAAAATAACCAAAAAATGTCAATTTTTTGATTTTGTTATAAATAAATCGGGTGATGCTATTCTTGCTTAAAATAGGCCGAATGTCCCTCAAAAAGACACCGGAAGGCTGTTTTTGCAAGAATAGCCACTTTGAGTCATTTGTAAATAATTTTGGACACAACCTGGAAATATTCCCTCGCGGAAATGTCGAAAGGCTGTATCCGCAAAAATCAAGTTTTGAGTCATCACTCAACTTTACAAAAATAACCACTTTATCAAATAAGCCATTACATGGTCGGAATTTTGCTGAAATAGCCATATTTTTGCATTTTTAATTCCTCAGTCTTGTGTTGGCCTGTGTCGGAGCTGAACGATGCCCCATAGGCCCCAGGATAAAAATTTTGAATTTGCATCTTCTCAAATAAAATTTTGCAAAAAGAGCCACTTTGTCTGAATAAGCCATTACATTGCCAATTTATGAAAAATAGTCTTGCGTTGGTTTATGGTGATGCCGAACGATGCCCCATGAGCCACAGGATAAAAAAAAAAAAAATTTTAAGTTTATCTTTCTTAAATAATTTTTGCAAAAAATAGTCATTTTGTCAAATAAGCCATTACATGGCCAATTTTGTAGAAATAGTCATAATTGACGTTAAAACTATTCTGATTCTTGTAGAAATCTCTGGCACAAGGCGTGAAAGTTTTTTTTTATGAGAGTTTGTAGTTGGAGTGAGCTTTACCATTTTTTCTTCAAAGAAATCAAAAAAAATCAAAATCAAATAAATACCTCTTTACTTCTTGCATTAATTTGCAAGAACTACGCTCGGTCTGATTCATGCGGGGTCATGATACGTAGGCAATCCACATAGGATTCGACCATAACCAAAAAAAAAAATGAAAAAAAACCACAAAAAGGGAAAAAGAAAAGAAAATAGCAGGAAAAAAAAAAAAAAAATGATCAATAAGCGGGATACCTTAATGCTGACATGCTGGCTTTGTTTTGTTGTGCCCATTTACAGAAAGGTGGTTGGTTGTGGTTCTAAAATAACTCTTCCCCGTAAGACAAAGTCGGAGGACAATGGCAGATAATCTCAAGACTGAGTGGGTTGGTACAGGTACCCGACAACAACTGGTTGAACGGAACCACGGGTTAGTAGAGGAAGTCAAGATATTGAGACAACACGTGGCCGATATGTATCGGGCGTGGATGGATGGAAAAGCACCGCCTCCGCCACCACCTAGCTTCCTGGACTCTGTCCTTACCCGTACAATGAACCCGATGCCAGATGATCTCCCGCACTCTCCATATATACCCGCCTATCACAACTTCTCCATCCATTCGAGTAGCTCAATTACTCGTCCCCCAACTATGTTTTCACAACGCTACTCCCGTCCCCAACACCACTACTCTCCCTGGGACAACCAAAATCGTACATCACCTGCCAGGTACCCGGCTCCACAAAAGGCTTACCAACCCCCACGAACATACCGGAAACCCCCCGGGTCAGGTTTCAGGCCAAATAAGGCGTTTAGGGAGGAAAGGTTGTTGAAGCGAGAAAAGGCGCTCACCCCTATCGGAGAGTCCTATGCAAGCTTGTTTGAAAAGTTAAAACATGTCGGCCTGATTACACCGCTCCCCGGATATACTCCCGATCCACGTGCAAGAAGCTTCGATCCTACTGCACGATGTGCATACCATTCCAATGTCAGAGGGCACGATATTGAGAGTTGTCGTACCTTGAAAAAGGAGATAGAAAGAATGATTCAAAAAGGGTGGTTGATTGTGATCAATGACGACGACAAGGAGCACACGAATCCTCTGGGTGGTGTATTGACTGAAGCTAAAAATGTTGAAGCAGATGGCAGCCTCGGCAATATTGATGCAGAGCTTAGTGGCTAAAATGTTGTGCTTGGTAATTGGGAAGACACTCCATCTTTTGGTCAGCTAGATGGAGCTTTGGTGGTTCGTTTTGTCGTCATTTCTGTTGTCCGAGTTATTTTCAGGTTTTCCTGTGGTCAAACCCTTTTGTGTTAGCAGTTTGCAAGTCTTGCCCAGTTTTGTTTCAGGGCTGTACTCTAGTTTGTTTTGCTTGTTTTGTCATTGAACCATTTCGTTATTAGTTTAATGAAACTTTCGGTCTTTTGTTACTTCCGGTCATTTTATTTGTTTAGTTCTTTTTACCCTTTAGATTTGTCTTGTGCTCAAACGCCGAATCTAGTGACACGACATGCGCACACATAATTGTGGCTTAATTCTAAAAGTTAATCATTAAGCAATTGGAAGATGATCGGGTCATCTAAAGGAAATAGAAACAATTTGAGATTATTCGGATCCCGAGTCATGTGAAATCGGGGCAACTAAAAAGGAAACAGTTAAAGGCAAGCTGGCCAAATCGA
This sequence comes from Nicotiana noctiflora, assembly GCA_032618575.1. Taxonomy (NCBI): domain Eukaryota; kingdom Viridiplantae; phylum Streptophyta; class Magnoliopsida; order Solanales; family Solanaceae; genus Nicotiana; species Nicotiana noctiflora. The sequence goes on from JASVEL010000250.1 coordinate 52,950, forward strand.
CGTGGGGTCATTCACAATAATGAAAATGAGAGTGTTGTCCAACTGTGCTTTAAAGATATGACGAATGTTAATTGTGTTGTTTATACTTGGCATGTTTTGAAGATTGGAATGACGAAGGCATTTTGTTCTGCTATCTAAACACTTTATCCATCGTCCACCCTTTGAGCCTTACTTTAAATTCTTTCACACCCCTCATTCGGAATTAGTTACAAAGACTAGAAACAAGAGTTTGAAAGGTAAGAGAGAGAAATGGAGAAAAGAAAAAAAAAAATATATATAAAGAGAAAAAAAAAACAACAACAAAAAGAGATAAAGAAAAGAAAAAGAAAAATGTGTGAAAAAAAAAAAGGAAACTTGAAAAAGAGGAAGTGGGAACTACGTTTGACCTGATTCCTTAAAAAGGATACGTAGGCGCTTCACAGCTCGGTCATAGTGTAAATAAAGAAATAAAAATTCCCAAGTAAGAAACTGGGGCCAAGAAAAAATTTGTGTTTATGTAAGGAAAATATAGGATTCCGAAGGTTGTAATTTTGAACCCAATTTGTTTTATTTTGAGCCTTCAATACCCTTTCTTTCTAGCCCTGTCCAAACCCACATTACGGTCCAAAGAAAGACCTTTTGACCAAATCTTCAAAAGAGGCTGAGTTAGGCAAATGAGAGAAGTCTTATCAGAACATAACACTCTGATTCCCATCAGAAAAGACTCCGATCTCCAGCAGAAAATAGGATAGCCTTAGCGGTAACACCCCTAATCCCCAGCAAAAAGTAACACAAATGAGAGAGTCTTAGCGGTGAAAACCTTCACAGGCACCATAAGGCGATGAAAGCTGAGAGAAAAACCGAAATGAGAGAGGCTTGATAGTGAAAACCCCTCGGGCACTACAAGTCAAACAAAGATTGGAAATCAGATGGGAAAGCCCCAGGCGAAGATTACGAAAGGCGGTTTAACGATGGAAGATAGGCTATATGTGCATGTCATGTCCATTAGAGTCGGTACCCACGTTTGATAGGTTTACTTTATAATTTTTCTTTTTAGAGGGTCATCTTCTTTTTGTCTTTTATTTTGTCTCCTTTTATCTTTATCCCTTTTTTATCGAATATTCCTCAATAGAGTCTGTTTGCAAGAAATGACTGCAAAATTTTCCATCAGCTTTCCAATTACGCAAGACGGGATTTTGATTGGTACACCCAAGTGGTATAAGTCAGGAAGGATCAAGCGCCAGGCCAGTGTCCAGAGGGATATTCCCCAGCAATAGGAAAATGACAAAGGGAGGGATTGAGGTCAATAAGGATATCTCAAGGAAGTTTAATGACCTCAAGAAAGGTTAATGAGACTTAAAGGTTGGGAAATGCCCAGTCCTTAGATATGCCGCAAAAGAAGGAGAGATATCCCCAGCAGGAAGGTATTTTCAGTGACAAGGGTGAACAAAGAAAATGGTTCACCAGTAAAACATGCAAGGTCTTCACAAAGGGTCACTATTTGGGTGGTCTGGATACCAGTGGAAAACAATGGGGAAATGGCTTATGAATAAAAGTTGTCAAGCAGGGCGGGGAAGCAATAAAGGAAAAAAAACTATCCCCAGCACGAATATTCTCCCCAGCAAGTTTTGATAATGAAACGCCGAGCATGGAAAGAGGAGGAGAACCATCCCCAACAGGAGCATCACAACCAACCACCTCATTTTAAAACTAACCAATTTTTCTTTGATTTGAAACAGGAAGAAGAGGGGTTGTTGGCAGAAAAGCATGCCACGAAGAAGATTCTCAAACTGGGGCGGAAAATTTTCTCCCGTTGCGAAAATTTTCTCGAAACCAAATACCTGGTTGGGGAAAAAAGCCAGATAACGCGGGGAAATGATCTTTGAACCCGGTTATCCCCAGCAGCTTTGAAAGAAAGAAAATAACAAGCTGTGATAGAGGAGAAAACAACAAGTTGTGATAGAGGAAATTACACCCCCAGCAGACAAAGACAAAACGAGGAAGCTTGCGTTCAGAAAGGCAAGAAGTCGGTATCATCCCCAGCAGTTCTCGAAAAAATGAAACACTGATTTCGAGATTTATCCAGCAGCACTATAGCCTACAAGTTTTTCAAGGGAGCCAAGCGCGAGTCCTGAATGAGGTTTGGAAAGAGGAAAAAGGAAAAGGGATCCCCCGACAGTGTAATCCCCAGCTGATGACATTTCAATCCCCAACGAGCCCGGGAGAGAATAAAGGGTTGAAGGAAGTAGAAAAGGAGGAAATAAAGAAGACCATCCCCAGCAACATTATCCCCAACAGGTAAGTAAACAATTCCAAAGATATCCCCAGCAGTCAAGAGAAAAATAACATGACCCAGGAGGAAAGCAATTCCAGAACAAGATAATTCAGAAGAAAGGATGGCCCAAGAAGCGATGCAGGAAGAAGAAAGTGGTGCAGGAAGGCGACATGGATAGGATGGAGTTAGTGAGATGTTGTTGAAGTCAGGAGCCCGCCTGAAGAGAGGAATGGCGTTTAATTTTAAGAGTTGATGATTGAAGTCAGGAGCCCGCCTGAAGAGAGGAATGGCGATTTATTTTCAAAAGATGTTGTTGGAGTCAGGAGCCCGCCTGAAGAGAGGAATGGCGATTTATTTTCAAAAGATGTTGTTGAAGTCAGGAGCCCGCCTGAAGAGAGGAATGGCGATTTATTTTCAAAAGATGTTGTTGAAGTCAGGAGCCCGCCTGAAGAGAGGAATGGCGTTTATTTTCAAAAGATGTTGTTGAAGTCAGGAGCCCGCCTGAAGAGAGGAATGGCGTTTATTTTCAAAAGATGTTGTTGAAGTCAGGAGCCCGCCTGAAGAGAGGAATGGCGATTTATTTTCAAAAGATGTTGTTGAAGTCAGGAGCCCGCCTGAAGAGAGGAATGGCGTTTATTTTCAAAAGATGTTGTTGAAGTCAGGAGCCCGCCTGAAGAGAGGAATGGCGTTTATTTTCAAAAGATGTTGTTGAAGTCGGGAGCCCGCCCGAAGAGAGGAATGGCGATTTATTTTCAAAAGTTGATGATTGAAGTCAGGAGCCCGCCTGAAGAGAGGAATGGCGTTTATTTTCAAAAGATGTTGTTAAAGTCAGAAGCCCGCCAGAAAAGCAGAACGCCGTCTCAGTTTCCAAGATTTGATAAGGATGGTGAACAATCGAAAGTGACATAGTGGCGATTTATTTTCAAAGGATGTTGTTGAAGTCAGGAGCCCGCCTGAAGAGAGGAATGGCGATTTATTTTCAAAAGATGTTGTTGAAGTCGGGAGCCCGCCTGAAGAGAGGAATGTCGATTTATTTTCAAAAGATGTTGAAGTCAGGAGCCCGCCTGAAGAGAGGAATGGCGTTTAATTTTCAGAGTTGATGATTGAAGTCAGGAGCCCGCCTGAAGAGAGGAATGGCGAGTTATTTTCAAAAGATGTTGTTGAAGTCAGGAGCCCGCCTGAAGAGAGGAATGGCGATTTATTTTCAAAATGTTGTTGAAGTCAGGAGCCCGCCTGAAGAGAGGAATGGCAATTTATTTTCAAAAGATGTTGTTGAAGTCAGGAGCCCGCCTGAAGAGAGGAATGGCGATTTATTTTCAAAAGATGTTGAAGTCAGGAGCCCGCCTGAAGAGAGGAATGGCGATTTATTTTCAAAAGATGTTGTTGAAGTCAGGAGCCCGCCTGAAGAGAGGAATGGCGATTTATTTTCAAAAGATGTTGTTGAAGTCAGGAGCCCGCCTGAAGAGAGGAATGGCGTTTAATTTTCGGAGTTGATGATTGAAGTCAGGAGCCCGCCTGAAGAGAGGAATGGCGATTTATTTTCAAAAGATATTGAAGTCAGGAGCCCGCCTGAAGAATGGAGTGGCAATTTACTTTCGAAGTTGTGTGGGGAAAGCAGTAGAGTATAACAGAGATCCCCAGCATGAATCCAAGTTTGTAAGCAGAAGGAAGGCAACAAGGATCAGAAAGATAGATTCAGACTTCGAAGGAGAATAGTTCGAAGATCACAAGGAAGGGACTAACGGTCGGAGTTCGGCAATCAAGATAGGCCGAAATAACAATTGGCAGAAAAGAAGAAACATCAGAAGGAACAATCAAGCCAACAAAAAGCAAGGCGGCAAAAGCAAGTTGAAGATAGATAGGATCATGTGATCCGTAGGCTAGCCTAGCTTCTTGTTTTATTTTAGCACGATGTAATGAGGAGATCGGTAAGCGGTGATAACAACAACAACAACAGTAACAGCAAGATCACAGCAGTCACGGTAGTCCCAGCTACCAAAACTTCCCGAACTACATTGACCTGATTCCCTTTTAGCCAGGGATATGTAGGAGATCTTCTGAAGCAAAGGTTCGGTCAAACTTTTAAAAAAAAAAATGCTTCACACGGAGTGCTCAGACGGGCAAAAATCGCTCGTATCCGCTCACTTATCTTTGCACGAAAACTCTTCATGTTCCCGCGCAAAGAGGGGCAGCTGTGAGCACGTGATTTTTGCCCTACATGAGAATTACTCCCAAAAATTTCAAAATAAAATAGTTTTGTGTTGTGCGTGATTTTTTTTTGTGATTTTTGTGTTATTTTTCTCTTATTATTTGCATTATTGTGTGTGCGAGTCTATTTAAAAAGTGTTTGCATTTGCATATTAATTCATGTTTGCAATTTAGAGTAATTAAGTTTGTTTTACGGAAAAAAAAAATAATAACAAAAAATAATGTATTTTTGCATTTTTACCATTTATTGTCCAATTGTGTGATTTCACTTTATATTTAATTGATATTTAATTATGTATGTTAATTATTAGTATAACTTAATTAGTACTTTTATAAATTTTATTTAATTTTGTAGTATAGTTAGAATTTTGTTTTAATAAGATTAGGAACTAATTAATTAAGGAAAAGGAAGTAATTGAAAACTTGGTTTGAAATTCGGATAAGCCCAAATTCCCTAAAGTCCAAGCGGCCCAATTACCCAGTCCAATTCGAACCCTTCTTAGAGATATCCAAACGACGTCGTTTGGTCATACTTGATTTGGACCATTGATCTCAAGTTGATCAACGGCCAAGATCCTATCTTCCCTTACCCATTTTTGTTTAACCCGACCCATTACCCGTTCCAAAAACAAACCAAGATCACAACCGTTGGATTTTTATAATCCAACGGTTCATATCAATTCAGGCAATTTTGATATATCATCTTCCCCCCCAATACCCCCAAACCATTCCCATTCCTGAAAATCCCCAATCCAAGAACCCTAACGGCCGCCACCCCGTTCCACCGCCTGAAACCCGGCGGCAACAACGCCGCCGGTCACCAAAATAACACCCCTGAACCACCAAACCACCCTGAGTCCGAATCCATAACTCCCTCTCCTCGAATCATCACCAAATGGTTCGAATCTTCAATCGAAGATTCGAGCCAAAGTCAAAACCATCCCCAATCAACTCCAAATTCATACCACAGCACCCCCGCAACCCCCTCACCACCATACCGTCGTTGGTTCCCTTCGAATCAACCCAGGATTTGTCGGATTTCAATTAAACCGTATGAACCCTAAAACTCGAATTGGAGTTTCTTCATCGGACTTTATGAAGATTAAGGTCTAATAGACCTTAATTGACTTGTTTTTCACTAGAAAAACATTTCAATTAAGGTCTTTTCAACCTTGAATCCCAAAGCCCAAGTTGGCCGATCCTCGAATTTTTCAAGGTATTTCTTCTTCTTTTATGATCTCATTTATTCATGCCCGTCATTTAGTTTAATCGTTTTGTAGTTTCATTCGTCGTTGGTTTTCTTTAAATAGTCTTCAATTTTCTGTTTTTCTTTCTTCTATCAAAGACCTTTATTTGGTCAATTTGTTGTCTCTGATTCGTTTAATTGAATATGTTAGTTGTAGAATGCGAACTCGCGTCGATTAGCGTTGTCGAATAGTTAACTTGGCATATGTCCGGCATTGGCCGAGATTTGTAAGATCACTGTTTATTGGTTTCGATTTGTTATTAACACATGTTATAGTTAATCGAATGTCGTCGTCTAATCGAATAGAATTTGTGGTGTGAAAGCCCGGGCAGTGGGTTATCGTTGTTTTAAATTGTATTGAGTTGGCGATTTGTTGATTCATGTGGTTGATTGACATTGATTCTGTTAGTTACTGAATTGGTTATAGCTGAATTAAGTTTAGTTTCATAAAAGTTGTTAGTGGACTGCCAGCATGTTAAGCCATTAGGACAACCCATATTAATATGCCCCTTTGAGTAGTGGAACCTGCTATACAGCAGGCCACTGAATGCCCTCTGAAACCAGGAGTTTAATATTAGTAATACCCACATTTAGACAAGGTTGAGTGCTAAAAACAGAGGTATGGGTTCAGCAGAGATAGGGATGGGCAGAGGTTATTATTTTTGTTCTGCTCATTGGCTTTAGGAGGGGTCTTAGCTATAAGTAAAGGGGAGATATAGGGGAACAGGGGGAGGGACACTGGAACAGAGTAGGGAGAAAGAAAAAGGCTTAGAATCTGAAAAGAGCAGACCTTAGAGAGAGAGAGATAGGAACAGAATAGAGAGGGTTGAGGAGCCTGAACTTTAAGAGACTGGAGAGTATTCTGAAACAGGAGTTTTTTTTTAGAAAAAATACAGTGAGAGTTTCAGGAGGAGAAAAGACGAGGAGGAATCTTTCAACTTGTTCTATCAACCTCCAGTGAATTTCAGCTTGTAGCTTGATATGCATGTTTCTAGTTGAGAGTTTTTTTATCCCCACAATAATACAGTGAGAGTTTCAGGAGGAGAAAAGACGAGGAGGAATCTTTCAACTTGTTCTATCAACCTCCAGTGAATTTCAACTTGTAGCTTGATATGCATGTTTCTAGTTGAGAGTTTTTTTATCCCCACAATCTCATAAGTCTAACGGTTTCAAATTTGAGGTCTTCATTTGAGTTAATTTGGGTCACTAGTCAATAGCGTGTTACTGTTATTTTGGAGAATTGGTTTCGGTTCAAGTTTTTTCCTATTTGCTGGGCGTGATTGTTTGTGACTGCTGGTGCTATTTTTGGAGCAAATTCATCAATCCAGTTGTTGTTGATCTACCTTACCTCATTCTTATTTACTATTTCCAGGTATATACCTCTCTATAATCTCTATGTATTGCTGAAAAGCTAATTTGAAGAAGGAAATAAGAGAGCTAGAAGATCGGCTACATTTACCTGTTTGCTTATGCAGAAGAATTGCAGTTTCATTTACAGTTTACTATATTTGTAGGATGATCGCTATCATTTTCCTTTAAACACATTGTAGTTAAGAACTGGGCACTTATTATTTGCACATAAATCATACATGACTTTACATTAATTCGAATTGGTCTAATAGTCATGTGGTCGGAATAACTGTTGGTGGTATCACCTAGATCTCATGCGTTCGAAGAAAATGGTGATTGAACTCATATTGATATTATAAGTTGCGTCCATGTTTCGGTAATTCGAGCTGCCACGGGATTTGCAATGTTGTAGACAATCTTGGTACTGCCTATTGCAATTGAGAAATGAATGTAGGGAATAGATTTGATCTAACTTCTTTTACTGTTTTTTTGTGCCTATAAAAATGGGAAACATGCTTATTAATTAATATAAGGTTGAATCTCCAATTTTATTTCATCTTGTGATAGCTCTTGTCAAATTTGAACTAAGATATGACTTGGTGTATATTTCAATTTCATCCCTGTTTTGGATATATTACCGTTTTTTATGAGTTGGGATATCCATCATGATTGTTAAAAAAAAATGTATCAAATATTCATGGTTTGATTTCTTCTTCTATTTGTTAAACGAAATTGGATGTAGTTAAAACAATATCAGAAGATATAAAGGTCATATATCAGTTTATGAATATAAAAAGAATAAAAAAAATGAATTATTTCGTACTGCGATATAGGAATCTCCTTTTAAGATTATTGCTTGTTATAATAATGGAGACATGATAGAGTGTAATGATCATAAGTGAAACACTGCCAGTAGACCGAGAGGAAACAAAGGCATCCTAATTTTCTTTTCACATACATGTAACTAACGTATTTTTATAAGTGTTGTACATTTTCTCAATAAATTTTGCAACTTTAGGCATCCGTATAACCCATGGCCCTCATAAATGTATATATAAAATATTTAGATTCCGGGGTGTGCCGTTTAGCGGATTTCACGGCATTCCCAAAACAACAACGCGTTAGTACCTTTAGGCGCGTTAGTTAATAATAATACCTTCCTAATCACGGGTGCGCATTTATGTGACCCAAATCTTACTCTCGGCGAAACTGAAATACGTTAAAGTCACAGGCGTACTGGTTGCGGTGTGACTCGAAATGCATTTTCGTGACGTCGCAATTGTCCTAAAATAAAAAGCGGAACATTAAAAGCACCTAATTAAAATATATAAGAAATCAGATAAAAACAAAAAATCGCAGTTGAGCGACCGTGCTAGAACCACGGAATCCGGGAGTGCCTAACACCTTCTCCCGGGTTAACAGAATTCCTTATCCAAGTTTCTAGTTTCGCATACTGTAATACAGAGTCATAAATTTCCTCGGCTCGGGATTAAAACCGGTGACTTGGGACACCATTATTCTTCCAAGTGGCGACTCTGAATTAAATAAATAAATCCCGTTTCGATTGTCCTTTAATTGGAAAAACTCCCTTGTGCCCTCGCGGGTGCGTAAAAAGGAGGTGTGACACTAGTTATGATGAATTTTATCTTAGTTTGTTTTTCCGTAGCCATGAGTAGCTAAATCCTTTGTCTAAGGTTTTGATGGAACCTATTGGGAGATGAAATTCTTGTTTATGTAAATACAAATTGCTAGTTTCAATCTTTATTTGTTCAACTTTGTGCTTATTGTAGTTAATTGATAGGATACTCAATTAGATGTGCATATTTAGTGTGCATAACTTGGAAAAAAGTGCAACTTAAGTTATTATTGAACAACACTACTCCCAAAAGTATATGAGGAATCTATAATTGTGGGTTTAAAGGCGGGATTAGGGATAATGAAGCCTTGGGTGTAATCTTATGTGAATTGTGCTAAATAAAATAAGCTACTTTATCTTGGGAAAGTGCAATAGTAAATTTCTATGATTATTCGGGGGAGATTTACGGTAAGATGAGTATTCATGATTGATAGAGATGTGTTGATAAATTTGTATGAGCATAAACATAATGGATTTCATCAATAAGGGAAATTATTGCCTTAGCTTCTTCTTATCATCGTTTACAACCTTAGTAGTTTAGTTTACAACTGTTTAGTTTACTTGCAAGCGTAGTTGGTAAAGAAACATTCAACTGAGATTCAAATATTTAGGAAGCTGGTTCTGAAGAGTTTAATGGGTCTAAAGATAGTGATTAGTAGGTTAACTCTCTGTGGATTCGATCTTGAGCATAATAGTCAGGTTATATTTGTATAATCCGCAGAGTCCTTTTAGAGGGCATAGTTGGGCGTGATCAGTTGGCATTCACTAAACTCGATCTAATGACTCAAACATGTGCATGGGCCTATTGTTTAGGTTAATTTAACGAAAGAGAAGTGGTGGACTCTTATGCACATAGTGATCGACATCATATAGAAGGCCATATGTGATGTGATACACTATAAGCCACATTCAAGTCGTAGACCTTAGTCAAAATTTTCACATGACATACAAGTGATATCCATGAGTATTTGAATTACGAATATGCGTTTGGCACGTGGCTGTCTCTCTTACTCCCGACAATGAATATAGTAGGAAATTAGGAATTCGTTTGTCTTTGGTCCAAACCGTTCTCAACTCACATAATTGGTATTTGTTATGGGCTTCTAGACCAATCCACATCCCAATGTGGACCCTTTGGATTGTGGACCTGTAAGTCATACTCGATAAAACAAATTTTGGGCCTAGAATTACTGGGCCTGGTCCCACTGATGCATAATTCCGAAGATTCAACATGTAAGTAGGGAATGATTCAAAATAGCACGGTATAGCCAGTTTTCGGACTGGTCATTTAAAAATAGTCATCATTTATCAAGTCAATGAAAAATAGCCACTATTTTGCTGCAATAAAGAGCGGTCCAGCATAATATACTGGAGTTTGATGCACCTGTGTATAAACTCCATTATATTATACTGGAGTTCCAGCATACTATTATACTGGAGTTCCAGCATACTTATCCTGGAACTCCAGTATAATATGTTGGAGTTCAAGTATACTTATGCCAGCATAATATACTAGCGTATTTTCGGGTTTTGAATTATGTTTTCGCTCAGATTTATCTTCATATAAAAAGTGGCTAAATTTCGATTACTTTTAAAACTATACTATTTTTGAACGATTAGTTGTAAATCTTATTATTTTTGAATTTCACCCTAATGGAGTAAGATTTTTATCATTTATTTAAACAAAACAAAATTAGAACATTTCATTTGATTATATTAAATTGGACAAAACCATCAAACCTTTGCGAGAGACTACGGGTGTGTTTGGTATGAAGGAAAACATTTTCTGGAAAATGTTTTCCAATTTTCCCATGTTTTGTTGGCTTAAATTTTTGGAAAATATTTTCCTTATCAATTTATATTCCTCCAATTGGAGGAAAATGTTTTCCTTATCAAAAGAAGGGAAAATATTTTCCAAAACTCCTTCTCAACATTTCTCACCCTCACCAACCCACCCTACCCCCTCTCCAAAAATAAGTTTTTTTTTTTAAAATTTTAGTTTTTCCATCCACCCTACTACCCCACCCCCCCCCCCAAAAAAAATATTTTTTTACCTTAATTTTTTTTTTTGCAATTTTAAATTTCTGTTTTTCCATTTTTCTGCACCACCCACCCCGCCCCCCACCCACCCCCTACCACCCCCACCCTTCCCCGCGTAAAAAAATATTTTTTTACCTTAAATTTGTTTTTCGCAATTTCAAATTTCTGTTTTTTTATTTTTCTGCACCACCCAACTCCACCCCTCTACCCCCTCCCCCGCGCAAATTTTTTTTTTAGCTTTATGTTTTTTTTTGCAATTTTAAATTTCTATTTTTTCATTTTTCTGCACCACCTAACCCCCACCCCACCCCTGCCACCGCCCCCGCAAAAAAATATTTTTTTTTACCTGAAATTTTTGTTTTTTGCAATTTTAAATTTGTGTTTTTACTATTTTCTACTCTCTAACCAAATAATAGAAAATATTTTCCGAAACATATTTTACACTTACCAATCAAACAAAAGAAAATAAATGATAAAACTACTCATTTTCCATTAAAATTTTTTTTAGAAAAATATTTTCCATGGAAAACATTTTACTTCGTACCAAACTCACCCTACATGTTTTTTTTTTTCTTTTAAACCCCTCCCAAATTAGGAGGATCTATAGTGTTTCCACACTTCCCCTCCACGGTGACTCGAACCCATGTTAAACCTCCAATTAAACAGAAGTAGCTAACTCTATGCCTATCTAAGGTTTTGTTGTGCTAGTTGTTGGCGTGACAGTCTAAGAGCTCGTTTGAACATAAGAAAATTTTTCAATTTTTTTTTTTTTCTGAAGTTAACGTTTGATCATACAATTTTCAATTTTTACTTGCACATGCATTGTAAAATTTTTAAAAAAATTGAAAATTTTCAAAATGTTGTTTTTCAAAAGTTTTACTCAAATCACTCGCAAAACTTCAAAAACAACTCAAAATTATATTCATATCCAAACACAATGCTAATCTTCAAATACCATTTTAACTTTGAATTTTTTTTTTTCAAATTTTTTTTTTTGGAATTTTACAGTTATGTCCAAACGCCCACTAAGTATACAACGCTCTATTTTCTATTGTTTTGGAGTTGATGACCAATGCTATTGAATCTGCTGTTAATACTTGCTCTTTCTTTTATTTTTATATTGAAGTAGCTCTAGCAAAACATAGTTTGAAACCAAAAAGAAACGAAATGTAGGTTTCACAAAAGAGATTAACAAGAATGCTTTTCTTAAACATTGTTTCAATAGTTATTCTCCTAATCCAAACAAACTACTTTTTCCCTAATCGATTTTTTAAACCTGTCCCTAGAAGCTACAAAGGAGCTTCTGTTTTTTGAAAAACCAAAACCAAAGCTTTTAAGTGTTTCAGACATATAATTGGTCAAGTCAAACATAAACTAGAGATCTCCCATTTTGTTCAAATTTAGTACTTAATACATGTCCATAACCCTAATAATAACAACCTATTACAAACAACATCTAATAATTGCATTATTTGAATATATGAACGCCATATTCCTCAGTGTAGACTAGTTTCAGCAGTATTTCATGTTGGAAAATGGTAAATTTCAAAGAAAATACGTAAAAGAGACAGTGACCAAGACATGTTTAACTATGTGGCAAAAATACGAAAATACAACTAATGGTCATTTTTTATACATATAAAGATTTTTTTTTAATTTGATATAACATCGAATGTTAAAAAAAATCTCCATAAAAATAATGAAATGCTCCTTAGTTAGTGCAACTTTTAAAGCTAATACATCAATAAACAGCACATTATAATAAAGTTTCTTTTTCGCTAGGTCTTGCATATGTGGACCAAATACCAAAGGAATCAAGAAAATGATCCTCTCCTCCTTCAAAACCCTACCTTTATTTTTCTTTTCCTAATTCCAACACAACCTAACTCAGACTTTCAAACTCTATTATGTTTTCCTCTTTTCAAAAAGCAAGGAGGAATGGGGTTGCCCTACAAAAAGTATGATTTAACAAATCATTTCTTTTTTGGTTATTGTGGGAATGACTAACTATGGTATGTTGAAATTTGTTGCTCATACTATTATATATATTTAGCTAATCATTGTAATCACTATAAGTTTCAGCTATCATGGGATTGGTGAATGACCAACTTTATCTTCCCCATTATGTTGCCACTTCATTTTTCACATTCTCATCCTCATTTTTATTAGTATATATATATATATATATATATATATATATATATATATATATGTTTATTTATATATTTTTTTCCTAATTTTTAAAGAAATATAAGGATGATAGAAATTAGTTTATTACGTAACTTTTTTATTCTCTGTGTAGCTATTGCATGAAGAGTATTGCATATACAATAATATTGAGTTATTTCGTATGAGTGAGATAGATGGTTTATTGTATGCTGTTGAAATAGTTACCTTTCAGCTTTCGTCAAAATATTTTGACAATCTTAATTGTGTTCATTAGTTTAATATTTCTCTCATGTTTCTTTTTGTAAATGTGCTAATTTGACAAGTAGCATGGGGCAATACTTTAATATAGAATATCCCACTAGCTAGGTATATTTGGTGATGATTTCAAATTTACTGTTATTCTAGTATGTGCCTCTTTTTGACCAGTCAATAGGCACATTTGTGAGTTTTGATTGGAGATATGCAACTTCTTGGAGTCCGGAACCGAAATAATAGTGAATAAAACAAAAAATATCGAAATAAACCAAAAAAAGAAAATTACGAAATTAGATATTTTGCAGTATAAAACTGCGAAATGTACAAAATGTACAAACGTCTGTTTGTACATTTCGCAGTTTTATACTGCGAAATGTATTAAATTTATTTTTTTTTTTTGAAAAATAGGCGTTAGTGTAAAAGAATATTAATTTTTTTTTTTTAAAAAAATAAGGCATTTCGCAGTATTGTACTGCGAAATGCCCCCTTGTTATATCCGCATCTCTTTCTCTCCTCTACACACTCTCAATCTCAAACTCTCTCCCAAATTCTTGTCGGCCACCCCTCAAATTCTCTCCAATTTTTTGCCAAAAATTTAATTTCGAAGTCCCACCCGTCCCCTTCAAGTGCAACACAAGTGGGGCCCACACGGAGATACTGTTGGACACGAATTCGGTAACAAAATTTCAGTTTTACAGCTTTAATTTGAGGTATTTGAATTAATTTTATTTTATAAATTATTAGAAAATATGTTAATGTTGGTATATTTATTGTTTTAGTATTACTTTAATATGTTATTGTATATCATGTTAGCGTAGAGCTTGTTAGCGTAGAGCCTGTTAGCGTAGAGCCTTGTAAATTAAGTTAATAAAATTATGAAAATATTAAAATTGAGATTTAGAATAATTAATCATTATTATGTGGTCCCGGGCCTCAAAAATCAAGCCTCGAACCTTTAAACAACCATTATATTAAATTATACGTAATTTAATTAATTAAGTTAACAAAATTATGAAAATATTAAAATTGAGATTTATAATAATTAATCATTATTATGTGGTCCGGGGCCTCAAAAATCAAGCCTGGAACCTTTAAACAACCGTTTAATTAAATTATACGTAATTTAATTAATTAAGTTAATAAAATTATGAAAATATTAAAATTGAGATTTATAATAATTAATCATTATTATGTGGTCCCGGGACTCAAAAATCAAGTCTCGAACCTTTAAACAACCGTTTAATTAAATTATACGTAATTGGCGTCCAACATCATCACCTTCCCAACATGTTTGTTGCACACATTTTTTTCCACACTAACACACTGGTGTTTCATATTGAGCCATTTAAAATATTGCACAGTAACACACTTTGAAAATATCAAACGTTCGCAAGAAATATTTGCGCTTTGTAAGATTTTAAGCACATGTAATGACGGTAATGAGCCCCGTATTTATAGGCAACATAAACATAAATCGTTATATAATACTACGAATTGCATTTCGTAATGCTAAACTACGAATTACAAAAAAATGCAGCTTTTTCGTAAGAAGTGACAACTTTTTGTAAACTACGAATTACAAAAAAATACAGCTTTTTCGTAAGAAGTGACAACTTTACATTTCGTAGTATTGAACTACGAATTACATTTCGTAGTATTGAACTACGAATTACATTTCGTAGTATTGATCTACGAATTACTAGGACACTGAAAATCACATAATTTTCAGGTTTTTTCAAATAAAATGACAAATTTATATTTCGTAGTATTGAACTACGAATTACATTTCGTAGTATTGAACTATAATTTTTAGCTTTTTTGAAATAAAACGACAAATTTACATTTCGTAGTACTAAACTATAAATTACATGGACGAAATGACAATTCACATGGTTTTCATAACTTCACTTTTCGTATTATTATAGACTATTTAAAATTGCAAAACATCACATTAAGAAAATTACAACAAGATACGTAATTTGAAGAATAATTTTATTTCAAATGCACAAAAGGTACTACATACATATATTACAACTAATAATACAAAAATAAGGAACTAATGTTATGGTTGATAGTTGGGTACATTGAACGAACTTGCACCTGAAGGACATTTACGGCGGTCATGTCCAGTTTGGGAGCATATGCTACATTTACGTGCATAAACAGACTCACCAACATCCATTTGGTTTGGTATACGTGTTCTTTTTTGCACTCTCAACTTGCGCAAGTACTCCTTGTTACATACCAACTTAAAAGGTTCCGTCGGCCAATAATGCTCAGCACCTAAAGGATGCAACTTCCCACTATACGTGTCTACGTATGCTGCAACACTGTACTGCCTATCAATGTAGTTTGTTGCCCCATAGCCAACTTGTTGAAAGCACTTCAATGCATGTGGGCACGGCATGTGGTAGATGGTCCATTTTCCACACGAGCATAACCTTCTACTTTCATTCACCGTATGTACATTATTCCCACGGTGTCCACGATTACCTGTATTAACTTCGAAAATACCTTGTTCATTGTCGTACTGAAGATAAGAATGCCACTGTGCTCGCTTCCTGTACTTTTCGAATCTTACCATGGGTATTGGCATAAATTCAACACCTCTATCCAACAATGACGATGCAGCTGCATGCCTTTCAACAAATCTCTCTGCACTCTGTTTGAAAGTCATGCGGACCATGGCAGTGACAGGCAGTCCACGGGCAGATTTCAACAAGCCATTAAATGACTCCGACACATTCGTGGTGAGGGCTCCCCATCGTATGCCACCATCAGCATGCAATGTCCACATTTGAGGGTCATGTTGCATCAACCAACTATAGGCTCGTGGTTCCAACTGCCGGATTGCTTCCATGCACCTATTGAATTTACAGAGCCTGGTGCTCAGTTGCAGCCATCCACATTAAGTCATGCAACGCCTTGTCAGGAAATCTCTTTTGAAAATTGGCCTTTAGGTGCCTCACACGGTAACGGTGGTATGCATGCGGTGCCTGCCATTCAGGCAAGTGACGTACAGAACTTAAAATACCACCATGCCGATCAGAAATTAGACAAATACCTGAACGCTGTTTCACAACGTGTTGCTTCAAGTGGTTCAAGAATTGCGTCCACGTCTCTTCACTTTCGTTCGCACAAATGGCAAAAGCAAGTGGAAATATTTGGCCATTGGCATCTATAGCAATTGCAATCAAAAGCTTAATATCATACTTTCCATAGACATGAGTACCGTCTATGGAAATTACAGGACGACAATGCACAAAACCATCTATTGCTGGTTTAAATGACCAAAATAGATAGTTGAATATAAATTCCGGACCGCCAGGACTTCGCTCGCGCCTCCATTCAACAATAGTACCGGGGTTAAATTGTTGCAGTGCAGCCATGTACCTGGGAAGATTTGAAAAGGACTTATCCCAGTCGCCATAAATTAGTTCAAAGGCACGTTTGCGACCGAGATATGCCTTTCTTTTACTTATAGTACAACCATACTCCTTGTGGACAGCTGTAATACACTCTTTAATCTTAAATCTAATAGACACTTCCAAAAATGGAACCAAGATAAGGGAAATCAAGTCAACATCCAGGTTGAAGTGGTTCTCATTGAATGTGTCCATTTCACATCTATGATCGCTAATAAATTTACCAACTTTCCACAAACCAGATTTTTTCTTTGTAGCACGAAGCATCCAATGACAGCCCAAGAACCACCTGCGACATACAGCCTTGTATCTATCCCTAGTTGACTCAGTTATCGTCATCTCACGACACTCCCTTATGCTATAGATTTTTACAGCCCTAACTAGGCGAGCTTTGTCGGGGAAATACATGCCCTTTGTAACAACACCTGGTCTACATTCATCCCACATCTTCAATCGTAATTCATCACAATCCCTTGTCAATGCATCAACATTAGGCATGTCAGGCAAATTATCCAGGTATGGAATATTTCTCTCATAAAAAGGCACGTGGGATTCATACACTCTTCGTCTAACCGGGGGGGGGGGAGGAGGAACATGCTCCCTAGTCAAATCAGGCTCCACATTCACTTCCTCCTCCTCATCGTCACCCTCCACATCATCACCCTCCTCACGGAAGGGTGTCTCATCACCAGACTCATCCGCATTGTTATCGTAATCACTATCATCCTCCTGACTCTGCGCATCTGCTAAGTCACGAGTAAAAACATCGTGTACGGGCAACTGTGTTAGTCCAGGAGCTTCAAGAAGCTCGTTTTCACTGCATATAACCAACAAAAATTTAAGTATCCTAATCGTATTGTCTTGAAATTTAAATGTACATATCACTACATCACTATACTTACAACTCGTATTGTCTTGAAGTTTCATGCTGGCTTTCTTGAGGTTGCTGATAACTACCAGAGGGACCACCGTGCTCCAATACCGCATATTTTTGCAAATTCCAACTAGGGACGTGGTCATAATTTGTCAAATTCAATTCCGGACGATACACCCTATGAAAACTAGAACTATAAATACAAATCCAAATAAAACATAAAGAAAAAGATTTCACTAAATTTAAGTTTACCAGTCGTCTTGTTGATTATACGAAGTAGTAACATTATTTTCTGGCTCCTCATTCGCCCGTGGTGACAAATTCAAATCAAGAGAACCTCTTCCATCTCCAACATGTCCGCCTAATGCTCCTCCAAAATAACCATCCGATGAATGTGGGTTATCACTTATACGCACTCCCTCATTACTACTAAGGTCTTCAACCTTCACATACATTTCTAATAATTTTATTACAATGTATTCTCTATATTCGTCCGAAACCCGCAAAAAATCTCTAAGACTTTCATCATCGTCAATGTTAAACTCCAGAATAATAAGCAAACCCATGCGGAGTCACTGAATAAGGAAATCTTTCGGTTACTTTAATGTTAACCGAACGCCTCCGCTCACTCATTTTTTTACGTAACAACGATACCAAAGTATCGTACTGCATATTAAGCGGCAATTTAACATGACACTGTGGAGGAGAGCTATACCTTACTGAGTTATTATCCACAATAACCTCACCCCCAATACAATGAAACCCTTATTTTGGCAACTTGAGACATTATAAAAAATGGATTGATAAGGAGAAGAGAGAAAAACCGAAATAATTTGCGTTGATAGAGTTTTGATGAAGTTCAGTCGTCTATAAATAAGGAAATTTTGAGAGTTGTTGAATCAAATTCGCACTACAAAACTACGAATTATGAGTTTTAATTAAAAAGTGGGCCCCATTTGTAGCCTATTTCACAGTTTTGTACTGCGAAATAGCCTAATTCGCAGTACAAAACTGCGAAATAGGCCAATTTTTAAAACACGGCCATTTTTAAAAAAAAAAATTAAAAAATCACATTTCGCAGTATAAAACTGCGAATTGCACTAACGGCCGTTAGTTCAATTCGCAGTTTTATAGTGCGAAATGCCTAATTGTGTATTTTTTTTTTTGGTTTATTTCGGTATTTTTTGTTTAATTCACTGTTATTTCGGTTCCGGGCTCCAACTTCTTGCTTTATCTTTACAAATTTAATAAGGGAGGAGACACCTACTTAAGTTAGTAGCCAGAGAATTAGTAAAATTCAAATTGGTGATACTGAGATTCTTAAAATGTTTATATCTTGAATATATTATTAATGGAGCAACACTAACAACCAAAAAGGCCTTGTTTCTTAATTCAATTTATATGTGCCAACCTTCTCTAATTTAATTGCCTTACTGTACAAGCATCTAATATGCCCACTAATCTACTTTATTTAAGCATCAATGGACTATTCGTGTATTTATTCATAATAATGTCCGTAATGCACTAATGCTCATGGCATGTAAGTCCAAAATTAGGCAAAATTACAAGATAGAGGTGGCAAAATAGTTTTAAAAAAAATACTTATTCATCCATATTATACATTAAAAATAGGTTGGATAATTAATTTTTTAAAGCGGGTCAAATATAGATAGAACTATATTATTCACTTAGAAAACGGTTAACCAAATGGATCACTAATGTGTTTAACTTTTACATTTTTAAAGCATCAAATTGGGGGTTCCTCACGCTTGGAAGATTAGGAATTCTCCCATAAGTGATCATATTCAAGAAGCGTTCATATTATCGTCGGTTTTCTTCCATCTCAAATACGGATCGAATAATTTATCTATTTTTTGAATTACCTATTTTCGACCCGCTCATATCCGATACGACCTGCTTGTTTGCCACCCCTACAACAAGGAAATCAATTAACATTATCTTTTAAAGCTTCATAATCACTTTTTTAGTTCTTTGTGTTGGATAATGTGATGTAGTTAACTATTTACCTTGATTAAAACTTAAAAATATAGTCAAATTGGACATTAATATGATTGCTTATCGGACGGATTGGGCGGTTATTGATTCTTAACGGTTTGGCTTATCGGTTATCGACTTTTAAATGTATTAATCTGCTAGCCACCCGATAAAATATCGAGCGGATTGGAATCGATTTAGCTCTTATCGTGCGATTATTAGGTAGTTTAGTGGCCTAATTCAATCTATATTGCGTGCATTAATTGTGTCACGACCCAAACCCACACTAGTCGTGATGGCGCCTCTCGTGAAGACAAGGCATGCCAACTAACCCAATTCACCTCTTTTTAGAATTATTTAAACACAACTTAACAGTAATAATAATCAGGATTTCAACTCCACACAACCCGACCGGGGTGTCACAAGTCACGAGCATCTAAGAAGCAGAAACACTACTATAGGGCCAATAATATATATATATATATATATATATATATATATATATATATATATATATATATATATATATATATATATATATATATATATATATATATATATATATAAAATTCGTCTACTATTAAGTGCGGTGCCGTGAACGCTGGCGGTGACCTTGCTCAACTACCATAGTAATGCCTTCAGTCCGCTAATAACCCGCTACCGGGTGAACAATACCTGCAACTGCACGCGAGGTGCAGGGAGTAAAGTGAGTATTCCAACTCAGTGAGTAATAAGAGTAAATAATAACTTAGCGGTAAAAGATCACGTAAGAATAATCTATCATGCTACATAGGATAGTGCAACCTTTTGAGAAAAACAGTAAAACCGTGAAAATCTTTTAGAAATATCTAGCTCAGTTAAAAACCTCTTTTGAAAATATCCTTTTTTCCCAACAGTTAAGCATATGAATGCGATATGAGGTAGTGCAAGTCCGAACACAAATCAGCCCCTCGGACACAACACTCTATTAATAAATAACACCAGGGTATCTGGTACACAATGCTAGAAATAGCATGGATGCCAATGATATGAGACTGTTGAATGTCATGTCACGTAGTACAAACAGGAACCAATGCGTCAATGCAATGTAATGCACATGACCGCTGCAACACGCAGCCTGATCCATTTGGGTACCTGCGTTCACTGTGGGGGTTCAGACTCGTCCCAAGCGCAATATCAATATCACACCACTGCGGCATGCAGCCCGATCCATCCTCAGTCCAAAAATGCACATGCAACACTGTTGCGGTGCGCAGCCCGATCTATGCTCAGTTTAGAAATGCACATAAGTCACTTGGGCAATATCAAATAACAGTTCACAGTTCAAAACATTAATAACATATTGTTTAAGTTCTCAAATCTTAGAAACTGGATGAGTTTAAAATTAGTATTAAATCGCTAGACCGAGATCAAATACTATGCACACAAAAAACGAAAACAGTGATGTCAATCCTTGAAGATTTCACATAGTTGGCACGAAGCCCAAACATGGCAATTAACCGAGATTATGATGATAACAAGTAGTTCAGTTAAATACATGGTAAAATCAACAACCCGGACGGACCAAGTCATAATCTCCAACGTTGCTCTACCCCACGCTCATATCCAGCATGCAAGTCACCTCAATACATCACTATAATGTGCAAATTCGGGGTTTCAAACCCTCGGGATATTATTTACAAGTATTACTCACCTCAAACCGGCGAAATCTCTAGCTCGCGACGCCTTTGCCCCTCAATTCGGCCTCTTCGCGTGTCGAATCTAACCAAAATCAGAGCGAATATATCACACTATGCCAAGAGAACAATACCCAATCGAAAATAATCAAAATATAACAAAAATCTCAAAACTAGCAAAACCTGAGCCCCGGTCCCACTTCTCAAAAAATTATAATTCTTACATTACCGGATTCCTCATCTCCTCCTGAGTCCATACATACCAAGAACTCGCAATTCTGAGCTCAAATGACCTATAAATTTCCAATTTGAAATATCAAAAACTCAAGCCCAAGCTTTACCCCGTTTGGTAAATTTCAACCAATTTTCATGTTAAATCTATCATCTCATGTATATAAGCCAAGGGACTTACCTTCAATCGATTCCCAATCAAATATTCCTTAAATTCTCGCTAAAAGCTCCCAAGGTCGCTCAATAATCGTGGAAATTAACCCAAGCTCGCGGATGAAATATTAAATAAAAACCCTTATGAACAATCCAGTTTTCGCTTTTGCGGTCCCGCTTTCGCTTATGCGGGACCGCTTCTGTGGGCAGATTTCCTCTTTTGCGGTCTTCATTAAACTTCCAAAAATTTGCTTACGCGGTTCTACTTTCGCACCAGCGATACCGCTTCTGCAGTCCGCTTTTCCGCTTTTGCTAAACGTGCCTTCCATCTCCTTGTCGCTTCTGCGCTCACAGCTTCGCTTCTGCGATCCAAGACCCGCAGAAGTAAAAATTCCAAAAAGAGCACGTCTTTAGTTATATGAAATTCCAAAAACCCTTCGTTAGCCATCCGAAATCATCCCGATGCCCCCGGGACCTCAACCAAAAGCACCAACATAACCCATAACATCATTCAAACTTGTTCCAATCATCAAAATACATCAAACAAAGCTAAAATCATCAAATCACATCGGATTCAAGCCTAAGTTCTTTAAAAAATTCAGAAATACGCATTCGATCAAAAACCCGACCAAACGATGTCCGAATGACCTAAAAATTTGCACACATATCCAAAATTACCTAACAAAGCTACACCAACTCTTGAAATTCCATTCCAACACTCGGATCAAAATCTCACCCATCAATCGAAAATCGCCAAAATACTAACGTCGCCAATTCAATCCTATTTCTACATCGGATCCCTAAAATCACTCCTGATCACGCTCCTAAGTCACAAATCATCCCCCAAAGCTAATCGAATCACCAGAAATTATATCCGAGCCCTCTAACTCAATAGTTAACATTTTGTTGACTTTTCCAACTTAAGCTTTCCTTAAAGAGACTAAGTGTCTCATTTCTTACCAAATCCACTCTCACAGACCCCATACCGATAATGAAATATAAAAAAGTAATAAACGGAGTAGTAACACATGAGACGACGGTTCGGGTTGCCACAAATTATTTGATGACCGATGACTCAAAATAAAAAATTGAGAAAAGGACCAGAAGAAATTAGATTAGCAACTTTTCAATTTTATGTATTAAAATAGTTGTCGAAATGAATTCTCCAAACTCTCAGCTCAGGATAATTCAGTTACTCTATCATCATCTTGGTTATACCTCACAATCACATATAATATATATACTTTTTCTTTTAACTTTCATCACTAATATTCTTCGAGAAAGAAGTTAAAATGCAGTATTAATGAATAAGCATCATAATACTAACATCAACAACAACGAATTAACGATATATATATATATATATATATATATATATATATATATATATATATATATATATATATATATATATATATATATATATATATATACACTTAACATATATATACTTATTAAATATTTTTAAAATTGAATAATTCTCCCCCAAATCGATAGACCGTTAATGACAAAAATTAAATCTATTTTTCGTCTGTTAAACCGTTAACCCAATACCAATAAGCCATTAAGCTTCGATTTCGGTTCGATTTTTGGTTTTAGTTCGATTTTGAACACCCCTAGGCATTAAGGATCTGTTTAGAAAGGCATAATCTAATTAGAATTAGTGTAATTATAAATGTAATAATTGTACAGCCTAGTAATTACATAGTATTGTAATTATAACATCTGTTTATTTGTTATAATATAATTACAGTGTATTATTTGGTTGCACAAGTGTAATTATACAATTAGATTAAATTTTAAATATAAAGTTAATTATCAAAAAATTAAAAGTTAAGATTTAACAAATATATGACATTTATAAATAATGTCAAATTTAACATTTAAGATAGATATTGTTTCTTGAAAATATATTAATTATTAGTCATATGTTTGTAACTAATATTGTAAAAGTAGTTGATATATATTTTTTAAATTAATAATATTTTACTCTAATCAGTTATAAACCTAAAAATACATATTTTATAAGAATACCATGGTCTTCATGCTTGATAAAATAATTAATATTAATAAATATAACATCACAAAATTACTCAAATATGTTACGAAAAAATAATCTATCATACAATTTGAATTACCAAGTGAATACCACAAATAGAAGCGAAAATATAACATAAATTCAAAACATAAAAAAATAGTATAATACGCTTATGTAAAATTACAACATAACATAAAATAAGTTTCAATATAATTCTATAATCTCATTCAACAATGAGATTCTACTTTAATGACATCACTCGTTATATGGTAAGTTTATTAAAGATTCATTATTTCTAATAGAGGGAGTAGTTTCAAAACTAGAATAATAGCACAATTATGCTTAAAATATAAGAAAATAAAAAATATGAGCAAATGAAAAGAAAATTAAAATAAAAGAAAAGAGATTGCCAGCAATTCTGAACTCCCCTTGAAAATTGTAGAGTGTAATTACACCCCCTTAATTACACTCTATTATATGCTGATCAAAAGTAATTACTTGATCAAACAAATATGTCACAATTATGTAATTACATTCAGTTACACCCAAATCCAATTAAAAATTGGCTTTCCAAACAGGCCCTAAAACAATATTCATAACATCTTTTGTTGCAAAAAAAAAAAAAAAAAACAATACATTATTTGTATTATATAGTCCCGAAAGATACATAAATATTTAAAATAAAATATAGCTTCTCGAAGTTAGTAAAACTTGAACCCTGGTACCGACGTTTTAATCATGGCATCTTAATCACAAGTGAAGTTCTAATAAACATTTCAAGATTAAAATTAAAGGTGGCTTATTCTCATAGATCTTTGGATGCCTCTGGATTTAATTGGAGGGAGTAGAACCATGGAGAAAAGACTTAATTGATGAACATACTTATGTAAATAGGTACAAAATAAAGAATAGGATACTAGGCAACCACTGACTATATTTTTGTCTACAATGACAAAGCAAAAAAAAAACTCAGCAATTCCTTTCGTCCGAACATGGACTTGCCTCTAGATAGACAGTGATTGTGCATGCATGCTCACACGTCTTTTTCATCTCCACCTCTGTCTCTTAAGTCTTAACCTTGTTGTCTCTCTTTCTTTTATTCTCTTTATTGCTGTTACTGTCGTCCTACTCCACTCCTCTTATGTTACTATTAATTTAAGTAAGAAGAGTTTAACCACAGGTACTTGAACCTCAAAACAGCGTTAGTAATTACTAACAAGATGACATAGTCCATTTCAAGAGGATCAATAGATATGCACTCAATGTCAATTGTAACTAACTTGCAAGTAAATTCCAACTTGTAAACCAAGTTAAACATTTGGTTCTTCGCAGAGTCAAGTAGCGCAAGAAATATCTTTTATGAATCACCTAGTATCACATCACACGAGAATCAAGGATTCAAATCTTATGGGCTCATTTAACATCAAACCCATTATATTTGTAAAGTTATTGGTTCAAACCTATTATTTCTTACGATTTTATTAAATATATATATATATATATATGCTTCATATCGAAAGTATTGAGTTCAGATGAACCATGCGGTCAAACTCTACATCTGCCCCTAGATCACATGGCTAATTTCATATAATTTGATATTGAGGTACATATGATTAACTGATTAACCTATTTTTGAGGTGAAACAGTTTGATATAGCGAAGGATATACTTGCAGACAAGAGAGCAAAAACGCAAAAGTAACTCTCCTCTATAAAAACAAGGCCGGAAAAAAAATAATTTCTCACCATCTTATTTACCAAGGTCGGGACTAGAGGAGCACTTTAGGAATTTGAGGTATCACTTAGCATTCAGTCAAAGATTGAGTCAAGCAAGCTAAAACCCTAAGATTAAAATAGATTTGAGAACTAAAGTGTGGTTTTTTTTGGACACAAGAGATTGAAATAGTGGGAACAAAATCGGTAACCTTTTTATATATAACGTCCTTTTAAAGGGCGCTATACTTTAACATCAGTTTTGTCTGGTAAGGTATAGCGCGATAAATAACCGCATTATACCCAGTGTTTGCATTTTAATGCATAACGATTTAAAGAAATGCGCAATACACCTGTTTGCATTTTCAGTGGATTTAAACACCTGCTATCTGCCATATCTTTTACGAATCACCTAGTATCACATCGAACGGAAATCTAGGATTTAAATTTTATGGGTTGAACTTTTAAGTTTTTTAGCATTGACATTATATTTTTAAAGTTATGGATTCATATCTATCATTTGTTGCAATTTTATTGAATTTTTACATATATATAAATTTATGCTTCATATCAAAAATATTGAGTTCAGATGAACCTCACGGTCAAACTCTACATCCGCCCCTGTACCACATGACTAATTCCATATAGTTTGATATATTGAGGTACATCTAATTAACTGATTAACCTATTTTTGAGGTGAAAAGGTTTGATATAGCTAGAAAAGAAAGATATATTTACAGACAGGAGAGCGGAAATGCAAGAGTAACTCTCCTCTATAAAAACAAGGCCGGAAGAAAATAATTTCTCACAATCTTATTTACCAAGGTCGGGACTAGAGGAGGACTTTAGGAATTTGAGGTATCACTTAGCATTCAGCCGCAACAAGTCAAAGATTAAGTCATGTAAGCTATGACCCTAAGATCAAAATATATTCCAGAACCAAAGTGTGGTACTTTTGGACATAAAAGATCGAAATAGGTGGGAAAAAATTGGTAACCTTTGTAGCCATTTTAAAAGGCGCTATACTTTAATGTCAATTTTGTCTGTTAAGGCATTGCGCGATAAATAACCGCATTATACCCAGTGTTTGCATTTTAATGCATAACGCTTTAAAGAAATGCACTATACACCTATTTGCATTTTCAGTGTATACACATGTTATTTGCCACATCTTTTATGAATCACCTAGTCACATTAGATGGGAATCTAGGATTTAAAATTTATGGGTTCAACTTTTAAGTTTTTTTTTTTTTGCATTGAACACATTATATTTTTAAAGTTATGGGTTTAGATCTATCATTTGTTGCAATTTTATTGAATTTTTACATATATATAAATTTATACTTCATATCGGAAGTATTGAGCTAAGATGAACCCCACGGTCCAACTCTACATCGGCTCCTGTATCACATGACTAATTCCATATAGTTTGATATTGAGGTACAACTGATTAACCTATTTTTGAGGTGAAACAGTTTGATACTTACAGACAAAAGAACGAAACTGACCTACCCAAAAGAGAGAACGCAAGAGTAACCCTCCTCTATAAAAACAAGGCCGGAAGAAAATAATTTCTCACGATCTTGTTTACCAAGGTCGGAACTAGAGGAGGACTTTAGGAATTTGAGGTATCACTTAGCATTGAGCCGCAACAAGTCAAAGATTGATTGAGGTAAGCTAAGACCCTAAGATCAAAATAGGTTCCAAAACCAAAGTGTGGTTCTTTTGGACACAAGAGATCGAAATAAGTGGAAAAAAATTGGTAATTTTTTTATATATAACGCTATTTTAAAGGGCGCTATACTTTAACGTCAGTTTTGTCCGTTAAGGTATAGCGCAATAAATAATTGCGTTATACCCAATATTTGTATTTTAACGTATATCGCTTTAAAGAAATGCGCTATACACCTGTTTGCATTTTCAGTGTATTTAAAGACCTGCTATGTTCCATATCTTTTATGAATCACCTAGTATCACATCGGACGGGAATCTAGAATTTAAATTTTATGGGTTGAACTTTTAAGTTTTTTAGCATTGAACACATTATATTTTTAAAGTTATGGGTTCAAATCTATCATTTGTTGCAATTTTATTGAATTTTTAAATATATATGAATTTATGCTTCATATCAGAAGTATTGAGTTCAGATGAACCCTACGGTCAAACTCTACATCCGCCCCTGTATCACATGACTAATTCCATATAGTTTGATATATTGAGGTATATCCGATTAACTGATTAATCTATTTTTGAGGTGAAAAAGTTTGATAAAGCTGGAAAAGAAAGATATACTTACAGACAAGAGAGCGGAAACGTAAGAGTAACTCTCCTCTATAAAAATAAGGCTGGAAGAAAATAATTTCTCACGATCTTATGTACCAAGGGCGGGACTAAAGGAGCACTTTAGGAATTTAAGGTATCACTTAACATTCAGCCGCAACAAGTCAAAAATTGAGTTACGCAAGCTAAGACCCTAAGATAAAAATAGATTCCAGAATTAAAATGTGATTCTTTTGGACAATAGAGATCGTAATAGATGGGGAAAAAATTGGTAACCTTTTTATATATAACGCCCCTTTAAATGGCGCTATACTTTAACGTCAATTTTGTCCGTTAAGGTATAGCGCGATAAATAATCGCGTTATACCCTGTGTTTGCATTTTAACGCATAGCGCTTTAAAGAAATGCGCTATACACGTGTTTGCATTTTTAGTGTATTTAAACACCTGCTATGTGCCCCCCCCCCTCATTGAGTTTCCTAAATTCCTTTTTCTTTTTCTTTTTTTGTTTTCTGGTTTTTTTAATTCATTTTTCCACTATGGTTTTTTTCAATTCATTTTTACCAATGCCCCCACCTATGAGGAAATAGTATTCCTTTTATTTCAAATTGTATTGGAGATTTATTTCTTTTTAGTTTTCAAAACCTTTTTATACGAGATACCCCTCTTTTAAATTCAAATTTGAAAATTATAATCAACTTTGAAAGATTTGAATTTTAGAAATGTTACCCCCAACAGGTTCAAATTATAATAGAAAAGAGCTGCCTCTTTACAACAACAACAACACTAACATACCCAGTAAATCCCATTAGTGGGGTCTGGGGAGGGTAAGATGTTCGCAAACCTTACCCCTACCCCGGAAAGGTAGAGAGGCTGTTTTCGGGAGACCCTCGGCTCATTAGAATAGAAAACAATATTAGAAAGGAAGTGCAATAAGTGATTTGTAACTACAAAGGACATAAGAGAAGTAATAATAATATCCTAAAATATACCGAATAAGTGAAAGAGAGTGTAAGAAACACAATCATATGCAAAACAATAAAATAGTGTGAACACCACATAGACTTCTACACACTATCAGCAAAACTCTATCAGATAATCTGGTACAAAGAACTACCTCCTAGCCTACAACCGTAATGCTCGACCTCCACACGTTCCTATCAAGAGCCATATCCTCGGAGATCTGCAGCCTCGCCATGTCTTGCCTGATCACCTTGCCTCAATTCTTCCTAGGCCGCCCTCTACCTCTTTTTGTACCTTCCACCGCCAGCCGCTCGCTCCTCCTAACCGAGGAGTCTATAGCTCTCCTCCGCACGTGACCAAATCACCCAAGCCTTGCTTCCTGCATCTTATTGTTCATGGGAGCTGTCACACCTCTTTTTTACGCACCCGCGAGGATGCAAAGAGTTTTTCCAATTAAAGGACAATCGAGATGGGATTTATTTTAATTATTTCATAGTCGCCACTTGGGAGATTTATGGTGTCCCAAGTCACCGGTTAAATCCCGAATCGAGGAAAAGAATGACTCTATTTAACAGTCCGCGAACCAGAAATCCGGATAAGGAATTCTATTAACCCGGGAGAAGGTATTAGGCATTCCCGAATTCCGTGGTTCTAGCACGGTCGCTCAACCGTCGTGTTTGGCTTATCTATCTGCTGCTTTTTACAATTATGTACTTAGTGCAAGTTAATATCCCTTTACCGCTTTTATTATTGGTTGTGATTTACGAAAGAGAAAGTTGCTTAAAAACATGCTTTCGAATCACGTCACATGAAATGCACCCGGATCCTCGACATATTCTTATTCAACATTTCGGGGTTTGGATTTGGGTCGCATGAAATGCGCACCCGTATTTAAAAGGTAGAACTAAAATATGCGCCCGGATCGACTACTTATTTACACTGTTGAGAAAGGCGTGATATTCGTCAAGAAACAACGCATCTCAAAATCTAAGTATTTTATATGTACATTTATGACGGCTATGCGATTAGTGTAACTATTGGGCGAGGCACACCTTTAATTCAAATCTAAAGCGAACTACATCCCAATGTATTTTACTTAAGAGTTGATTCCAAATTATTCAAAACTTGCTACGAACCACACCACATGAAATGCGCCTGTGGTTCCTGACATGCTTTATTTACTCTTGCCCGAAATTGGGGTCGGGTCACATGAAATGCACCCCCGACTCTTTTAATCTAATTACGTCATTCCGTCGAGTAACAACTCCCTAGCTAATCTTGCTTTTAGCGTAAGGTCTAACGTTAACAGATTTGGAGATTACACACACTAGCAGAGAAGATTGAATAGAGATACAACAGACTAATTCAGGTTTACGTGCTTATTTAACGATAGTGTATCTCTGGCCTAGCTACACTTTTCCAATAGCAATACAAGCTTAATTGGAGAATAACAGAATGTAATTAAACATGAAACTTTAGACGACTACATGTTTCAATAGACTTTATGCATAAGCTTCAAACTTCATTCTTTTCGAACCAAGGAACTACAATAACAGAGGTGTGTACCTGGAATGCGGAAGAACAAGGAAGAGTGAGCAATGGCAATGCAGCAACAGCAACAAGAACAGTAACAGCAACAGTAAACCAGTAACAACCAGTGAACCAATAGCAACTCAATATACCAACCAACAACAACAAACAGTGGCAGCAATCAAACAAACTAACAGCAACCACAATTAATGAACCAGTGGTTAACTTGAAACCAACAGGAAACAAACAATATCCAATGATTCAGCCAGCAGCAACACCACACAGCAACAACAACAATGACTAAAGCAGCCACAATCACTCAGGCAGCACAACACTGGAACTACCACAGCCCTCGACCACTGAACCAGCTACAACAAATGAATACAACAGCAACAACAAATGCCTAACAGCAACAACTCAAACCAGGCAGCAACAACTGTAAACCAGCCAGCAACACAAGCGACCAAGAACAGCAACACTACTGACCAACAGTACCAAATGAACACTGCCACCAATAGCAAAACACAACCACAACACACGAAAGCCTAATAGCTCAACCACTGAATCAAAACTCACAAAACAGTGACCCCGGAACCAATGAAACAGTAGCCTTTCTCTGTATCTTTATATCTATTTTTCTCTCCAGTACCCTCTAATGTCTATGACTGTTTGCTCTCCAGGTACTGTTTTTGCTCTCCAGGTATTTCAATCTCACTGTCTGTATTTTTTGCTCTCCAAATATCCTCTCAAGTGTCTGTATGAATCCCCCACTGTATGTATCAATATCCCCTTCTTATAGCTGACCAGCAGCTCCTAAGGTTACCCCCTACCCTGACTTCCCAACCCATCATATTCCCTGCAAACCCCACTATCTACTGTCCAAGGTATGGACTCCAGCATTAAACAATGCTGGTGGCAGGAATCTCAGTGGGGTGCCCTGCTGTGCAGGTTCCACTAGCCCTAGTATGGATATGTGATTAAACAATTAACCTATTAACTACAACCAATTAACCCCCTTTAATCTGAATCAACAGTAACAAGCCCTACACCAATGAATTGCATCAGGCAGATTCAGGGATTAATACTACGAACTAATTCCTTGACGACTTTAATCACATTGAACCTATGATTCATTTTAACTACTGAAAACAGAGGGAATTGGCCAAATAAAAGGCCTCAAACGAGGAGAACAGACCAACGGATATGAGAAATTAAAAGCATGAGAACTGAAACAATGAATAAAACAAACACACATATTCACACAATCGAATTAAATCGACCAAAGAAGGAATGAATACCTCGTAAGAAAACTGCCGACCGAACTTCGAACTAAGATGTGGAATTATTGAAGCCAAACGGGCTTTAATCAAGATGTTCTCGATTGAGAACACCTAGACTAAAGTCCCTTGGACTTCAATTACGCTAACCCGGCTTGAATTGAGTTTCTTCAAAAATTAGGGTTCTTGGGCTCGGATTTGGGGCTTTTGCATTTTTGGTTAGATTCGAAGCAAACCAATGTCAATGGGAGTGTGGGGGAGGTGTGAGGAGACCGTGGTGTGAATTTGGGGTGATTTGGCATTGGTTCGAGTTTGACTCGAATCTTCAAATGAAGATTCGAGGAGCTCCGGCATGATTCGAGGTTAGTGGAGGCTGGGTTCGTGATGGGGGAGGTGAGGGGAAGGTTTTGGCATTGGTTTGGTGGTGATTGGCCTACCGGAACCGCCGTGAGGCGATTTCCGGCAGGCGGGGCACGGCGGCGTTACGCTGGGTGTTTGAGAGCTCCTGAGGGAGATGAAGGGAGAGGGGGGTCTGGCTTGGGGGGGGGGGGGGTATGGAATGAGTTTATATATGTTTTGGAGAAGTTAAATCCTGATCGTTGGATCAAACTTGATCAACGATCGGGATCTCCTCACTTAAACCAAACGGCGTCGTTTGGTTAAGTCATAGGCTGAGTGTATGTTGGAATTAAAGGATTAATCCGGGCCGTTGGATAATAAAATCCAACGGTCCAGATCGAATGCCACAATGATAGATGCTGGACGGATTGGGATTCGTTTGGGCCTGGTTTTCCTGGACTAAACTATGGCCCAATTTGATCTCACTACTACACATATATATATGTACATGTATATATATATATATATATGCATACAATTATCCCACACAATTATATATCACCTAAAAATGTAAATCACATGACTTCGATATCAAACACTAAAAATGCAAAACTTAGCATATATTTTTTTGTATTTTTAATTTAAATAACTAAACGTGCACACAAAAGATAAAATAACACAAAATCACAAAAATCATACCCAACACGAAACTATTTTTATTTTTGAATTTTCCGGGAGTACTTCTCAAGTAAGGCAAAAATCACGTGCTCACAGCTGCCCCTCTTTGCGCGTAAACACGCAGAGTTTTCGTGCAAAGATAAATGAGCGGATATAAGCGATTTTTGCCCATTCGAACACTCCGTATGAAGCATTTTGGAAAAGTTTTGACCGAACCTTGCTTCAAAGGTCTCCTACATATCCCTGGCTAAAAGGGAATCGGGTCAATGTAGTTCGGGAAGTTTTGGTAGCTGGGACTACCGTGACTGTTGTGATCTTGCTGTTACTGCTGTTACTGCTGTTGCCACTGCTTGACTGATCCCCTCATTACACCGTGCTAAAACAAAAGTAAGAAGCTAGACTAAGCTACAGTATTACAAATTCTTATCTATCCTTTTTAACTTGATCTTGTCATGCTCCTTGCCATTTTTTCATTATGACTAACTTCTGTTGATCATCTCGGACTGTTGACTCGCATTCTGGTTGCAAGCTTCTTTTGTTGCTATCTTGTATTGCACTCCGAAGTGAATTCCCTTACTTGTGGTCTTCGAGCTATTCTCCTTCGAAGTCTGAAGCTATCTTTTCTGATCCTTGTTGCCTTCCTTCTTATTCATGCTGGGGATTTCCGTTACACTCTGCCGCTTTTCCTTAAACAACTTCAACAATAAATCGCCACTCCATTCTTCAGGCGGGCTCCCTGACTTCAACTATTTTGAAAATAAATCGCCATTCCTCTCTTCAGGCGGGCTCCCGACTTCAACAACATCTTTTGAAAATAAATCGCCATTCCTCTCTTCAGGCGGGCTCCTGACTTCAACAACATCTTTTGAAAATAAATCGCCATTCCTCTCTTCGGGCGGGCTCCTGACTTCAACAACATCTTTTGAAAATAAATCGCCATTCCTCTCTTCAGGCGGGCTCCTGACTTCAACAACATCTTTTGAACATAAATCGCCATTCCTCTCTTCAAGCGGGCTCCTGACTTCAACAACATCTTTTTTGAAAATAAATCGCCATTCCTCTCTTCAGGCGGGCTCCTGACTTCAACAACAACTTTTGAAAATAAATTGCCATTCCTGCTTTTCTGGCGGGCTTCTGACTTTAACAACATCTTTTGAAAATAAACGCCATTCCTCTCTTCAGGCGGGCTCCTGACTTCAATCATCAACTTTTGAAAATAAATCGCCATTCCTCTCTTCGGGCGGGCTCCCGACTTCAACAACATCTTTTGAAAATAAACGCCATTCCTCTCTTCAGGCGGGCTCCTGACTTCAACAACATCTTTTGAAAATAAATCGCCATTCCTCTCTTCAGGCGGGCTCCTGACTTCAACAACATCTTTTGAGAATAAATCGCCATTCCTCTCTTCAGGGGGGCTCCTGACTTCAACATCTTTTGAAAATAAATCGCCATTCCTCTCTTCAGGCGGGCTCCTGACTTCAACAACATCTTTTGAGAATAAATCGCCATTCCTCTCTTCAGGCGGGCTCCTGACTTCAACAACAACTCTGAAAATTAAACGCCATTCCTCTCTTCAGGCGGGCTCCTGACATCTTTTGAAAATAAATCGCCATTCCTCTCTTCAGGCGGGCTCCTGACTTCAACAACATCTTTTGAAAATAAATCGCCATTCCTCTCTTCAGGCGGGCTCCCGACTTCAACAACATCTTTTGAAAATAAATCGCCATTCCTCTCTTCAGGCGGGCTCCTGACTTCAATCATCAACTCCGGAGAATAAATCGCCATTCCTCTCTTCAGGCGGGCTCCTGACTTCAACGTCAACTTTTGAAAAAAATAAATCGCCATTCCTCTCTTCAGGCGGGCTCCTGACTTCAACAACATCTTTTTTGAAAATAAATCGCCATTCCTCTCTTCAGGCGGGCTCCTGACTTCAACAACATCTTTTGAACATAAATCGCCATTCCTCTCTTCAGGCGGGCTCCTGACTTCAACCACATCTTTTGAAAAAATAAATCGCCATTCCTCTCTTCAGGCGGGCTCCTGACTTCAACAACATCTTTTGAAAATAAATCGCCATTCCTCTCTTTAGGCGGGCTCCTGACTTCAACATCTTTTGAAAATAAATCGCCATTCCTCTCTTCAGGCGGGCTCCTGACTCCAACCACATCTTTTGAAAAAATAAATCGCCATTCCTTTGCTTCCTGCACCACTTTCTTCTTCCTCCATCGCTTCTTGGGCCATCCTTTCTTCCAAATTACCTTGTTTTGGAATTGCTTTCCTCCCGGGTTGTGTTATTTTTCTCTTGACTGCTGGGGGTGTCTTTGGAACTAATTACTTACCTGCTGGGGTAATGCTGCTGGGGAAAATCTTCTTTATTTCCTCCTTTTCTACTTCCTCTTTCCAAACCTCCTTCGGGGCTCGCGCTTCGCTCCCTTGAAAAACTTGTAGGATATAATGCTGCCGGTGAAATCTCGAAATCAATGTTTCATTTTCCGAGGACTGCTGAGGGTGATACCGGCTTCTTGCCTTTCTGAACGCAAGCTTCCTCGTCTTGTCCTGCCTGTTGGGGTATAATTTCATCTATCACAGCTTGTTGTTTTCTTTCTTTCAAATCTGCTGGGATAACCGGGTTCAAAGATCATTTCCGCGCGTTATCTAGCTTCTTTCCCTAACCAAGTATTTGGTTTCGAGAAAATTTTCGCAACGGGAGAAAATTTTCTGCCCCAGTTTGAGAATCTTCTTCGTGGCATGCTTTGCTGCCGACAACCCCTTTTTCCCTGTTTCAAATCAAAGAAAAATTGGTTAGTTTTAAAATGTGGTGGCTGGTTGTGGTGCTCCTGCTGGGGACGGTTCTCCTCCTCTTTCCCTGCTCTGTGTTTCATTATCAGAACTTGCTGGGGATGTTATTATTTGATGATACTCATGTTGGGGATGGGTTTTTCCATTTATCCCTTCCCCGTTCTGTGTTTCTCAACTTGTTGGGGGTTATTTTGTTGAAGATGAGATTTCCTTTCTTCCTTTACCACTCTGTGTTGTCCGACCACCTCGGAACTTGCTGAAGATAACACTGCCGGTAGATTTTCATTTCCTCAAAATTGGTGTTTCACTCTTCTTGAAGGTCGTTGAGGATGACACTAGTTCGAAGACCATTTCCCTTAAGACTTTCCTTCTTCCCCAAGTGGGTATTGACTTCCAGAAAATTTTTCAAACTTGAAAAGAAAATTTTCTGCCCCAGTTTAATAATCTTCTTCGCACCCTACTTCTCCGCCGTCAATGGCATTTCCTTGCTTTGCATAATAATTGGAAAGTTGGTGGCAAGTTTTGAAGTCATTTCTCACTTGTTCTGACTAGACAGACCTTGATGGGGAATTTTTGATAAAAATGAGAAAGATAAAAAGAAACAAAATAGAAGACAAAGGAAAAAGAAAATGACTCTCTAGCAAGAAATATCTATAAAAACTTATCAAACGCGAATACCAACTCCACTGGTCATGGCATGCGCATATGGTCTATCCTTCGTCGTTAATTGCCTTTCACGATTTCTGTCTCGTGATTTCCATCCTGATTATCACCTTTATTCGACTTGTAGTGCCCGAAGGGTTTTCACTTTCAAGCCTCTCTCATTTTGATTTTCTCTCAGCTTTCGTCGTCTTATGGTGCTTGTGAAGGTTTTCACCGGTAAGACTCTCTCATTTGTATCACTTTTAGCTGGGGATTGGGGTGTCACTGCCAAGACTCTCTCGTATTTCCTTTCTGCTGAGAATCAACGTCTTTTCTGCTGAGAATCAACGTGTTATATTATGATAGGACTCTATCCCTCGCCTGACGCGACATCTTTTGAAGACTGATCGGAAGGTCTTTCTTTGGACCGTAATGTGGGATTTGGATAGGGCTAGAAAGAAAGGGTATTAAAGGCTCAAAACAAAATCAATTTTGGGTTCAAAATTTACAACCTTCGGAACTAAATTTATTTACAATAAACACCATTTTTCTTTGCCCAGTTTCTTACTTGGGGATTTTTATTTCTTTATTTACACTATGACCGAGCTCTGTGAAGCGCCTACGTATCCTCTTTAAGGAATCAGGTCAAACGTAGTTCCCAATTCCTCTTTTTTCAAATTTCTTTTTCCACACATTTTTTCTTTTTCTTTTCTTTATCTCTTTTTGTTGTTTTCTTTTTCTTTACTTTTCTTTATCCCTTTCTTCTTTTGCCTTTCAAACTTGTGTTTCTAGTCTTTGCAACTAATTCCGAAGGAGGGGATGAAAGAATTTAAAATAAGGCTCAAAGGGTTGACGATGGATAAAGTGTTTAGATAGCGGAACAATATGCCTTCGTCATTCCAATCTTCAAAACATGCCAAGTGTAAACAACACAATTAACATTCGTCATATCTTTAAAGCACAGTTGGACAACACTCTCATTTTCATTATTATGAATGACCCCACGTCGATTTGGCCAGCTTGCCTTTAACTGTTTCCTTTTTAGTTGCCCCGGTTTCACATGACTCGGGATCCAAATAATCTCAAATTGTTTTTATTTCCTTTAAATGACCCGATCATCTTCCAATTGCTTCATGATTAACTTTTAGAATTAAGCCATAATTATGTGTGCGCATGTCATGTCACTAGATTCGGCGTTTGAGCACAAGACAAATCTAAAGGGTAAACAGAACTAAACAGATAAAATGACCGGAAGTAACAAAAGACCGAAAGCTTCATTAAACTAATGACGAAATGGTTCAATGATAAAACAAGCAAAACAGACTAGAGTACAGCCCTGAAACAAAACTGGGCAAGACCAAAGCCAACTGCTAGGACAAAAGGGTTTGACCACAAGAAAACCCTGAAAATAACTCGGACAACAAAAATGACCACAAAAACGAACCACCAAAGCTCCATCTAGCTAACCGAAAGATGGAGTATCTTCCCAATTTCCAAGCACAACATTTTAGCCACTAAGTTCTGCATCAATATTGCCAAGGTTGCCAACTGCTTCAACATTTTTAGCTCCAGTCGGTACACCCCCCAGGGGATTTGTATGCCCCATGTCATCATCATCGACCACAATCAACCACCCTTTTTGAATCATTCTTTCTATTTCCTTTTTCAAGGTACGGCAACTCTCAATATCGTGCCCTCTGACATTGGAATGGTATGCACATCGTGCAGTAGGATCGAAGCTTCTCGCACGTGGATCGGGAGTGTATTCGGGGAGCGGCGTAATCAGGCCGACATGTTTTAACTTTTCAAACAGACTTGCATAGGACTCTCCGATAGGGGTGAGCGCCTTTTCTCGCTTCAGCAACCTTTCCTCCCTAAACGCCTTATTTGGCCTGAAACCTGACCCGGGGGGTTTCCGGTATGTTCGTGGGGGTTGGTAAGCCTTTTGTGGAGCTGGGTACCTGGAAGGTGAAGTACGATTTTGGTTGTCCCGGGGAGAGTAGTGGTGTTGGGGACGGGAGTAGCGTTGTGAAAACATAGTCGGGGGACGAGTAATTGAGTTACTCGAATGGCTGGAGAAGTTGTGATAGGCGGGTATATATGGAGAGTGCGGGAGATCATCCGGCATCGGGTTCATGGTACGGGTAAGGACAGAGTCCAGGAAGCTAGGTGGTGGCGGAGGTGGTGCTTTTCCATCCATCCACGCCCGATACATATCAGCCACGTGTTGTCTCAATATCTTGACCTCCTCTACTAACCCGTGGTTCCGTTCAACCAGCTGTTGTCGGGTACCTGTACCAACCCACTCAGTCTTGAGATTATCTGCCATTGTCCTCCGACTTCGTCTTACGGGGAAGAGTTATTTCAGAACCACAACCAACCACCTTTCTGGAAATGGACACAACAAAACAAAGCCAGCATGTCAGCATTAAGGTGTCCCGCTTATTGACCATTCTTCTTTTTTTTTTTTTTTTTTTTTTTTTTTTTTTTTTTTTTTTTTTTTTTATGTGGATTGCCTACGTATCATGACCCCGCATGAATCGGACCGAGCGTAGTTCTTGCAAATTAATGCAAGAAATAAAGAGATGTTTATTTGATTTTTTGATTTTTTTTTTTTTTTTTTTTTGAAGGAAAATTATAGAAGCCGACTCCAACTACAAACTTGTGTAGGAGATTTCTACAAGAATAAGAATATTTTTGGTGTCAATTATGACTTTCTACAAAATTGGCCACATAATGGCTTATTTGCCAAAAATGACTATTTTTGCAAAATTTATTTAAGAAAGATAAACTTAAAAAAAAATTTTTTTCATTCCGTGGCTCATGGGGCATCGTCCGGCATCACCATAAACCAACACAAAAATATTTTCATAAATTGGCCACATGATGGCTTATTCAGACAAAGTGGCTCTTTTTTGCAAAATTTTATAAAGAAGATATAAATTCAAAATTTAGTCCTGGGGCCTATGGGGCATCATTCAGCACCGACACAGGCCAATACAAGACTGAAGAAGTTCAAATGCCAAAAGTTGCTATTTATGCAAGGACCGGCCATGTAATGGCTTATTGGATAAAGTGATTATTTTGTACAGTCGAGTGATGACTCAAAACTTGATTTTTTTGCGGATACAGCCTTTCGACATTTCCGCGAGGGAATATTTTCAGGCTGTGTCCAAAACTATTTACAAATGACTCAAAGTGGCTATTCTTGTAAAAAGCCTTCCGGTGTCTTTTTGAGGGACATTCGGCTTATTTTAAGCAAGAATAGCATCACCCGACTTATTTATAACAAAATCAAAAATTTGACATTTTTTGGTTATTTTTGCAAAAGGGGTATGAACCCGGACTTGATTTTGCGGCTATGGCCTTGCAACATTTCCACAAGGAATATTTCAAGGTCGTGCCCGCAAATTATTAAAAATGATTCAAAGTGGCTATTTTTGCAAAAACAGCCTTCCGGCGTCCTTTCGGAACATTCGGCTATTTTATAAAACAGCATCACTTCGATTTATTGAAAACTAAAATTCAACATTTTTGAAAAAGGGTGGTAACCCCAACTTGATTTTTGCGGCCACGACCTTTCAACATTTTCGCGAGGGAATATTTCAAGGTTGTGCCCAAAAATTATTTATAAAGATTCAAAGTGACTATTTTTGCAAAAACAGCCTTCCGGCGTCCTTTCGGAACATTCGGCTATTTGCAAAAACGGCATCACTTTGATTTTATTGACAAAATTAAACACACATTTTTTTTTGATTTTTTAAAGGGGTGGTTGAACCCGATGAGGGTTGCCTACGTATCTCACCTAGTGGTGAGAATCAAACCTGCGTAGTTCGGTTTTGACGAAACAAACGACATCATTTATTTATTCATTTTACTAAAGGAAAACAAATAAGCTATTTCTATTTTTTTTTTTTTTTTTTTTTTTTTTTTTTTAAATCTCTAAAAGTCGGTCAGCATGCAAGTCTATAACAGATAAATGCGCAAGACAAACAGGATGCAGCAGGATGGTCTGTTCATTTCAGGTCACCTGTCCTAGACGGACCCAACCCCTGTGTTGAGTCCCCTAAGCCAAAATGCGACATGATGCAAATAAACGTTTCCTACTAGGGATCCGGCATGAAGCTTTGTTATTCTAGGTTTAAAAACTTGGGTTTATCTGTTCTAGACTTGGCTTACCCGAGCGGACAGCTCGAGCCGAGGAGGAGGCAGCAACCCGGGAATACAGAAGCTTCACCGGTTTTGCAACTTATCCAAACCTCGTTCTAAAATGGGAATTAGACACTATACGGAAAAGAAGTCACACGAAGTGCACCCTTCTTCATGATTTAGAAGACTCAGAGAGGAGATTGGTTCCGGCACAATTTATATGTACAGTTCACAAAATATCAAAGCAGTAAAAACAACATTTGCACATTGATGCCAACATGTAAAAGAATCGGATAATAAAATATGCCAAATACAACAGTTATTCCGAGCTCGAATTCTAAAGATCTCCCCAGCAGAGTCGCCAGAGCTGTCACACCTCTTTTTTACGCACCCGCGAGGATGCAAAGAGTTTTTCCAATTAAAGGACAATCGAGATGGGATTTATTTTAATTATTTCAGAGTCGCCACTTGGGAGATTTATGGTGTCCCAAGTCACCGGTTAAATCCCGAATCGAGGAAAAGAATGACTCTATTTAACAGTCCGCGAACCATAAATCCGGATAAGGAATTCTATTAACCCGGGAGAAGGTATTAGGCATTCCCGAATTCCGTGGTTCTAGCACGGTCGCTCAACTGTCGTGTTTGGCTTATCTATCTCCTTTTTACAATTATGTACTTAGTGCAAGTTAATATCCCTTTACCGCTTTTATTATTGGTTGTGATTTACGAAAGAGAAAGTTGCTTAAAAACATGCTTTCGAATCACGTCACATGAAATGCACCCGGATCCTCGACATATTCTTATTCAACATTTCGGGGTTTGGATTTGGGTCGCATGAAATGCGCACCCGTATTTAAAAGGTAGAACTAAAATATGCGCCCGGATCGACTACTTATTTACACTGTTGAGAAAGGCGTGATATTCGTCAAGAAACAACGCATCTCAAAATCTAAGTATTTTATATGTACATTTATGACGGCTATGCGATTAGTGTAACTATTGGGCGAGGCACACCTTTAATTCAAATCTAAAGCGAACTACATCCCAATGTATTTTACTTAAGAGTTGATTCCAAATTATTCAAAACTTGCTACGAACCACACCACATGAAATGCGCCTGTGGTTCCTGACATGCTTTGTTTACTCTTGCCCAAAATTGGGGTCGGGTCACATGAAATGCGCTCCCGACTCTTTTTAATCTAATTACGTCATTCCGTTGAGTAACAACTCCCTAGCTAATCTTGCTTTTAGCATAAGGTCTAACGTTAACAGATTTGGAGATTACACACACTAGCAGAGAAGATTGAATAGAGATACAACAGACTAATTCAGGTTTACGTGCTTATTTAACGATAGTGTATCTCTGGCCTAGCTACACTTTTCCAATAGCAATACAAGCTTAATTGGAGAATAACAGAATGTAATTAAACATGAAACTTTAGACGACTACATGTTTCAATAGACTTTATGCATAAGCTTCAAACTTCATTCTTTTCGAACCAAGGAACTACAATAACAGAGGTGTGTACCTGGAATGCGGAAGAACAGGGAAGAGTGAGCAATGGCAATGCAGCAACAACAACAAGAACAGTAACAGCAACAGTAAACCAGTAACAACCAGTGAACCAATAGCAACTCAATATACCAACCAACAACAACAAACAGTGGCAGCAATCAAACAAACTAACAGCAACCACAATTGGTGAACCAGTGGTTAACTTGAGACCAACAGCAAACAAACAATATCCAATGATTCAGCCAACAGCAACACCACACAGCAACAACAACAATGACTAAAGCAGCCACAATCACTCAGGCAGCACAACACTGGAACTACCACAGCCCTCGACCACTGAACCAGCTACAACAAATGAATACAACAGCAACAACAAATGCCTAACAGCAACAACTCAAACCAGGCAGCAACAACTGTAAACCAGCCAGCAACACAAGCGACCAAGAACAGCAACACTACTGACCAACAGTACCAAATGAACACTGCCACCAACAGCAAAACACAACCACAACACACGAAAGCCTAATAGCTCAACCACTGAATCAAAACTCACAAAACAGTGACCCCGGAACCAATGAAACAGTAGCCTTTCTCTGTATCTTTATATCTATTTTTCTCTCCAGTACCCTCTAATGTCTATGACTGTTTGCTCTCCAGGTACTGTTTTTGCTCTCCAGGTATTTCAATCTCACTGTCTGTATTTTTTGCTCTCCAAATATCCTCTCAAGTGTCTGTATGAATCCCCCACTGTATGTATCAATATCCCCTTCTTATAGCTGACCAGCAGCTCCTAAGGTTACCCCCTACCCTGACTTCCCAACCCATCATATTCCCTGCAAACCCCACTATCTACTGTCCAAGGTATGGACTCCAGCATTAAACAATGCTGGTG
The DNA here is from genome assembly GCA_032618575.1 of Nicotiana noctiflora. Lineage (NCBI taxonomy): Eukaryota > Viridiplantae > Streptophyta > Magnoliopsida > Solanales > Solanaceae > Nicotiana > Nicotiana noctiflora. The sequence goes on from JASVEL010000250.1 coordinate 95,275, forward strand.
GCAGGAATCTCAGTGGGGTGCCCTGCTGTGCAGGTTCCACTAGCCCTAGTATGGATATGTGATTAAACAATTAACCTATTAACTACAACCAATTAACCCCCTTTAATCTGAATCAACAGTAACAAGCCCTACACCAATGAATTGCATCAGGCAGATTCAGGGATTAATACTACGAACTAATTCCTTGACGACTTTAATCACATTGAACCTATGATTCATTTTAACTACTGAAAACAGAGGGAATTGGCCAAATAAAAGGCCTCAAATGAGAAGAACAGACCAGCGGATATGAGAAATTAAAAGCATGAGAAACTGAAACAATGAATAAAACAAACACACATATTCACACAATCGAATTAAATCGACCAAAGAAGGAATGAATACCTCATAAGAAAACTGCCGACCAAGCTTCGAACTAAGATGTGGAATTATTGAAGCCAAACGGGCTTTAATCAAGATGTTCTCGATTGAGAACACCTAGACTAAAGTCCCTTGGACTTCAATTACGGCTAACCCGGCTTGAATTGAGTTTCTTCAAAAATTAGGGTTCTTGGGCTCGGATTTGGGGCTTTTGCATTTTTGGTTAGATTCGAAGCAAACCAATGTCAATGGGAGTGTGGGGGAGGTGTGAGGAGACCGTGGTGTGAATTTGGGGTGATTTGGCATTGGTTCGAGTTTGACTCGAATCTTCAAATGAAGATTCGAGGAGCTCCGACATGATTCGAGGTTAGTGGAGGCTGGGTTCGTGATGGGGGAGGTGAGGGGAAGGTTTTGGCATTGGTTTGGTGGTGATTGGCCTACCGGAACCGCCGTGAGGCGATTTCCGGCAGGCGGGGTACGGCGGCGTTACGCTAGGTCTCTGAGAGCTCCTGAGGGAGATGAAGGGAGAGGGGGGGTCTGGCTGGGGGGGGCGGGGTATGGAATGAGTTTATATATGTTTTGGAGAAGTTAAATCCTGATCGTTGGATCAAACTTGATCAACGATCGGGATCTCCTCACTTAAACCAAACGGCGTCGTTTGGTTAAGTCATAGGCTGAGTGTATGTTGGAATTAAAGGATTAATCTGGGCCGTTGGATAATGAAATCCAACGGTCCAGATCGAATGCCACAATGATAGATGCTGGACGGATTGGGATTCGTTTGGGCCTGGTTTTCCTGGACTAAACTATGGCCCAATTTGATCTCATTACTACACATATATATATGTACATGTATATATATATATATATATATATATATGCATACAATTATCCCACACAATTATATATCACCTAAAAATGTAAATCACATGACTTCGATATCAAACACTAAAAATGCAAAACTTAGCATATATTTTTTTGTATTTTTAATTTAAATAACTAAACGTGCACACAAAAGATAAAATAACACAAAATCACAAAAATCATACCCAACACGAAACTATTTTTATTTTTGAATTTTCCTGGGAGTACTTCTCAAGTAAGGCAAAAATCACGTGCTCACAGGAGCAACTCCCACCTTCTCCCGAATGTCTTCATTCCTCACCTTATCCAGTCTAGTATGCCCGCACATCCATCTAGCATCCTCATCTCGGCTACTTGCATCTTCTGGATATGTGAATTCTTAACTGGCCAACACTTAGCCCCATATAACATAACCAGCCTAACTACTGCTCTGTAGAACTTACCTTTGAGTTTCAGTGGTACCCACTTTTCGCACAAGACTCCAGATGCTAACTTTTATTTCATCCACCCACCCCGATGCGGTGCGTAACATCCTCGTCAATCTCTCCATCTCCCTGGATAATAGACCATAGGTACTTGAAACTTTGCCTCTTGGGAATGACTTGTGAGTGAAGCTACACCACCTCTTTCACTTCCCCCGACACGCTGCTTAACTTACACTCCAGATATTCCGTCTTGGTCATACTCAACTTGAAACCTTTGGACTCTAAAGCTTGCCTCCACACCTCTAGTGTCTCATTAACACCGCTACGCGACTCATCGATCGTAACTATATCATCAGCGAACAACATATATCATGGCACCTCCCCTTAAAAGAGCTGCATCTTTCTATTTTTTAAATTATTTAATCTTATATTCCATATTCTATCAATGACATACATTGTTAGACTTTTTTTTTTTGTTAAACGTAAAATGACTTTTAAAAGTAGATTTGGGTAGCCATAGTGGAAAAAAAGAAAATTAAAAAAATCAGCAAAGAAAAAAGAAAAAGAAAATTAGGAAATTCAATGGAGAGAGAGGGGCACGTAGAAGAGATGTATATCGCATTTTATTTACCATGCTATACCTTAAGGACAAAACTGACATTATATATAAAAAGGTTACCAATATTTTTTTGCACTTACTCTCTTGTGTCCAAAAAAACCACACTTTAATTTTAGATCCTTTAATATTGCTGGTTGTAGACTGCAAATGAGGGATGAACAACAGTTATAGAAGCATACACATTTCATAAAATATTCAGTCGCAAACACATATTTAGCTCTCAAAAGTAATACTATTATTATACAGCAGCACTTTGAATCTCAAGGCTCCAAGCATTGAGAGCACCAATAACATTCGAATAAGACAACAACTGGAGAATGTATATGTAAATGTTAGTGTGTATCAATATAAAGTTTAAATTTTATTTCTTAGAAACAGAAAATCAAAGCTCTGATTAGCACACACTTAACTTCAGTAAATCTGTGAAGTTGGTTATTGCAAAGTTGTAATCTCAAATAAAAGTAATAAAATCATGCAAACAAATTATTGAACCCTTTATATCTGTACTTGTCTTTATTGTTTTATGTTTTTCTTATTTCTTACATATGAACATAAATACTTTTACTGTTCTCCATCAAGAAAACACAACCTCGCTGGTTTGGTTTGTTTTGACTTCAAATGTCTCTCTTAACGAACCGCAACTACAATTCAAAAGCTAAAAAGTAAAAAAAAAAAAGGAGATGTTTTGTAATTTATTTATTCGAATTAAATTCAACATTGCTGTACTAATTATTTAGGTAGTTGAAAAACACCACTAGACCTTGGGATTTCCCACCAAAATCCCCTTTTTAGTACACCACATGGAGCTAGTGGTGAGACTTGAGAGCGGACCCCCTAATTAATCTCTTTTATTCCTCAAAACTAGTTAGGGATTTATCTTAATAATAAATAAGTATATAATAATGCAATTGACAGTGGTCCATAGTAGTATTAAGGTGGTAAAAATAACACGGTATAATTAGTTTTCAGACTGATCAATAAAAAATAATCAGTATTTATCAAGTCAATAAAAAATAGCCACCATTTTGCTGCAATAGAGACCGGTCCGACATAATATACCGGTGTTCGGAGCACTTGTATATAAACTCCAACATATTATGCTGGATCGATATACTTTGCTGGCTCCGGTATAATATAGAAGTACTAGGGACTGGAGCTCCAAACTCCAGTATATTATACTAGACGATTATACTTGTTGGAATTCCAGTATATTATGCTGGAGTTCTAGTATATTTATGTTAGAACTCCATTATATTATGCTGGAGTTCCAGCATACTATCCTGGAACTCCAGTATAATATGCTGGAGTTCAAGTATACTTATGTCGGAATTCTAATATGCTGGAGTTCAAATATACTTATGTTGGACACGTAATATACTAGAGTATTATTTGGGTTTTGAATTGCATTTTCGCTCAAATTTATCTTTACATAAAAAATAACTAATTTCAATTACTTTTAAAATTAGAGTATTTTTCAATGCTCAGTTGTAAAGCTTACTATTTTTAAAAATCTCGCATTAAGGAGGGATTAAAATTAGAGTTGAGAAAAATTAATTGAAAAAGGATGGAGAGTTGGACTTGACATAGAATAGAAAGAATGAGTTATTGGCTTTCAATTCTACTTCCTCCTTTGAAAAGACGTGTACTCTAAAGAAGGAACAGAGGTGGACCCCACTTATAGGCCCTACTCCAACGTTGAAGAAATAAAAACACTAACTTTAGTTGGGGGCCCACTTTTTCTAGTTTCTCTTCCTTTTCATCACGCCATCAATTCCCTTCTTGCTGCCACCACCCATTTTGCTATTTCCCCTCCTCACCCCTCTCCCAACTTTCTTGTTTTTCCTAATAAAACAAAAAATAATGTGTTCTCTCCCTATTACTTTATCCGGTCCGAAATAAGTAATTTTTTGAATGTTTTCACATAAATTAAAAAATTTATTTTTAGTATTAATTAGTAATAGAATTAATCGATTAACCTTTTCTATCTCACATAAATACTCCTAACATATATTTCAATACTATTTACTTCAAAGACAATGTAGGAAAAAAAATAATTAATTCATTCTTAAAATCTGAAAAAATTATTTATTTTTTACCACAAGAAAAAGGTCAAAAAATTACATATTTTGAACAAAAGGGAGTAGTCTTTTTTATTATTTAAATAGTCACCTACAATTTTAATTGTAAATTTCTTTTGATATTTTAAGCTATAGATAGATTATGGTATATAATGTTTTAATGTGTTTCTAAAGATGTAATTTCATTTAAAAAAGTTTTAAAAACACAATTCAATGTAGTATAAAACTTATATGTTTAACTATAATCTTTATACTTTGAGTCCAACAATATCTTTTGCTAAGGAGATTAGATAGTTTGTGAAAATATATTTATGAATTTATGAATTATTTATTTATTATTATAAGCAATTGATGCTCTTTTTATTTGAGGAAAGATAAAAACATCAGAATTTTTATATTTTAGTCAATCATTTTTGTGAAATCGTCGCAAGTGTATTTACTATTAAGAATAACAAATTAAAAATTCTCCTAAATGAAAATAATTTAGTATGGAAGATTTCAAGATACTTTATTTTATTTTTATGTGTCCCTTTATATGCTTTAATTTTTTTACAATTTCACTAACTATGGAGGTGTTTAAATTATCTTTTTTATATAATAAAAAAATATAGTTGTTTAAATTACCAAATATAAGTAATTAAGAGTGGGTGGGAGAGAGTAGTTAAGTGTGAAAATATCAATTTTTGTCTCTGTGTGCATCCCCATACCCAAGTTTCACCTTTACAAGTTCATAACTTGCATTCTCTTCCTCTTTTTTTTTACTTCTTTAAATTTAATTTAAAAATAAAAATAAATAAATAAAACACACACTTTCACTTTTGTGTTATCATCAGTTTTCATATGACAGTGAACACATGTCTAAAGCCTTCCCAAATACTACAACAACACCTAGCTTAAAAAAAAGCTAAAGGCAACCCAAATCACCAAAATCTTCACCACTGAAACCAAATCGTTTCTGTTTTCGCCTGTAGAGCAATATAGTATCAACATTTGACTAACAATAAATCAATTTTCTGCCAAAAAAAAAAAAAATCAAATGCTCTGTTTGAGAGAGTAACAAACACAGAGAACGAAGAGAAGAAGTATAGTAGGAGCTCTAGCTTGACCCAGTTGAGGATTTTACAGATCTTCTATTGTACTGGTAAATTTCTGCTTTCTTGAATTTATTAATGGGAATGTCGTTTTTGAGTCTCTTTGTTTGGTTCTAGTATTTTTTGTAGTTCCGCTGTTTACCGAAAAAATTTAATGGCAGTGGCCACGTTATTATGTATTCACATTTTAAATTTCTTTTTTCACTTTTATATAATGGAGCCGAAAGCTAGATCTGCTGATGGTTCATTGAGTGTTACAGTGAAATGTGAGAAACACAGTTAATTTAGCACTATTTTTCCATTTTTTTTTGGGGGGAGGGGGGGGGGGGGCTATGGTTTTCTTAGACGTTGATTGTCACGTCACTTGGGGACTTAGGGTTTTCTATCAGAGCTTCTTGAGGGTTATCTCATTGTGTAATTAATGGAACTTGTTAAAATTATGGAATATTTTGGTGATTGTAAAAATAATATTTGCCTATTTGGGTGACTCTTACTGCAAAATATCTTTATTACTTACCACATCACATAGTGCAACTGTGCGGTAAAATTCTGAAATTTGAAGATTTTGTAATGTGGTTGTGTTTACTCTAATATGTTTCATAGAGCATGAAGACCTTTTTTAGTGAAAAAGAAATCTTTCATGTGCTGTAATAGTTGTAATTGAAATGGTCCTAGTAGATTTGATTTGTAGTACAGTCATGTGTGGATAAAGTTTTACTGATTTTTGCATTTTTTTCAGAGCTTTCTTCTGGTGAGGTACCTGTGATGATAATAGTAACCGGAGATGGAAAGGATACATGAAGTAAAACAACCGCCGAGGCAATTCCCTTTAGAGGCTAAGGTGACACATGCCTTTTCAACTTCCAGGAAAGAGATCGGTGTTAAATGCAATGTGCAGGACTTCCGAGATTTTGACTTGTCTGTTCCGAGACAAACATGGAAAGGAAAGACCTCGTATCAGGAGGAAGAGGAACTTATGATAGATGCTGGTTCAATCAAGCGCAGTGATGATTCACTTGAAGACACTGGCTCTACTTCATTTCATGGAGCGAGTCATCCTCCGGAACCTGTTGATACAGACCTAATGAGACCAGTGTATGTACCCATTGGTCAGAAAAATGCAGATGGGAAATGCTTAGTGAAAAGCATGTCTTTGAAGGGTCCTTTCCTAGATGATCTTTCAATCCGGGTTCCTAATGTGAAACCGAGCCCATCTCTTCTTTCACCTGCAGAGAGCTTGGTTGAAGAGCCAAATGATCTGAGTGTAATCTCCTCTCCGTTTACAATTCCTCGTCCATCTCAAAACACAGAAGCAAGTCTGCCTCCTGACTCTGAAGAGAAAGAATGTATTTGGGATGCATCGCTACCTCCAAGTGGCAATGTAAGCCCACTTAGTAGCATTGATAGTACTGGTGTGGTGAGATCTATGAGCATTGTCAACAGTTGCACAAGCACGTATAGGAGTGATGTGATCATGAGTGATGGCATGCTTAGCGTGGACAGAAACTATGAGAGCACAAAAGGGAGCATTCGTGGGGATTCACTTGAAAGCGGTAAAACTAGCCTTAGCAGAGCAAGTGACAGCAGTGGACTTAGTGATGATAGTAATTGGAGTAACATTACTGGCAGTGCCAATAAACCTCACAAAGGAAATGATCCTAGATGGAAGGCTATTCTTGCGATTCGGGCACGTGATGGTATTTTAGGAATGAGTCACTTTAGGTTACTAAAAAGACTTGGTTGTGGAGACATTGGCAGTGTTTATCTTTCTGAGCTTAGCGGGACTCGCTGCTATTTTGCAATGAAAGTGATGGATAAGGCTTCACTTGCGAGCAGGAAGAAACTGACTCGTGCTCAGACAGAAAGAGAAATCCTGCAGTTATTAGACCATCCATTCTTGCCAACCTTGTACACTCATTTTGAGACCGATCGTTTCTCATGTTTGGTCATGGAATATTGTCCTGGAGGAGATTTACATACTCTACGACAGCGACAACCTGGGAAGCATTTTTCCGAATATGCTGCAAGGTATGCTTTTATCATTCTATCTAGAATATGCAACATAAAAATTATCCTCCTCTTTCACATGTAGTCCTGACATAAGCATAAGCCTCTGCTTATTTTGGCATTCTTTAGATGTTGTCACATCCATTTCTCTTGCACCATCGTTCTGACTTTTGAATACGTATGCTCTCCCCTGTAGAGGAGAGAGTCCTCTTCATGCGGTCAAGCCTGGTACCCTGACAAACAAAAAGCTCTCCCCTGTAGCTGATGTGGTTACTAATATGACTTTTTTTATTAACTCTTGTCCACAAAAAGAATTTCTTTATCTGCCATTAATTGCACCTTTACTTGCAAAAAGAAAAAGAGATTGTTTCTTTTCCCTTTTCGCTTTTTTCTTGATGGGCTGCTGCTGAGGAGGGGGTGTATTGGTGGAAGGAGATTATATTGCCACAATGATTGTTGCCAATGTCATATCACCTCAGACCAAATTAGATATTTATCACTCTTGGATTTTGATGTTTGTCCCACTCAATCCATATTTGGGATCCTCCCATTCCAAATAGTTTGATCCTACTTGGAAGTTTTTTCCAGTCATTGGGTCTTAAGAAGAGAAGGTGGTAAATATGTAATGGCATGTCTATTGATATTATTAAAGTCCGGTTAACTAATATTATTAAAGGGCTTTTTTGTGCTGACAATCTTCCACATTTTCTTCGTTTGGGAGATTTTAGAATCTTTACCCTCACATTTCTGTTTAAGCTGTTGAGTTCCTTAATCAAACTTTAACAAACCCTGCATTTCTGCCACAGGTTTTATGCAGCAGAAGTTCTACTGGCGCTTGAATATCTACACATGCTTGGTGTTGTGTATAGAGACTTAAAACCTGAAAATGTTCTTGTGCGTGACGATGGCCACATTATGCTTTCAGATTTTGACCTATCCCTAAGATGTGCAGTTTCACCCACGCTCATAAGGACATCATCCGGCGATCCTTCTAAAAGAGGAGCCTCATTCTGTGTGCAGCCAGCATGTATTGAGCCCACTTCTGTATGCATTCAACCAGCATGCTTCCTTCCCCGAATATTTAATCAAAAGAGCAAGAAAAGATCACCTAAGCCTCGAGCCGAGACTGGGCCTCCGGCTAATACACTGCCTGAGCTAGTCGCAGAACCTACTTCGGCACGCTCTATGTCATTTGTTGGGACTCATGAATATTTGGCCCCCGAGATTATCAAGGGAGAAGGCCACGGCAGTGCAGTTGATTGGTGGACATTTGGTATTTTCCTGCATGAACTACTATATGGTAAGACCCCATTCAAGGGATCTGGAAACAGGGCAACTCTTTTCAATGTAGTAGGCCAACAGCTCAGGTTTCCAGAGTCTCCTGCAACCAGTTATGCCAGCCGTGATCTGATACGTGGCTTGCTTGTTAAAGAGCCTCAAAACCGACTTGGGGTGAAAAGAGGAGCAACTGAGATCAAGCAGCATCCTTTCTTTGAAGGTGTTAATTGGGCTCTGATACGTTGCAGTACGCCACCCGAAGTGCCAAGACCTGTTGAGGCGGAGCTTCCTGCAAAGTTTGGGCAAGTGAACCCTCTTGGGGTTGGCAATACGAGTAAAAGAGTGGTGGGAACAGATGCAAAACCTGGGGGTAAATATCTTGACTTTGAGTTCTTTTAGTTTAGGATATAGAATTCTTGTCTAGGATTGTATCAGTGCCATTAGTTGTTGATCCTTCTGCAATTGTTTGCTTCTAGTTGTTATTATGTATTCAACTGAACTGCAATACAGAAGAACCGGGTCTTTACTAAACTTATAGCTGTGAAAATCACTCGCCAATGATGAGTCAGTTGCACTGTTTTGATTTAATTTGTCCTCACATCTATCTTAATTTTCTTTACCGTTGAATGTTGCTCTAAAATTAGTGTTATACTACATGATCCAAGAGAAAAAATGCCTTGTTATTTCCATGCCATAGGAGTTAGCTAAGAGCCCGAGTATTTGTTTGGTATAAGAGATAAGGGATAATTAATTCCGAAATTAAATTTAATATGAGTTTATCCTTTATTTAATTGGAATAAAATTATAGTATAATTAATCCCATTATTAATTTTTATGGGATTATTGTATTTTTTAATTGTATGATTGAATAAGTAATTCTGAAGTAATTAATTATAGGATAATTTATTTCTCAATCAAACGATCTCGTCCGGTGGGAAACTGTTAAGGGGTCCTTTTTTATAAGTAGAGCCAGATGTTGCGTGGAGTTGTGCTCGAAAACTGTGAATGAAATAGCCAAAAGGAGCATAAAGATTATATTGATGAGACCATGTGTGACAATAATAAGTTAGTGTTATGGATCCAATGCAGCATACATACACGTGGTACCCAGACGAATTCTTGAATTTTTGTATATAATTTACAGAGGTATATGTTTACAATATATATATATATATATATATATATATATATATATATATATATATATATATATATATATATATATATATATATATATAATATCATTTTCTCGAAATTAATTTTCTTTGTGATTTAAAACATATTGTTGGCCCAACTTAGCATCATCTTGTTAGTGACGCCCAGGATCAAAGCTAGGGACCCGTTTGTTATAATCTTTTATTTTAAGATTAAAATATTTGAATCAAACATTTAAATATATGCAATTTATCTTTACCTAACAATTATAATTTAAACTTTTTTGTAGTTATATTAGTAAAATATTAGATAAAATCTTGTAAAGAGCCTTTTGCAAGTTATATACAGTCGAAACCGGGCTCTTTTATTGCATGGCAGATTGGGATTGAAACGTAAAAGATTGAAGATCGACCCCAAGTTCCATCGAACCAAGTTACGAGGTTAGAACATACATCTTCAAGATCATTAAGTCTGTCACTCCGGAACCGACCCCGATTCCAAATGAGCTCGAGGAAATTGTCAGAACAAATAATGGAAGGCCAAAATATTCGTAACCGGCGGATATCACGCGGAAATCTCGGCACGTATCAATGAGAGACCGTGTGATTAGCAAATCATGGAATTTTCTACTTTTTATAGAATTCTACATAAAGTATAGTATAGCTCTCCTACTGTATAAGGGGGGTCTGATAATTTGTAAAACACACTGTAACACGCATCCCAAGGCATTATAATACTATTTTCTTTCTGCTAGCTTCCGTTTTTCTATGTTTGACATCATTTGAATCACATCTTGTTCGAGTGAAACTCATTTTTAAAAACTATAACTGTTCAAGTCACACGATTTGAATTTTGCTTTATTATTATTTGCTTTATTTATAATTCAACCTATCGCTTTATGTGAAACTAATCCACGTATCCTTAAAATCACTTATCAAATTCAATTATTTTTCGATTTTGAGGGAAAACAGTTTTGCGCCCACCGTGGGGCTAAGAATAATAATGGTTATTTGATACAAATTTCCATAACACACACTATTTTACACTTGTTCTTTGAAATGTCTCTCATTTCAGGCTTAAGCTCATAATTAGCGCCTCTCCCTGCTCACAATGGGTCTAGTCACCACGGCGAAAACAATAATATAGCGCCCGGTAACGAGGTACGACTCGTTGGTCCCATCAAAATTCCAATTGCGGACCCGTTGGACGCCATCTCGTATGTGGCTATCGATGCAAGTCTCCTTGTTGACCCCGAGAATAGCATACATGGTGGAGCCCAATCGACAACACAAAATACTCAAAATAATGGAGGAGACAAGATCAATCCACGTATGATCTTCAAAATGTTACAACTAATAACCCGTGTACGTACTCGTCACCTCACATACATGACACTCATATATAATACAATACCAAAATCCTAAGGGGAGTTCCTCCACACAAGGTTAGGCAAGTCACTTACCTCGAAATAATGCTCTTTCCATGAGTATCCAGCTCTGGATGGCCAATCCTAGTGTGGGTAATTGATGGGTTAGATTACTAAATGCAAGGATGATTGTGGGTGATTGGTTTTGGGTTGATTAAATGTATTTTATTGGGATTTTGTGGTTGCAAACATGAAATCTATTATTGTGGGTTTGGTCTCTACTTGAGAAAGAGAGTCTAAAACCTCTCAATCAATCCCAAAAAGAACTTGGGATGGACCCATGAGAATGGTAGTCCCAAGTAACGGGTATAAACCTCGAGAGAGTAATTACCCAACTTGAGCCTAAAGTTGCTTGGGCAAATTAGCCTACCTAATTGGTCTCGAGACAGTCAATTGGGCAAAATTGTTCTCTCTACCGAGAGATGTGAGAATGAATGCATAGAGCAACGACTATCCGATAATCCCACACATCATCTTCGAATTAAATTTCTATACCCATTAGTTATTCCACCTAGGCATAAGCTACTTCCCTAGTCCCCTTTTCCCATTAGAAAATTACAATTAGTAATAGCCTTAGCATAATCTAGATTACACAATAGTAGTTGATACAATAGTTTATAAATTGAAAACACCAAAAATGCTTGAAGTCAAACTAAAAGCTAAAATCCAATACTAGTGCAACGTAATTCTTCACTCCAATATCTAACTCCCTGAGGAATTGACCACGAACCACTATTCGGGTAAGAGTAGTTGTGCCCGCTCATACCTTCGGGTTGAGTTTACCACGATCAGCAGGTGCGAAAACACCATGTGCAACAACTTTAGCAAATTGCATAAGTCTCAAACGAATCTATTAAGCACCCGAGGCTCTTATGACCTAAACCAAACATACTAATCAATCCTAATATACCATACAAACTTAGTGGAGCACTCAAATCACATCAAACAATGATAAAAGTATCAATCAACCTCCGATTCAACCTTAAAGAACTTGAAACTTCCAAATTCGACAATCGATACCAAAACCAACAAAACCACGTTTGATTGACATCAAATTTTGCACATAAAGTCTAATTAATACTATGGACCTACTCTAACTTTCTAAATTGGATTCCGACCTGATATCAGAAATTCCACTATCGATCCGAATCTCCAAAAATTGACTTTCACCATTTCAAGCCTAAATAAGCTGCGGACCTCCAAAACACAATCCGAACATGCCCCAAAGCCCAAAATCACCCTATGGAGCTAACATAATCGACGGAACTCCATTTTGGAGTCGTCTTCACATAGTTCTGACTACGGTCCAAATCTTAATACTTAAGCTCTCATTTAATGACTAAGTATCCCAAAACAACCCGAAACTCAAGATGAATTATCTTGGCAAGTCACAATAGCAGAAGTAGATACGGGGGAAGCAGTTAATATGGGATTGGAGATCTAACTCTGTAAACGGCCGGTCGGGTCGTTACATCTCCCCTTTTAAACATTCGTTTATCCTCGAACAAGTATAGAGACATACCTGAAGTGGTAAAGAGTAAAAGTTGAGGATAACGGCTGCGCATATCCTGCTCGATCTCCCAAGTCGCCTCCTTGACCAGCTAACCCCGCCACTGAATCTTTACTGATACAATGTTATGTGACCTCAGCTTTCGAGCTTGCCTATCAAATATAGCCACTATCTCCACAACATAATATAGATCCTTGTCCAGCTGGACTGAGATGATATCCAACACATGATACGGATCACCATGATACCTCCGAAGCATTGAAACATAAAATACTGGATGAACTCCTGCCAAGCTGGGAGGTAAGGCATGCTCATAAGCAACCTCCCAACACGTCGTAACACCTTAAAGGGACCAATGAATCTTAGGCTCAGCTTTCCCCTCTTTTCTAATTTCATAACGCTCTTCATAGGTGAAACCCAAAGCAAGACCTACTCTCTAACCATAAATGAAACATTGCAAACCTTCTGATCCCATAACTTTTCTATCCTGACTGGGCTATGCGAAGTCTATCCCGAATCATCTTAACCTTCTCCAAGGCTTTCTGAACTAAGTTTGTGACCAATAAGCTAGCCTCGCTCGGCTCAAACCAACCCACTGGGGACCGACACCACCTACCATACTGAGCCTCATACGGTGCCATCTGAATATTGGAGTGATAATTGTTATTGTAGGCAAACTCTAAAAGTGGAAAGAACTGATGCCAAGAACCTCCAAACTCCATCACACACGCACAGAGAATATCCTCAAGAATCTAAATGGTGCGCTCAGACTGTCCGTCCTTCTGAGGGTGAAATGTTGTGCTTAACTCCACTCGAGTTCCCAACTCTTTTTGTACGGATCTCCAGAACTATAATGTAAACTGCGTACCCTGGTCAGAGATGATAGATACGTGTATGCCATGAAGTCTAACAATCTCACGGATGTAAACTCAAGCCAACTACTCAGAAGAATAGGTATTCACCAAAGGAAGGAAATAAGGTAACTTTGTCAGCCTATCTACAATCACCCAAATTGCATCAAACTTTTGCTGAGTCCGTAGGAATCCAACAATGAAATCCATAGTGATCCGTTATGATTTCCACTCCAGAATCTCTAACTATTGAAGAAACCCATCCGATCGCTGATGCTCATACTTCACATGCTAGCAATTTAAGCACCGAGCAACATACTCTACTATACCTTTATTCATCCTTCTCCACTAGTAATGTTGTCTCAACTTTTGATACATCATCCGGGCATCAAGATCAATAGAGTACCGCGAGCTGTGAGCCTCATGAAGAATAAACTCATGCGAACCATCCACATTAGGCACATATAGTCTGCCATGCATCCTAAAAGCACCATCATCCCCTATAGTGACCTCCTTAGCATCATCGTGCTAAACTGTGTCCTTAAGGACTAGAAGATGGGGGTCATCATATTGACGCTCCCTGATACGATCATAAAGAGAAGACCAAGAGACCACACATGCCAACACTCGACTCATCTCAGAAATATCCAATCTCACAAACTGGTTGGCTAAGTCTTGAACATCCAACGTCATGGGCCTCACTGCAACTGGTAGATAAGCCAAATTCCCCAAACTCTTCGCCCAACGGCTCAAAGATTCGTCCACTATATTGCCATCCTCGGGTGGTACAAAATGGTGATATCATAATCCTTCAGCTCTAACCACCTCATCTAATGCAAATTAAGATCCTTTTGCTAGAACAGATGATGCAAACTTCGGTGATCAGTGTAGATCTCACAAGGGACACCGTACAAATAATGCCTCCAAATCTTCAAGGCATGAACAATAGTAGCTAACTCAAGGTCGTGGACAAGATAGTTTTTTTCATGCACATTCGGCTGCCTCGACGCATAGGTAATCACCCTACGATCCTGCATAAACACTACGCCCAGGCCAACTCGCAGCGCATCATAATAAACTGTATAAGACCCTAAAGATGAAAGCAATACCAATATTGGGCTGTAGTGAAAGTTGTCTTCAGCTTCTAAAAGCTCTTCTCATACTCTTTTGTCGACTTGAACGGAGCACCCTTCTGGGTGAGTCTGTTCATAGGTGTTGCAATAGATTAAAGTCCCTCAACAAATCGACGATAATAGCTTGCCAAACTAAAAAGGCTCCAGATCTTTGTAGATGAGGATGGTTTGTGGAACCTCTGCACTGTTTCCACTTTGGGTCCACCTTGATCCCTTCACTCGATACCACATGACCCAAGAATGCCACAGAATCTAACCAGACTTACACTTTGAGAACCTTGTTTGTAATTTCTTTTCTCTCAAGGTTTGAAGCAATGTCCTCAGGTGCTGCTCATGATCTTCCCAACTCCGGGAGTACACAAAAATGTCATCAATAAAGACAGTTAGGAACGAGTCAAGATAAGGCCGTAATACACTATGCATGAAATGTATAAATGCTGTTGGGGTGTTGGTTAGCCCAAATGACATAACAAGGAACTCGTAATGACCATACCGAGTCCTAAAGTAGCATTCGGGATGTCTGGCTCTCGAATCTACAACTGATGATAACCTGAACGTAAGTCAATCTTGGAAAACACTCAGGCACCCTGTAACTGATCAACTAGGTCATCAACACGAGATAAAAGATATTGGTTCTTTACTGTAACTTTGTATAACAGGCTATAATCAATGAACATACATATTGAACCATCCTTTTATTTTACAAACAAGACTATAGCATCGCAAGGTGACACACTGGGATAAATGAAACTCTTATCAAGCAATTTGTGTAACTGTTCATTCAACTCCTTCAACTTAGGAGGGGGCATACGATAGGGGTGGGTATAAAATCCGAAAAATCGAATTCCTAACCGGACCGAATTATTTTGGTTTTTCGGTTTCGGTTTTTTTCGGTATTTCGGTCTAATTCGATTCTAAAATTTCGGTATTTTGGTATGGTCCTCGGTATTAGAATTCTTAAATTTGGTATTTTGGTTATACCAAAATACCGATTTTTAAAAGGCCTTTTTATTTCTTTACCCAAATACCCTCCGGTTAGCCCTAAACTTTACCCAATACTCGCCTACTCAGCCCATCACCCAGCCCAACCACAAGCCTTAAATCTCTCTGTTGCTCTTCCAGCCCAACTTTCTAAGTGTATTTGGTATATACACTTATGCTTATGATTACTCTTCCAGTTAATCATAATTTAACTTTACACTTATGCTTCACATCTGCTCAAATTGAGAGAATCTATGTTTGAATTTTAGGGACTTATGCTTCAACATTTTGGTACATTCAAAAAGTTGCAGTGCACTGGCGTTAGCAAGTACCAACTTAGTATTGATTATTGAGCGATTATTAAATCGAAACCGTACCGAAACTGTACCAAACCAAAATAAGAAATACCGAACCGTACCGAAATATTTTGGTATGGTATTTGGTATATACAATTGATAAACCGAATATCGAAATACCGAACCGAAATTCTTAAATACCGAACCGAAATACCGAATGCCCACCCCTAGCATACGATAAGGTGGAATATAGATGGGATGAGTGCAACAAATCAATGCCAAAATCAATATCTATGCCGGGCGGCATGCCGGGTAGATCAAATGGAAACACATCAGGGAAACCTCTCACTATTGGGACTGAATCAACTGTAGGGGTATCAATACTAACATATCTTACATAGTCTAGATACGCGTCACACCCCTTCTCAACCATTCGTCGAGCTTTAAGAAATAAAATAACTCTACTCGGAGTGTAATCTAAAGTACCCCTCCACTCTACTCATGGTAAACCTGGCATAGCCAGCGTCACGGTCATGGCGTGACAATAAAGATTAGAATAATTGGGTGACAACCAGTCCATGCCCAAGATAACATCAAATCTACCATGCTGAGAACTAATAAATCGGCTCTGGTCTCAAAACCACTAAGAATAATCAAACATGAAAATAATTTTCCATATAAATTAGGGAACTCAAATAATCACGAGATACACCCAAATGCGAGACAAAATAAGAGGACACATAGGAATAAGTAGAGCCTGTAAAGAATAGAACAGATGCATCTCTACGAGTAAGAAGAGCATAGTATCTAGCCTATCCTCTCCCTCTAGGATGACCTCTCACTCACTAACCTTCACCTCGAGTTGGCTGAGTAGGTGGAGTGGTAGCTGGTGCTATAATAATGGCGAACTGCGGTTGGGGAACGAGCACCGGAATAATGGCCCGACTCTCGAGAACTGTTAGCCTCTCTCTCCTCCATATCCCGAGAAAGAATGCCCTCTACTCTTCTTGCAATACTTACCACCTACATATACGCGATATCCATCTCTAACTCCCGGGCCATGCTAGTCCTGATGTTGGGAATGAACCGCTCAATAAACCGAAAAACCCCCTCTCAAACTGTATAAACCAAAGCTGGTTCATATCTAGCCAAGTCACTTAAATGGATGACATACTCTGAGACTGTCATAGTACCTTAGCGCAACTGCTCAAACTCCACGCTCCATGCGCCCCTTAAGCTTGGAGGGACATACTATCTCAAGAACATATTCGAGAACTGAGTGCATGTAAGAGAATCTACCTCACCCGGACTGTCTAACTCATACGTGCGCCACCACTGATAGGCTATTCATCAAAGATGGAAAGCAGTGAAAGAAACCCCACTCGACTCTGTTACGCCTAGAGTGTGGAGGATACGGTGTCACTTCTCTAGAAATCTTTGACCATCATCTATGTAAGACCACTAAATTTAGGATGGTCATACTTCTTGTACCTTTCAAGTCTACGTTACACCTCCTCTGAAGTTGTTGTTGCCCTACCATCGGGTTGAACTAGGGCTACGTGCGGTACCAGTATAACCTCTGGGATTTGAGAAACCTGAACCCGCTTCTCTGGACTGCAGGCGGCGGGAGTCTGTGCTCCTCCCCTGGCCTAAGATCTGCCTGCAGCAAGGGGAATGAAGCTTGCCTGAGTGAGAGTGCTCTATATGCTCATGAAATGTGCAAGGGTCTCCTGAAGAGCTGTAATAGTAGTAGTAGGCATATTAGGAGCTTATGCTTCAACTAAGCTACTGGCGGCTCCTTTACAGCAGCTCGTGCGGGTGCTCTGGCTGCACCACATTCACATCCTTGGCCTTTACCCCGGCTGCAGCCTCGGGTGACTCCAGCAGGAGGCGCGGGTGCCTGGTTATCTCTGATAGCATGTGTCCTCACTTGAGAGAATAGAAGACATAAGTTTAGAATTTCAAAGTCAAACACCACACGGAATCAAATGTAGTGGAATTTTTCCTAACAATTCCATAGCCTCCCGAAGATAAGTACAAACATCTCTGTACCGATTCACGAGAGTCTTATAAACTTGCTTGTGGCTCACGACTTCTATGAACCTAGTGCTCTAATACCAACTTATCACGACCTAAGTTCTCCCTCTGTGAACCGTCGTGAAAGCACCTAATCTCTACGACTAGGTAAGCCTAACATTTCCAGAAAAGGAACGAAAACATAAAAGCTATCAACTAATAAGTGAATTTAAACAAGGAAATGAGATACCGCTCGGCATATATAATAATCACTATCGAACAGTACATAAACTCTCTCAAAACCTAGAATTTCATAATTCACGAACTAAAAAAAAACAGTACTCCCATACTCCAGAGTCTAATAAACGAAGAAAATACAAGAAGGATTTGAGATGTGGTTGAATAGATAGGGACTTCGTGGTCTGCGAACGCGGAAGATATACCTTGAAGTCTCTACAGCTGGCTCGCATCACTGGTTATATGGATGATAAGAGGTACCTAGATCTGCACATGAAAACATGTGTAGGAAAGGGCATAAATACACCACAACGGTACCCAATAAGTTCCAAGCCTAACCTCGATTGACCAATGACTAGATCAGGTCAAGGCCCTACTGGTATAACTATAAAGAAATAAGGCAGAAAGAATATTACGGTAAAAAAATACAGAAATCTAGCAGAAATAAAACTCAATGGAAGCCAACAACTCATAACACAGTAATAGCAATAGGAAGATCTCCCGTGATACTGTCCCATAGTCCTAAATGTAAATGTGCAGGAGGGATCTCCCGGAATACTGTTCTATAGTCCCAAAATAAATATGTAATGATGGGGATCTCCCGGAAAACCGTTCAGTAGACCCAAAGTAAATATGTAGTATAAGGGATCTCCTAGAATACTGTTTCGTAGTCCCAAAGTAAATATGTAGCTCAATCAATATAAATAACAGTTTCAACAAGGAAAATCTACAATTTGAACTAAGTTCACATCGAATAAAAATTGGAAAATTCACTAAACATCCTTCACATAGTTCAAATAGACATTTAAAACACGTAGGCACGATTTTCAAATCTAACAAGGTAATTACAAAAGCTAGTGTAGTTTCAACAAGGAAAAGCAGGTTAAGCTTAGTGAAAATGGAGTTTTAGAAATAATAGCCCGTGTATGTACTCCTCATCCCACGTACACAGCGTTCATATATCAAACAGTACCAAAATCCTAAGTGGAGTTCCCCCATACAAGGTTAGGTAAG
Organism: Nicotiana noctiflora; assembly: GCA_032618575.1. Taxonomy (NCBI): domain Eukaryota; kingdom Viridiplantae; phylum Streptophyta; class Magnoliopsida; order Solanales; family Solanaceae; genus Nicotiana; species Nicotiana noctiflora. The sequence continues at coordinate 114,616 of JASVEL010000250.1, forward strand.
CCACTTACTCAAACCAAGCTCAAATCATTCCGAAACAATGCTCTTTTCATGAATATCATGCTCCGGATGGGCCCAAATCTATCCAGATCAATTACATAACATAAATATAGCTACAAACAACTAATCTAGTTAATGAAATCAAAGCTAAGGCAAGAACATAAAAAAAAATGCCCCAAAAATCCTCCCCGAGTCCACGTCTCAGAATTAGGTAAAAGTCACAAGTTATGAACACACATTCACTCACGAGTTCACTCATACCAGAATTATCCAAATCCGATGTCAAAATCCCACTCAAAACTCAGAAATTTGATTGGGGAACTTTCCCCCCATTTTCTCAACTTTCTCACTCAAATTCCTTGAATAAATGAAGAAAACAACAATAGATTAATAAAATGCAACAAAAATCGAGTAAGGAATCATTACTCATAAGCTTCCTCTGAAGATACCTTAAAGTTTTGCCTCAATCTGAGCTCTCCAGGTCCAAAAATGGAGAACGAACTCAAACCCTCGATTTTGCCCTTTCTCTGCTAGTCAAATCACACTTGCGGACCCTTTTCGCAGTTGCGACACCGCACCTGCGGAAATTCCATCGCAAGTGTGGAACTCACTTAAGTGGGTTGGGACCGCATCTATGAGCACCGGTCCATACATGTGAGCACTGGGCCACACCTGCGAGCCCGCTCCTGCGGTCCCCAACCGCTTTTGCGGGACAATTGTTGCACCTGTGATCCTAGTTAAACAAGGCTAAATCCACTTCTGCGGCTCCATGTTCACTTCTGCGGTCCCAAGTGCGCAGGTGCGAAAACACTAGGTGCAACAACTTCAGCAAATTGCATAAGTCTCATACCAATCCCTTAAGCACCCAAAACTCACCCGAGGCTCCCGAGACCTCAACCAGACATACCAACCTATCTTAAAACATCATACAAACTTAGTTGAACACTCAAATCACATCAAATAATTCTAAAAACACCAATTAACCTCCGATTCAACCTTAAAGAACTTGAAACTTCCAAATTCGACAACTGATGCAAAAACCAACCAAACCACGTCCTATTGATCTCAAATTTTGCACACAAGTCATAATCCACACTACAGACCTATTCCAACTTTCGAAATCAGATTCTGTCCCCGATATTAGAATTTACACTACTGGTCTGAATCTCTTAAAAATCGACTTTCGCCATTTCAAGCGTAAATAAGTTACGGACCTCTAAAACACATCTGAACACGATCCTAAGCCCAGAATCATGCAATGGAGCTAACGGAATTGACGGAACTCCATTCCAGTATCACACAGGTCCAACTACAGTCAAAATTTTAAGACTTAAGTTAATATTTAGAGACTAAGTGTCCAAAAATACTTCGAAACTCAAAACGAATCATCCCGGCAAGTCACAATAGAAGAAATATATACGGGGAAAGCAGTTAATAGGGATAGGGGCTCTAACTCTCGAAACAATCGCCTGGGTCATTACATTCTTGTTACTAAAGAAGAAAAATAACTTCTCATGGATCCCATAGTGCCAACGGGCCTTGGAAGAACTCAAGTGCTATATATCGAGCCCGCCACTACTTCACACACCGAAGGAAGACGAACAATTATACATGTACTTAACAGTATCCTTGATAGAGGTTAGTGGAGTCCTGGTTTGAGAAGAACAAGATACACAATTTCAAATTTATTATGTTAGTAGGACCTTGGGTGAGGCAAAAACTAGGTACTCTTACCTAGAAAAATTGGCGGTCACTTTGCTAAGCGCCTCTAGAAAACTAAAACCATATTTCCAGTGCCATCCTATGTATGGTGTGACAACTTACTCATTGCAAAATATAATGCATAAACCCGAACTCTCGAGACATTTGGCCAAACGGGCCACGAAAATCAATGAGTATCGACCCCGGACAACCACTAAGTCCCAAATTTTGGTAAATTTTATAGCCGGCTTTATGCCAGCCCTAATACCTGAAGTAGAAAGAAAGTTGTTGGTAAACTCGGGGACGTCTTTGGGAACCTGAACCCTCTTTACGGATGAAAGCCTTTATTGCTAAAGAGTTACTTGGTGTCGTATTGAAGCCATACACATGCAATGTAGTCAGACAATCTATTAGAATCTGTGAAATTGACTAACAACGAAGCCGGATATGAGGCCATGATTGTAGGTCTCGAATTAGCTAAAAGGTTAGAGGCTGAAGTGATCGAAGCTAAGAGAGACTCCCTCCTTGTGGTGAACAAAGTTAATGGGACATTCGAAGTCAGAGAAGAACGAATGCAAAGGTACATTGAAAAGTTGCTGGTAACATTACATCGGTTCAAATAGTGGACTTTACAACACGTACATCGGGATCAAAATAGCAAGGCCGATGCCCTTGCGAACTTAGGGTCGTCGGTTGAAGATGGCGAGCTCAACTTAGGGGCAGTTGTACAACTTATGAGATTGGTAGTGGAAGAAGTACACACCAAAATAAACTCTACAAGCTTGACTTAGGATTGGAGAATCAAATATGTAGAATATTTGAAAACCGGGAAACTTCCGTCGGATCCAAAAGATCGAGGACCCTGTGCACAAAGGCAACCTGATTCAGCTTTCTAAAGACGGATCTTTATTCTGAAGAAAGCAATACGCCTAGGACCGGGAGATACTGAGTACGTTCTAAGAAAAGTCCACGAGGGCACTTACAGAAATCATTCAAGCACCAAATCATTGGTTCGAAAGGTAATCAGAGTCGGTTATTACTAGATCGACATGGAAAAAGATGCGAAGGAGTTCATATGAAAATGTGATGAATGCCAAAGACATGCTCCGATGATTCACCAACCTGGGGAGCTGCTACATTCGATCTTGTCACCATGGCCATTCATGAAATCGGGAATGGACATAGTTGGCCCTCTCCCATGAGAATCCAGTAAGGCTCTATTTATACTGTTTATGGCTGATTATTTTTCTCAGTAAGTTGAAGCCCAGGCGTACGAGAAGGTCTGGGAGAAGGAAGTAATCGACTTTATTTGGGAAAATATCATATGTCAGTTCAGAATGCTATCCGAAATCGTATGTGATAATGGGAAACAATTTATCGGCAGCAAATTAACAAATTTTCTTGAGGATCGTAAGATCAAAAGGATCATGTAAGCACCTTATTACTAGTGGGAACATACAAGAAAAATCGACCACCAATACCATACTCCAAAACCTCAAAAATGGGTTAACCAACGCCAAAGGAAAATGGAAGGAAATCCTACCCGAAGTCCTATGGGCATTTCGTATGACCTCAAAGTCCAATACCGAGACCACCCCGTTCTCGCTGGTTTATGGCGTCGAAGCACTAATACTGGTTGAAATCGGAGAACCAAGTGTTAGATTCTGATATGAAACAAAGGAATCAAATCATGAGGCTATGAGTACGAGCCTGGAACTTTTAGATGAAAGGCGCGGAGCTGCCCTCATCTGGGTTGTCGCCCAAAAACATCGAATCAAGAGGTATTACAATTGAAGTGATAACATTCGACACTTCAATATTGGGGAGTTAGTACTAATAAAGGTCACACTAAACTCCCATAACCTGAACGAATGGAAGTTGGGGCCGAACTGGGAAGCACCGTACCAAATTTTTGAGATCGCCGAAAAAAGATCGTACAAGCTCGGGGCAATGGCGGTGAAAGGCTACCGAATAATTGGAACATAAATCACTTGAAGCGATAGTACTGCTACAGTACGACCCCATTCATTTCCTTTATAATTATTTTGGACTAACACTAGCAGGTAACCAACAAGAAACGGTACACATCTTTAGGTCTGGACGCACACAATGCACTCTTTTTCCCTTGAACCGGTTTTGTCCCAAATGGGTCTTCAGCAAGGTTTTTAATGAGGTGATAGTGGATAATGCTAACTTAGAATAGAAGGAGATCATGATTGGTGTTATGGGTCGCGTTAACAGTATTTTAGGCTTTTCTCTATGATCAACCTCGAAAATTGGGGGACATTACCATCGGATATCGACTTTAGCAAGGAAATAAACTTTGTGATGGAAGGGTCTCGATTGTTAGGATTTACTGTAAAGAACAAACGGTCAAATGAACTATGCCTGTATAGATTGCTCGAGCCTTACACAAAATATATATACGTGTATAACTATGTTAAACAAGAATAAAAAGAAGTATTTCCCTTGCGGATAAATATTTTGTCCTTTTAAAAAATTTTCTTTCATATCTAAAGGAATTTCCTACATCCGATCCCCAGTAGTATTGATCCCAAGGCCACCTTAATCTGACTTCGATCACTTGGGGACTACCATCCAAAAACAAACTCGAATGGTCCGGGCTAATGAAGCTCTGGGGCATAGGTCCTATCAGGCAAATGCCCATATCTTAAAGGCCATAGCCATCCCCACTCGGGGACTGTTATCCTAGACAAGCCAGGATAATTTGGGGTGACCAAAACACTAGGCGACAATCGAGCTAAAAAGGCCACGGCCAAAATAAAGCGGCTCGGAGACGTCTATGGACCCGTAACAAAGAAGACAAGGCCTTAAAATTTCTAAATCAGTCACATCGAACCCTCACGATGCCTTGAAACGAAATAAAGTTGAAGGCAAGGTTTCTTCGAGTCTTTGAACAAAACCCATATGTTTAATACTTAGGCATTTAGATCTTAGCAAATAAAAGTAAATAAGGCAAAGAGAGAATCTGAAAGCTGTTGATGGAGAGAACCTTATGTTCATAATAAAAAAATTCTATTTACAAGAGCCCAACGAGCCGCTGAAATTTTTTACAAAGGCCAAACAGCCTAAACAAAAATACACAAAAACAAAATTATCTAAAGGCCTAAGTGGCCTGGTTCTCTTCGGGGACAACGTCTTCACCCTTGGGACCTCCTCCATCTTCGGACTTGCCTAAACCCTCAGAGTCTTTATCATCCTCGGGATAAGACAACTATTTAGCCTCGACTTCGAGCTCCTTTTAATTCTCAATTTCAACCAATAAGTCAAAATCTCAAGCATGAATTTTCTCGAGAGCCACCATTCGAGATTGCCGCTTTGCGAGTTCGATGAGATCCTTTGCTTGAACTTGGACCGCCTCGACATCGGCCTTATAAATAGCCACCATCTCCTCTGCTACAACCTTGACCACTTTAGCCTCCAACCTGGTCGTCTAAAGTTCGTTGGTCAGATTTTCTCGATCGGAGACGGTCAAATTAAGCAGTGACTCAAGTTCCTCGATCTTTTTCGCCTGAACCAAAGACCTTTCCTTTACATTTTGGAGTTGAAACTCAACCAAAGCTAGTTGTGCCCGGAACTCTCTTTTCCGACGCTAAGCAGACCATATTGACTTTCCACTCTTCGACCTCAGCCTTCATTGTATCTACCTCTACTTGGAGCTGCTCGATCCGATCAAGATTTTGTTGGACCTGCGGGTTCAAACCATTAGTCACCATGTTTGATTCGTCATCACTAACTTCAAAAACTCTTCTTACCTTCTCAACCCGGTCGACATGCTCTTTCCCAGCCACATCTAGCTCATCCTTGAGGCTCCTTCCCTTTACTTTGCTCACTAAGAAGTTTGTAAGTATCCCTTTTCTCAGTGAGACTTCAATTCTCGGCCTTATACGGGTTTAGCTCTTCCCGATATTAGAGGAACGTCCCATGGTAAAGTACTAAAGCCTACAAACACAGAGAAAGGAGTTATTATCACCTACAAAATAATCTAAGTACACACTCGAAATTATTAAGAGGTATTTCAGTTTACCCGATTTAATGCCAACAGCTTCATCCACCTCATTCATCTTGGCCTGGATTTCTTACGTCACCAAGCACTAAAGATAAATGTCCACCTCTACGAGGCAGAAAAAACCCGAGCATCTTCCGCAATGGACATAACAATTGACCACTTCTGGTCATGATTTGCACTCGGGGCTGGGAAACGGTTGCTAGTTTCGGGCTCGGGGAAGGTCCACTTGTCTCCGATGATTGACTCTTCCTCCGCACTAGTAAATCACCCAACACAGTGACGTCATCTGTAGTGGTAGAGTTTACACTATCAAAAAAGCTTTAAAAGGGGTATATTGCCCCTTATGGCTGTTCATTTGGTCGTCTTTTCAGCGTCTAAGCCTCAGTAAATATGGACACAATAAATAAAGGCAAAACGAAGAGGTCTATCTCTCCGAGTATGCCCTTCGGTTCACTATCTCTTGTCCAGGAAATATTGGATACAACCACATTATTGACCTCCATATCTTGAGGAAAGTGGATTTACCCCCTTTTGGTTTAGAAGCTTCGGCTAAAGCTCCATCATCGACCTCCCCGAGTCGAGATAATTCAGCTTCATCTCTCACCAATTCGGAGGCTCCTCGTACCTCGAGCCCTGACCGCATGCAGGCCACCAGTTTTGAGCTTTATTATTCTTCTTCTGACTCATCCCTCAGCTGGTGGAGTGAGTCCGAAGAGGGTGCTCGAGCACTGGTGCTACCTTTAGATTTATGCACCAGACTTCTTTTCGTTCTCTTCTTTTCCAATATCGAAGAACTCGAGGCCCTCTTTCGTTTCTTCTTATCACGCTGCCTTAGAGCAGGGGACTCGACGGGTACATCCTTGTCACTAGATGGAGGCTTATTGGAAACATTCATAGAAAGACTTGCAAAAGAAAACAGAATGAATAAGAACCCAACAGCACAATGAAAAAATCAAGTATTATTAACCGGGAAGTGGAAACTTACCTTGAGAATGAGTCTCCCACCGAACCGTTTAAAGTGTGTGCCATGCGCACTCAGAATACGATTTTGGGCACACAAGGCCCTTAACCCACTCCTTGAGTCGAGGAATTGCATGCAAAAAGCTGCATCGATATCAAACATCGATAAGAAAGGAGAAAGAAGAGAGAAAAGATATAAAAAAGTATGGAAAAACTGAGCTTTACTTACATTTTCTGTTCCACTCCTCGGGGAATGGAATGTCTTTGGTCGGGATCAAATCTGAGATCCTCACTCAGATAAATCGGCATAGGCAACCTTGGTCTCGGTCTTTATCAATGCTCGAGAACACGGCTTTAAAGTCTCGGCGCGCAAGTTTAATCAGTCACCCCGCAAGAATCAGGGACTTTATATGTGCATCAGATGGTCAACGGTGAATGGGCACCCGTCAATCTTGCTCACAAAAAATTGGAGAAGAATGACTATCCTCCATAACGACGGATGGATCTGACCAAGGCACACCTCGTACCTTTTACAGAATTAGATGATCACCGTATCCAATGTACCCAATGTAAAGGGATAAGTGTAAAGACTTAGGTATCTCTTAACGCAAGTACTGATATCCTCATTGGGGCTGGGGACCACCACATCTTTCCCATGCCAGTTGCAATTCTTTATGATTGCAGGGAGGGTCTCTTCGATGATCGAGCAAATATATCTTGATACCATTTCACCCCAACCCGGAACAAATGAAGGTTTTTAAACTTTAAAGACGACGATCACCGAGCACCTGCCAGGAATAAACGCCTCAAGAGGAGGCTCTACCGCTAGTTTCTCGCCGGATTGTCGTGATGAAGAAGTAGTTTCTTCTTTAGGAACTGTTTTAGAAGTCTTCGACATTTTTAATAAAAGAAGAAGAAGAAGAATAAGTTAAAAGAGTGCGCTTAATAGGTCAAACAAAGGGAGAATCCTCATAAATCTCTCAAGAAATTTGGGTATAAGTACTAGAAAATGCAAAGGTTCTTTAAGAGCAAGGGTAGGAAAAGATTGGATGTAAAGTTTGAATGAATGAAGGAAGAGTTATTTATAGTTTTCAAACGACTTTTGAAAACCTGTAGTGGCCAAAAAAAACTGACGGATATCTAATGCCATTAAGACATGACTGACGAGGCATTTCATCCATTTTGTCTCTTCTGACACGAAGTATCGAGGCGAGGATCGAGGGTTCATATCATTTCTCGTTGTTTGTAAAATGAGGGGGCTATCTATATATAATCGAAATCGGGCTCTTCTATTGCATGGAAGATCTGGGTTGAAACATAAAGGATTGAAGATCGACCATGAGTTCCACCGAACCAAGGTACGAGGTTAGAACATACGTCTACAAGATCATTGAGTCCGATGACTCCAGAACCGACCACGATTTCGAATGAGCTCGAGGAAATATTGTCAGACCTAATAACCGAAGGCCTAAATATCCATAATCGGTCGGATATCACGGCGAGAATCTCATTACTTATCAATGAGAGACAAGTTGATTAGCAAATCATGGAATTTTTATATTTTATAGATGAGAAAACTACTCTCGATAGCCCCTCAAAATTTTAATAGCCCATATTTTGTCTCACTTATATAAAATGGCCCTTCAGCCCAAACATATTGCATTTAGTAACCCGAAGGCAATGAGCATGGCAACACAAGCGTCCGTAGCTCAGTGGATAGAGTGTTGTTTCGTAAGTAGAATGTTGCAGGTTCGACCCCTACCTGGAGTAATAGAGTAATTTTTTGCCACGATCTATTTTGTATATTGTCTTTATAGTGACAGTACATTTTTTATATATTTTTTGTGTAGTGACAGTCTATTTAGTATAGATTTTGTATATTGACAGTCTATTTTGTATATAATTTATATAGTGATAATCTATTGTACTCCCTCCGTTTCAATTTGTGTGAACCTATTTCCTTTTTAATCTGTGTCAAAAAGAATGACCCATTTCCTTATTTGGAAATAATTTACCTTTATGCAATGATTTATAGCCACACAAAATAAAGGTGCCTCATTTTACACCACAAAATCAAAAGTCTTCTCTCTTTTCTTAAACTTCGTGTCCAGTCAAATGGGTTCACATAAATTGAAATAGAGGGAGTATATAAATTATATAGTGACAGTTTATTTAGTATATTTTTGTATAGTGACAGTCTATATTGTATATAACTTGTATAGTGAAAATCTATTGTATATAAATTGTATACTGATAATTTATTTTGTATATTTTTATATAATGACAGTCTATTTAGTATATATTTTGTACAATGACAATCTATTTTGTATTAGTTCTATATAATGACAGTCTATTTTGTATATCTATTTGTATAATTTTTTTTAGTGATAGTCTATTTTTGTATATATTTTGTATAGTGTCAGTCTATTATTTATAATTGTATAGTAACAGTCTGCTATGTATAATTTTCATATAGTGACAATCTATTTTGTATATTTTTAGTATATATTTTGTATAATGATAGTTTATTTTGTATATATTTTGTATAGTTACAGAGTCTATTGTATATAAATTGTATAATGGCATTCTATATAGTATATATTTTGTATAATGAAATTCCATTTAGTTTATTTATTGTATAATGACAGTTTTTTGTTATGTTTTGTATAGTGACCCTATCTCTTTTTTAAACACGAGAAATTTATTTTTATACATGAGAGATTTATTTTTTACATGTAAAAGATCTAAAAAGGACATTTCTTAATTTCAATATTGTAAAAAGCGCCTAAACCCCTCAAAAAACTTAAGTCAAGTTCCATTATTATATATTATTACGATTAAAGCATGGAGGTAATATTATCCTTTAGGCGGGGTTCCTCTTCTGTGTTTTTTTCTTTAATTTTTAAAAGAAAAGATCTTGGTCACTAACTGTGCCAATTCCGATACCAAAAATATAAAGGGAATCTTCTTATATAGTCACTTGAAAAAGAAAAGAAAAAAAGGAACAGTTAACTCGGAGTTATTGAGAACTTGTTTATCTCTATAGCCAGTTTCATCGAATACTCTACGTTAATAACCAGAGATAGAAATAAATACTATTACTAGTAAACAAATGAACCATAATCGTTTGTACAATGCTATAAACTTGAGTTACACAATGTAGTATGCAAACGTTGTAGGGTAATCTATAAAATTTATCCGCACTTCAAAATTATATCAAACCAATAATTATAAAATATTTATTTTTATACACAGTTTTCTCACTTAATTATATTTATTGTTATTTTTAGCTTTAAATAGTTAATATTTCCAGGCCAATCGGTGGATTTTTCGTAAAATCATACTGGTATATTTGATTATAGTATAACAATATATATGTTACTGTTATAATAAATGAAAATATGTTACACTTCAAAAGGATCGAAGTTGTCACCTTATCAATGAATGGCATTTTCGGAAAGTAAGGACGAAAATTAGGCGAGTAAAAGTGAGAACGTTTGTTTTGTGATTTTATTTGAATTGCTGAAGAAAGAAGCAAATGCAGTACTTTTGGTAGTCACTAGAATAACTTTTAGGCTACAAAATATATATTGCGATTTTGGGCTACCAAATATTATTGGTTTAGCCCTAGTGGCTATAAATGATATTTGGTCTTTATATAATTGTACCTAAATTATGGCTCTTCTACTAGGTAAAGGGGGTCTGGTACACTATAACACGCATCCCAGAGCATTATAATACCATTTTATTTTAGTAAACTATTGTTCTTTTGTATTTGACATCATTTGAATCACATCCAATTAGAGTGAGATTTATTTTCAAAAGCTATAACAGTTTAATTCACACGGTTTTAATTTACTTTATTCTTGTTTGCTTTATTTATAATTCGATCTATCGCTTTGTGTTAAATTAATCCAATTATCCTTAAAAAGCACTTATAAAAATAATTGTTATCCAATTTTAAGGGTACACACTAATATTATATTTGTTCTCCATAAAGTGAATATCACTTTCAATTGCTATATGAATCCTTTTTTCTTCTGATTAATCTAGCTCTACTCAAAGTCATTAAGTGGATATAAAATAATAAAACACAAATGCACTTAACAGCTTGAGAGATTTAGATTCAAACACTCGTTAAACGGAAACAGCCACTTTTAGTGCATTTTTTCTTTTCTTTAGTCAGCATAAACCTTAAATGCTTTTCATGCTTTCACTTTAGTAACTACTTAGTTGAGAGCTCAACTTTTTGCTTGTAGATAAGACTAGATGAGGAAAGGCCCGTGTGCGGGCCCAACATTGTAATTTTATTAAAATTATTATTTGTTGGTGTTTAGTTTATTAATTTTTGAGGTTTAACAAACTATATATTTTAAAATTACTTTTGAATATAAAAGTATTTTGTTTGATATCGTCTTCAAATAGTATGGATAGATGACAATCATTTAACTTTTATTTTCAAATTGCTTTAAGATAGTATGGTTAAATATAAAAATCTTGTAAAAATCGATACTTCTTTTTGTTGTTGTATATTTAAAAATTAATTTTATTTTCTCTATGGAAACTTCTATGTGAATAAAACAAAATTAATAATTTTTCAAAATGAGAAAAAGAGTGGAAATGAGCATTTGCACTGTACAAATAGTCTAATCAACACATGCATTGTGCATTTAAAGGAGAATTGTGGCAAGAGGAATGTGGGGTCCACGTGTATTTCTATTTAAGAAATGCAAACATGGAATTTTTATAAAATGACGTATATGCTCTTAGTCAACCATGCTTCCTTTTCTATAAATAGATATAATAAAGTGAGGAAGGAACTAAAAAGAACAATGTAGAGAAAAAGAAAGAAGAAAAAGTACTAAGCAGCAGGCCACAGATGTTGGGCCAGATTGTGAACTAAAATGAATCGCAATTGTTGGGCTCCAAAGGGGACTTTCAACGGTATTATTACGTTTAACCCGAGCTAAAATTATTTATATTTGTTGCCGAAAAGTGTATAAAATTATATAATTTTCATATATAACATACAGAATATATATATATATATATATATATATGCAATATATATTTTTTCGGCTATTATTTTGATAGTAATTGTACAGTTTAATTTTCCCGACTTCCAACACAACAAAATGACATGTATATGTTTTTGGGAAATCTATGCGCTATTGCCCCGCAGAAATCATAAAAATTTCATGAGGCATCCTATTTGGTCATGTTTTCATCTTATGTATATTCATGTTCCATGTATTCAGTGCTATTTTTTTTTCTCTGTATTCATGTCCCGTGTATCTAGGAGCCGTTTAGTTTCTTCTTCTTTTTTTGTAGCTGCAAATCAACATTGTAGGTTATGTTTAGGATTTGTTTTTCTTCTTCTTTAGTTGAAAATGAGTTTTTTAGATTTGTTATTGTTTTGATAATTTGATGATTGAATTTTGACCTTTATGATATGTGAAATTTATGTTTCAAATTTGAGTTTATTTTGAGTAGATTTGGACATTGAATCGCATGTTGAGTTATTAAAATTCGAATAAAAACTTTACATTTCAGAATAAGATCCAGTTTCTGAATTTGCATTGAAGAGGTTGAAATATTTGGAATTTGAATTTTTCTAAAGTTGCATTGGAATGATAGACGAGTTTAAGATCTAATTTTCGAAGTTGCATTGAAGAGATTGAACTACTTAAGATGCTATTTTTCTGAAGATGCATTGGAAGATAGAAGAACTTCATATCCGATTCTAAAGTTGCATCGAAGAGTTGGAGCTACTAAAGATCTAAATTTTTAAACTACATTTGAAAGAAAAAAGGAATTTAAATCCTATTCTGAAGTTGCATTGAAAATATAGAAGAACTTTAAATTCCAATGAATCAATTATTTTAATTTTTATAGAATACGAGTATAATTTTAACAATGACCAAAAAATAAATGTACGTGAAGTTCTCCCGTAGAAATCTCAGTTAATGCTATATAGCACTCACACATTTATCTTTAACTAGGTAACCATTTTAAATTTTTTGGGAAGCTAGGAAAGGAGAGCATTCAAAGTGTATATTAAGAGTGTGGTATTTAAACTGAACCGGAAAACCACACCAAATCGAAAAATTAAATCAAATCGATTAAAAATTCCGACTAGGTTTGGTTTGATTTGGTATGGTATTGAGTAAAAAATTATATTAAACCGACATATAAATATATAATTTATATATACAGTCAAACCTCTCTATAACATCATAGTTTGTTCCGAATTTTTTTGATTTCATAGTGAATGGCTATTAAACACCTATAATTGTAATGACCCGATAGGTCATCTCATGTTTTAAAACCTAATTCTGTGATCGGAAGCCTTAAAACTTATGTTTTAGCCTTTCTCTATTTTGCATGTACAGTCTGGGCGTCTTTTCCGAAAGCTTTTATGTTAAAAGCTGATAAAAATAAAACAATTTGCCTAAAAATTTATTTGTGATGACTTCGGTCAATATTTTTGGTAAACATACCTGGATTCGTATTTTGACGGTCCCGGTGGGTTCGTATCATAATTTGGGACTTGGGCGTATGCCATCGAAATCGGATCTCTAGCCCGAGATATCGAACTTTGTCGAAATTTAAAAGTTAAAGGATTAATGAATTCGAAGTGATTGACCAAAGTTTGAATTTTTAATAACAGATTCGTATTGTGGTTCTAGAACCCGATTTAGGTCCAGTATCATATCTATGACTTGTCTGTGAAATTTGATGAAAAATGGAGTTTGTTTGATGTGATTCGTTCGTACGGTTGAGAAATTAAAAGTTTCAAAGTTTTCTTGAAATTTTCATTTGATCTGATGTTCAATTCAAAGTTCAAGATACTATTTTGGTGATTTGATCGCGCGAGCAAGTTCGTGTGATATTTTTAGACTAGTGTGCACTTTTGGTTTAGAGCCCTGAGAGCTCGAATGAATTTCGGATAGACTTTGGAGTGAAATTTGACTTGGAGAGGTTGTTGGTGCTTCAGATCTTGTTGCAGGCCTCGGATCTCGCATTTGCGAGATCAGGCATCACATTTGTGACCTCTGAGGAGTTCTCATTTGCGAGTTCCTCATCGCAAATGCGAAGAGAAGCTGGGCCACACAGGTTTCACATTTGCGAAACATCCTTCACATTTGCGAAGTAAGTCTGGGGAAGGATTCTTCGTATTTGCGAAGACATGGGTCTTATTTGCGATCCTCGGGTTCCGCAGTTGTGAACATTTTGTTCGCATTTGCAAAAGCAATAGTAGTGTGGGAGTTCCGTATTTCCTAAGCTTTTCTTGCATTTGTGGACTTTGCATTTGGAGGCTTCGAACAGGTCGCATTTGCGACATTTGTAGCTGGGTAAATATGACTTAGACAGAATTTTTCTCCCATTCTTCAAATTTTCAAAATCTTAAACCTTAGAGGCGATTTCCAAAGAATATTTCTTCCCAAATCATTGGTAAGTGATTTCAAAATAGTTTCTTTCAATCTTTCACTATAATTTACAATATTTTAACCTAAAATCTAAGATTTTCATGATGGAATTTGGGGTTTTGGGGTAGAAACTAGGGATTTAGACTTTAAATTGAGGTAGAATTCCAAAACCAATTGTATAACAAGACTTGAGGGTGAATGGGTACCTGAATTTTGGTTCGAATTTCAAGTTTGGACCAAGCGGGCCGAGGTGTTGACTTTTTTAAAAATAGCCTAAATGAATTCTTTGCAACCGTGGGTAGTTCCCAAGCCTTAATTTGAATCATTTGGTAGGTAATTTGCTAGATTCTATTGGTCCGGAGGCTTGTTTGAAAGGAAAGGTCGTGGTTGAGCTTTGAGCTTGGCTGTTAGAGTGAGGTAAGTGTCGTGATTAACCTTGGCTTAAGGGATTAGAATTCATTTGCCTATTTGCTATGTGTTTGAATATTGGGTACAACGTATATATGACATGAGTAACTATGCATTGTTGTCGGGTCATAGCATGTAAGTGGGTCTTATTCATATAATTATTGTTTTCCTTGATCATATTATCTATGCTTAGACTGGTTAATCCTTATGTTGATCGTTCTTACCATGTTTACGGATTTTAGGTAATAACTGAGTATTGATTCAAAGTTGAGGTTGGCATTGTGGAACCAAATATTGAAGTAAGACTTGTTCTTGTCATTTCTATCTCCTTGTTGCCATTGTTCATTGTTTTATGTTATGCCATGTTGTGAGTCTTAATGCACTAAGGATGATGTCGTTCCATATTATGAGAGAGTTAATGCACGAAGGTGGTGTCATGTCGTTTCTATTGTTTTATATAGTGAGGTTAAGAGTAAAAGCACGAAGAGTGATGTCGTACATTTTTCTTTACTGTGTTTACTTGTTCATATCTTTTTAAGGTATATTGGTTGATCAAGTTCTTATTATTGTTGTGATTCTTTATCTTGTGATCTCCTCAGCATGTCCCCCTCCTGATATAACTTGTCTAGCTTTTATTTGCCGTTATCTTTGTACATATATTATTAAATTGCGTATGTTTATTTGTGGGTGTCTTATCGTAGCCTTGTCATTGCTTCGTCAAGGTTAGGCTTGACACTTACCAGTACATGTGGTCGGTATTGATACTGCACTCTGCATTTCCTATGTAGATTTTTGTACTAGCCCAAGCTGATCGTGAGGTTAGCTGCTGGATTCATCCGATAGGAGACCCAAGGTAGATCTGTTGGTATCCGTAGACCCTGAAGTCCCTTTCTAGACATTTTATTTTGTTATTTCTTTCATTTCAAAAATATGTGTATTTCTTTCAGACTTTTATTTGTAGTAAGGCCTAGAATGTTCGTGAATTTGTGACACCAGATTCGGGTAGTAGTAAATGATGAAGTTATTATATTATTCCGCACTCGATGTATTTCACTTTAGCTTATTCACTGTTATTTGTTGAATTGAATAAGGTTTGGCTTAATAATCTTCAAACATTGGCCTGCCAAATAAGTGGAATGTTAGGCGGCATCACGATCCCGACGGAGGAATTGCGGATCGTGACAATAACGATATTTGGCATTTAAATATATTTTGGTTGTTATAGACAAAAATTATCTAAAAACTAATTATATAAAAAATTAATTAAATATTTTAAAAATTATTAATTCTAAATCTCAAAAGATATAAATATTTCACTAATTAAATGCTAAATAAATATATACGTTATTAAAAAAATTCTTAACCAAACGCACAAATATTTAAACTCTAAGGCACACAATTAAAAAATATGAATAGATTATGTTCACATATTACTGGTAATTGTCCAATGTAAGATATATCATGTGTACATCCTCATATAAAAAAATATATGCATATCTTCAAAAAGTATAAATAGATCTCTTAAGTATTTTTTGGCATTTTTCTAATGCAAGATATATCATTTGTAGATCTTTAGTTATAAAAATATTTGATGTGCATATGTTCATGGAAATATATATATACTATATATATATATATATATATATATATATATATATATATATATATATATATATATATATATATATATATATATATATATATAAGTTGTACATTAAAATTATAAAATACTTGCTTAAATATTTTGAGTCATTATTAGTAATAATCTTAGAAAATCTGCATGGTTGTTATAGAGTGGTAATTTTATAAAGAGTGTACTGCCATAAAGATGGTTGTTGATGTACTAGGCAGAATGCTGTTATAGAGAGGTAAAATATAACATAAGAAAAGTTAGACTTTTATAGTGAATGGCTGTTATATAGGAATGTTGTTATAGAGATGTCTGACCGTATATTTTTAAGACATTATATTGAATTTTCTTTAAAAAAATAAAAATATTTGAGATCCTCTCATGTGTTAACCTTGAAAGCATACATTAACAAAAAGTTATTGTTAGACGATTAAAAAAATAACTATCATGTATTATTAAAAAAAAATTCCTATTAGAATATTTTAATAGATCATATATTTGTCACTTTTTTCAATATTTATTAAACGTATATTCACTTATTCAAAAAAAATTCTATAACTTTAATAAAGTAAAATTAGAATAATATTTATCTAACCTCTAAAAAAATCTGGCAAAATCGAATCATTTCAAACCGAAATAATTGGTTTGTTTGCTTTGATAAAAACCAAACAAACTAGGTTCATGTGCATCCCTAATTAAGAGCTTGTGTTGTAATGCATTATTTACTACTTTCTACATAAAGCACGTGTGTTCTGCTATCATATCTTAATTAAT
Source organism: Nicotiana noctiflora (assembly GCA_032618575.1). NCBI lineage: Eukaryota > Viridiplantae > Streptophyta > Magnoliopsida > Solanales > Solanaceae > Nicotiana > Nicotiana noctiflora. Next base: position 131,546 of record JASVEL010000250.1, read on the forward strand.
AATACTTTTTAATAATTTTGATAGGTGTATTTCTTGATACCTATACAAGGAAAATAATTAACCAAAATGTTTAGGAAAAAAGAATAAAGAAAGGAGGAGAAAAAGAAATCAAAATTTTTTTCCTTTGAGGCCCACGGCCATAGTTGCTTTTTTATTGGGTCCATTTCTCCATTTATTATTTGGTCCCCTTCCAACTCAACTCCAACTTTACTTTAGTCCCCCAACCCCACCTCCCAACTACAAAAAATAGAAGGCGGGAGGGGGGAAACTGTAGAAAATTACACCCAATAACCTTGAAAATAAATGGTTTTGATTTTTCGACCTCCACTTATTCAATGGGCAAAACTTTAAAATCAAATCAAAAATGTTGGAGTAGTAATTGTTAAACTTGAAATTCAGTTCAGATAAGCGGAGTCAAAAAATTAAGTGTGGCACCTGAAGTATCCTACTTGTGCAAATCGCCCAAAAAATTTATCCCACGCCCACTTGAAACCTTTAGCTCTTTTGGTTTCTAACTACAGTTTTTGTTGACCAAACATCAATGATCCCAGCATTTAGTTCACTGAATAATTTCTCCGGCTCATTTTATTACTATTTTTTTTTTATATTTTTATGCATATCAAGTAATTTATATTTTAGCATTAATTAACAATAAAATCAATATATTACTTAATTTGTTCATTAAAAATATAACATATGCTCCTAAACTCTTTACTCCAATAGCAATTTTTTTTTAAAAAAAAAATCATTCTTGAAATCTAAATATTTTAAATATTATATGCGGCAAACAATCAATTAAATAGACTGGAGGGAGTAGTATTTTAAAGTTGTTATCTTTATTTAATATTAAAATGTGTTCAGTGGGTTCATTGGTTTTTGTAAATTGGTACCTGCCTCACTGGGATCTTCAGTTCAGTATACACAGAAATGTGCGTCAGAGACACCAGATCCAAGAAATAATTTTGAGGAAAATATGAGAAAAATAATACTTAAAACCCCATTATAGAAATGAAGTAAAAAAGAAAACAAGAGACATTAGAGAGTGAACAAGATGACAAAATTTATGATCAAAATAAGACACATAGGTTGACGTAACTTTTGTTTGGATTACCAACTTAGTAGGCGGACTTCAAGGGCTATACCCAATTACATCATATATGCATATCTGACACCTCATTATATCTCACAAATACTTGCATTTCAATAATAATAAATAAAATGTCTGGATTCTCAGTTCTCGGATTCGAACATTGAAAATGAAAAAAATTAAAGAACCTTCTCTTATAGTTGGCCGGACATGAATCTGAATTAATCGACCTGTATATATAGATACTGGTCGATTATTGCATCGTATCCCCTTATGATAGTTATTAGTAGATTGATATTATTGTATGTCTTTTAATTTATGGTTTTATGTTTAGTTAACTATTTATGTGATATCTGTTGGAGTCACTAATGCTCTTTTGATTTTCTTTTTTCTCCTCTTTTTCTTCTTTTTCTCCTGAGTTGATGGTCGATTGGAAACAACATCTCTGCCATTTCTGGTAGGGATAAGACCTGTGTACGTATTAACCTCCCCAGACTCGACTTTGTTGGACTATTATGGGTAGTAATTGTTGTTATATAAAGATACTTCCTAGTAGTAACTAATAACAATTCAACCGACTTTCCTTTGTCTCTTTTCTCCCACCAACACAAGAACCAGTGTGTGGTGTAACTGTAAAGTAGGCTAGTCATACTCATACATGCAAGCTGCTTCCTTCTGTCAGTTTTTGTCATCATATGTGAGATATATATATATATATATATATATATATATATATATATATATATATATATATATATATATATATCTGAATCTTAGTGTTTGCTTTACCCTGCATGCACATGCAAGGACACAGAGAGGGGGATCATTTTCTGCATAATGTAGCAATTGATCTAGTTTTACCTTTGTATCTGCAGGTAGAATGGAACAAATAATACAAAAGGGCATCTTCTTGCAACCTAATAATGACTAAAGAGGAGAAAGAACTCAAGTCTATCATTTCATGATTGAGTAATATTCTGAAAGATTTCATGGGGGACCCAAATTAGCAAAAGTTCCAGCCTCTTACCCTTGACTCAAACTTAAAAGAAAAATAGTAAAGTGGTAAATTAAAGATAGAGGTCACTCTGTCTCAATGCTACAGTAAAATGGCAAAAGCACATTATATTATTCACTTGCACTTATAGAACTCAGATTTGAACTGCTGCTTCACCAGCAGTGTTCTACCAGAAGTTGGATTTGAACTGCTATGGTCACATAAGAGCTCTATACTTGATGTGACATGCTCATTCTAATGAGTACAGGAATTTAGATCATGAAAGATTCAGTACAAAAGAAGACACAGCAACAAAGTTTGGTTGAAGAATTTTTTTTACACTTTGACATAACAGAAGAGAATACATTTATTCATCTGCTGAACATCTTGACAATGCAGTAATGCAAATAATTTGCTATACAGAAATCATTCCTTTCCCACCACTAGATAAAAGTACAAAATTGCAAAATTCCACATATCTACAACATAGCAAAATATCAAGGGAAAAAAGGCAACTAGCTGAAAAGAGCCCATGACCAAAAATGCCAGCCCTTTCTCTTCCATCCTTGCCCAGAACCGCAGAAAAAATAGCCAAAAAAAGAAAAATAGACAAGTATTCAGTTTTCTGTAAGTTGTTTCCTACTTAATAGCATAAGAATGAGTGCATACAGCCTCAAGGGCCTCTGTCATCAAGGATGAAAAGCTGGTCATAGCCTGGAAAACTCCTGGCAACCCTGTCTGAATGTTGTTGAGAGTCATCGCTCTGGTTACGTCCACTGCCTTGGAGTGCTTCAGCATCTCATCTTCCACACGCCGTTGGCTAGCTGCAAGCTCAGCCTTTTTCTCAGCAAGAGGGTCTCGTGTATCTAAAACACTGCCATTATCAGGTCCCATCTCAGGAAGTCCGACGCCAACCATGGAGTAAGAGTTGTAATACTTCCTCTCAATGCTCCTAACACTCGAAGCCTTCTTCTCAAGCTCCTTCGCTACAGATTCTGTTCGTTTTTTGATCTTCAACTCCTCCGTTTGTTTCACAAATATCGAATGGACAACGTTTATGAAGCTTTTGATAGCTTCTGATGCAACAGTGTCAGGAATACGGTCAAGGGCTAGCTTCCATTCATCGCAAAACATAAATGAATCTGAAGGTTCCCTGTTGCCATTAGTTGGCTCAATATTGACAGATACAAGAGTGAGCTTAAACCAACCATGAAGGGAGCGGATAAAGTCCCTTTGAAATTTTATGAGGCGACAAAAACTCGAGTGCCATGCAGATACAGCAGACTCAAGATCACGTGTCGCCTGCCTGTGTAGGTCAGACGTCGATAGACCTTTAGTTGCTCTATTGATGAGACCTCGCACCTGCTGCACAATGTCATTCTGAACTTCATGGAACTGGTTCATGGATCTCCACATATACATGAATCTGCACCCGTATATACCAATATCAGTTGAGGACTATTCAGAGGCAAAACTCAGAAAACAGTAAACACTTTATCATAAGCCGCCATTCAAGTTCAAAACATAAACATAGACAAACTTTTAAAACTGAAGAGCACACATGTTCGCAGCAATCATCATAATAATTGTCAAAATTACAGTGGTCAAAGAAACTGAATCTTTAGCCTACAAATCCTAAACCATAACATTTTAGGTTAGTACTGTAATTGACTTGACCTGGCTCAGTTGTAACTACTATGAAGAACACTACTTTTTTCTTTTTAGATTAAGCTTATCAAGGCAACAATAATGATCGGCCTAAGAAGCACTGCCATATTTAGCCATCAATTACATATGTCAAAGCACAGTAGAGGTTCCCTATTTCCAGAAATAGTGGTTCCATGATGACCACAACATTTCCTGGAGAGGCTGTCAGACTCTAGAAAGATGCAACCTGGACAAGCTTAGGGGCTCAGAAAGACAAGCAAGGCACATCAAAAGATATATAATTTTCCAACTACCCACTGAAACAAGCCAGTATCAACACCAGCATGTTTTGAGAGCATGACTACAGAAGATGTCAATTTTAGGTAGGAGAAAGTTCAGGTTATTCAATTCAATTTTAAGGAAATAAGTCTTGAGATAGCTCAGTGATTTAGGTTCTAGAATAAAGCTTGGAAGAAATTTCGGTAAGGATGTAACCAAACTTCTTTAATCTCATAAGGATGGAAAGTGGCTCCAATAAGTTCACGTTGGAAAAAATTTCAGTAAGGATGTAACCAAAGTTCTTTAATCTCATAAGGATGGAAAGTGGCTCCAATAAGGTCACGTTGTCTCAGAGCAGTATTGCAATCTAAGTACCAACCATATGTCATTTGAACTCATAATTCATGCATACGACAGCAACTAGTCTGAATAAGATTTGCAGTCAATAAATTCGAAATCAAGTATGCACCAAACAAAAGGATTTACCCATGACAAAGTTCAACAAGCTGTGGGACAAGGTCAGAGTCTCTTAGACCAATAATGGCAGAGGACGTAGTCGAAACAGCCTGCGATGTGACCACCATCAGCGACTGCAACCTCTTTATTGAGGCCTTGGTTTTGTCCAACTTGGCTTCCTCATCACCTCTGCATTCTTGACTCTGTAATGTTGCCAACTTCTTTTCATGCTCAATTTTAACTCCTTCCCTTGCCTGCATTTACAGTACTTGGATTAACAACCGTGTAGAGCTAAAGACACGTGCAACGAAGCAGTTGCTCAAGTCGGCAAACCTTTTCCTCTTCTATTTTTATATTTTTTTTCTTGTCTTTTTCTTTTCTTTGAATAGTTCCTTTTGTACTCAGTCTCATCAAAATAACCGAACAAAGAGAACACATTGATGTACTTACTTAAGACGCAGCAGGCTAAACCGAACAAAGAGAACACATTGATGTACTTACTTAAGATGCAGCAGGCAGGACGACATTAGAAAATCAAGTAGACATGAGTCACCAACAAAAAGACAAGCAAAGAGCAAGTATATGCAAAGACGTGCATATATCCATGAATAATTTTTAATCATGTCAAGAAACACTTTCCTGTCTATAAGGAGTTGAAAGGATTTTAAAACTGCTCAAACACACTACCTATACTACTTTTTTCCACAGTAACAACCACAAAAGGAAGAAGGAATTCTTTCAAAGTGAGGTCCATATCATTTAGAGCCAACTTAGTACAAGGCAGGGCCACCTGCATGTTCTACATTATATATCTTATAATAGCTTCAAGTTGTCCTTGTCAAGGCACGCAGTTACCTTGCATACTCTAGTCCATTATTAACTAATTGGAGTGCAAACAAGTTAGATCACACAAGTTGAATAATCTGAAGAAGTTTGGATAAGCATGATCCATCCAATTTTGACACCTCTGACTACCATAACGTGCATATGATTCCCAGCCGAAAACCCGGCTTCTGTCACTCGACTAATGTACAAATAACCAATTACGATTCTTGATTGAATCAGAATGGAATTCACTACAGATCTATCTTTGCAGACAACCAGTTAACCAACTGAGATCATGATTAATAAAAGAGCAATTGATATAGAACACCGAGAAAGTGAAAAGAATGCAGTGAAGGCTAAGGCGGGATTGAGAAGAGCACCTTCACTTCCTGATATAGTTTCTTTTCCCATGCCAATAGTCGCTCCAGGGTGGAACAAAGACTCTTTTGGGAACCTGGTTCATCAATGGAACTAGGTTCAAAACGATACTTGACCGCCAATGGAGGTTTTGAAGACCAAGTGGAGCTTATGGTACTAAATACTCCACTGGAATGATACACCGTTTCTGCAATGAACAAAAAAAACAATAATTAAATTCCAAACAAAGAATCCAAAATTTTCTCAACTGGATCTCAAGGGGAAAGATAAGTCAATGTCAATCAACTAAATATCAATCCCAAACTAGTTGTATCCAATGATGTGAATCATCTGGATTCATCATACTTTGACTAATTTTACCCTGAATATCATCCTACCACAATCCTTCTCCTTTATCCAGACTAGATAGGTGAGTCCACATTCCAGAAAAAATTACAATACCAACTAATTGCTATGTTATGATCAGAAGTGCATTCCACATAAATCAAGACTGCAGAAAGAAAAACTCACTCTTTAGCTGCTTAAAGCTGCGATCAAGCTGAGCTCGACCAGTCTCCAACATCTCAGATACCTGGTCACCAGCAGAAGCAGCTTTATCAAAGTAGTCCTTAATGGCAGCAACAATCTCAGCTAGATCCTTGTGCCTCACCACTATACTCCTATTATCAGATACCATCTCCTCCACCACTTTCCCATTATTCCCATTCCCCCAACTCATTGAAGACGACCCTCCATCCTCCGACGATACCTTATCCGATTTCCTCCCTGAATAACTCTTCATCCTCAAATTGACATCATCAATCTTAGAAGCTTCCTCACTCTTCATTGAACCAAAATTAGACCGGGTTGGCCCAAACCCAGATCTTATCTCATCCTTTTCTTCCTCTTCATCATCATCAGAAGATGAACTCGTAGTACTATAATGATCATGGTCCCATTCACTGCACTGTACCTCTTCTCTCTCAGCTTCACTATCCTCCCACTTACTATTATTATTATTCAAATGGTGACCTCTCTTGTTTTCACCCACCATTTTGTGATTCCCAACAGACCCATTAGTCAACTTCTCATCATCAACACTATGACTATCGAAAAAATCAAACTTTTGCTTGTTCGATTTCCCACTAAGTGATGATTGGTCAGTAGTAGGATGCTGGTGCTGATGCTGGTGCTGGTGCTGATGCTGAGAGTAGTGTGAATAAGATGTAAAGTTTGAAGCTTTATCATCATCATGCTCATCATCAGCATCCATTGTATCAACTTTATGGAGGCGTTCAAAGTAATCTGAGCTAGGAGGGGAAGGAGGGTAAAAGTTTTCCCAGTTCCAAACAGAGGAAGTTTGTGAAGGAGTACTCGAATACGTCGAATTCGCTTTCGCATCGTACGTATAATCCTCCTCATTGTATGAACTCAAGCTTGATCCCGAAAGAATGTGTGGGAGTTTTAACGGTTTCTTCCGTTGTTGTAACGGCTGAGGCTGACGGTGGTGGTGGTTGTGGTGGGAGGAAACAGAGGAGGAAGAAAGTATGTGAGGTAGCTTTGATGAAGCTATCGTCGGCGACGGAGAAAACGCCGGCGGTGGTGGTGGTCGGTGGAGTGAAGGTGAAGGGGATGGGATATGAATAGGAGGTGGTGGGGCTGGAGTTTTAAAGGTGGTGGTAGTAGTAGAGGGTGTACGGAGGAGGACGGCGGGGGTATGATCGGAAACGGAAAGAGGTTCACCAGCGGCGAAGGTAGAAAGAGCAGAACCGGTGATACGGAGTGAACGGCAGTAATCGGAATGAGCTGAAGCTAAATGATGACGAGCATAAACAGCTTCTTTCATCAATCGCCGGCGTTCTTTACACCGCCGGACGGTGTCCTCGTTATCTAGCTTCGACGCAGTGCAACCCATCTGTAAATAAATGAGTTGGGGTCTCCGCCGCTTACGGTGGTTATGGTGGCAGCACGGACAGTGGTGTGTATTGTGGAATTAAAGAAGGAGCGACGGAAATGGGCGGAGAAGGTGAAGAAGAAGTGCCATTGAGAGAGTTTTTTTTACACACAGACACACAGTACATAGACACACACTGACTGAATACTTAACTTCACTTTACTCTTAACACTTTCCTACTCCACTCAAAAAGTCTTCCACTTTAAAAATGACTGGCTCTGTTTTCCTTTTTCTTTTTTCAGAATTTAAATTAAAAGTTTTTTCCGAAAGAAAAATCACAAGTAACCATTTAAGAAATTAAAAAAATCTTTTTTTTTCCATAATAATGTTTCCAAAAATATTTTTACAAAACTAAAAGTTCTAAATACTCTTATGCACTTATAAATAAATATTATAAGTTCTTAAGAATTGTTTAGTCTTAATTATAGATGTATTAAAATTTTCTTTAGTCCTAGAATCTTTTTTTTAACAAAAGAGAGTAAGTGGGAGTTAGGACATAAGAATTGTAAAATTTCGAAAAATGTGAAGAAAAAAAATTAAGTAAAAATAATATTTGAAAAATTAGGATATAAATATATTTTTGGGTTGTTTTTAAAAATAAATTAAAAGATGTGGGTGAAAATTTTGAAAAATAATTTTTTGAAATTTTAAAAATTTTTAAATTTATTTTCAATTAATAATTTTACAAATTATTGCCTGGTCTAAATAAAAAAAAAAAAAAAGCCAAACGGGCTCTGCGTTTTTCAACTTAATTTGATTGTGTTGGAATGTTTAAGATGTTGATTAATATATGGGTCGCTTTTGGAAAAAGGAGATGAATTTCCTTAATAGGATTAAAATAGTGTAGTGATAATTTTTAATGATTTATTAATAAAAGTGTGGTTAGAACAGAGAAAGGCTGCTTTTTGTATTTAGCTTGGATATGGGTGGAAGCTGGCAAAAAGGAACAAGAAAGAGTAGGGTAGGGCCTAGAGGTGGTGGAACTTGGAAGGTAAAGTACTACTAGGAGGTATAGCTGCTTTGGGATCTTAGATTGAGGCATAGAGCCCACTGTTATTCAATGCAGAATTTAGATTTTCAATTGCCATATTTTAGAATTTTTTTTTTTGGTTGATTGTTGTCTTAATTCTACTATATTAATTAATTTCGTAATATTTTTTCCTTAATGTTTGCCACTCATCGTTTTTGCGAATCAAACTTTGAATAACTTATTTAAATACAAGATTTGCCTGCTTATTGTATTTTTGCTGTAGTGTCTTTCTAAAGTTCTTGGATCTTTAGCTTCTCAAGTTGCAATTAAATAGTTGTACATCATATTATGTAGATTTATTAGAACATAGCTTCGAAAATTTATTTACTATTTTGCAGTTTTAGTAGATGAATTAATGTTATTAGTGTATTTTTGTATTTCTTAACTTCCGTTGTTATATTATTGTTTTTGTTGCGCCTTTTTAATAGTAGTACCGAATGTTAGTTTGCATTTTTGCTTTGAATTTTTGAGTGATGTGCTTGTCGTTGCACTTCTTTTACCTTTTTTAAGCCAATGATCTATCGAAAACATCGTTACTATTTTATTGAAGGTAAAAATAATGTTTGCGTGCACAATATTCTTTCCAAACTCCACTTATAAAATTACATTGAATAACTATTTGTGGTTTGTTATTGTTGGATTTAGTATGTACTTAAGCAGGTTATACTCTGATAATAATGTAAAAACCCAGAATGGTTAATGGTATCATTTCATCTAAGGTTTTCCAAAAAAAAATGTTGGGACAATCTTGAAACTTGTGTTGACTTATCTATAGGTACTTAAAGAAGAAAGACACATCACCAACCAAATTAGTAGCTAAAGACATCAATAATAGCGCTCGTAATGACAATAGGCAGACTAAATTGCCAAGTTTGTTCTTAAATCTATTGGAAAAAGTTGGGATTACATTCCTATTCTACCCCTTGGTCCGTAATTTATGGAAAATTTCATGGAAATGCGTAGCCGCTGCCTTTCGAATGCTTCACCGTGGAATAGCTTGAAACCAGATAGGAGATGTGCACATGTGCACATTGGAAAATCTATTTACTCTATAGCTCGAAACTCTTTGGCTCAAAAGTTATCAAATTTTTTTCGAGCAAATTAATCGAAATGAATCAAGCGTAAATCGTAATCGAATATAATAAGATCTTGGAATATATGATGTATTTGTTTGTTTTCGATCTCAGGAGATTGAAATATGGAGAATGTAATTTTTAGAGAAAGAGTGATAGATAGATAGATCAAAAGAGCTCCCTATTACAATGTTTGGGTCTATTTATATATCAAGGGGCTCTCCTCGAAATACAAAATATACACGAACCGAATACATGCCTTCGACAGGACGACGGGGCCTAAGGTACCGCTTGTTCCGCCATCCCTGAGTCGTACCCCTTTCTTAATACGTGCATGTCTGACGGTCATCTATGGCGACGTAGGGACGTAGCGGGTTTAAATTTGACCCCATACAATTAGCCCATCCACTCGTCGGGGTCACATCGAGGTGCATCCTCGATGGGCGAATCCTCGAACTCCGTCCGAGGAAAATTTGACCTGGTTCAAAGGCGGTAACGTAACTGGCGGGGGATAATGTTTGAGACTGTCGAGAAGCTGACGCACAATCCCTTTCTTCAAGTGACGTCAGCATGCGCACGCGTCACCATTACGCGTATTCCTGAGGTAACACAGAAGGCGTTTTGACGTTTTGGTTTCGCGTGCCCGTTTGAAATATGCCACTTCGATTTTAACGCCACTTTATCCTATAAATAGGGGAATGGTTTAACTTGATGCAACTTTTGATCATCTGCAAGTGCCTTTCCTTTATTTTCGGAATAAACACCTTCTTTCACCGGAAATCCACCATTTATGAGAGACATTCCTTCCCGTTATGTCATAAACTATTCCCTGAACAGAAATCATGGATAAATCCCCGCAGGATCACCCGAGGGTTGTGGGTGCCACTCCATCAGATATACCACCTCCTTCTGGTGGTGGCGAGGGAGAAGGCGAAGAGGACCTCTCCCCTCTCACTGTGGATAATGTGCTACCAAAGCAACTTTTAACCCGGAATGACTTCAACAAGGATTCTCCTGTGCCACCTTCAGAGCGTTCTAAGTTAAAGCAAGATCATTTGGACAAACTTTGTGCATTGAACGATATACCCGCTTATGTGGAGATGGTTCTGGCGGGAATTGATTACGCAAATGTCCATAGACCGGGGTAGTACACATTCTATGAGCACCCATTTTTAATTGGTTACGGTCTCCCCATCTTTCCTTTAGCGAAGGAACTCTATCGTTTTTACAATATATGCCCATTTCAACTCACTTCATATACCTTGAAGGTATGTCGGATATTGTCTACGTACTCTGAGCTAGCAAAGTGCGAGGTTGCCATCCACCATCTTTTGTAGTAATTCAGCGTCGGCTACCTAAAGGGCACCATGCTACATCTGAGGAGCCGTGGTGCGAAAGGATTGGTGGTCAGGACGGATGACCGAGCCAGTCGCAGGTACTGGTGCATATATTTCTTCATTAAGACGGAGCACCAGGATATCCAACCCTATCGAATTCTCGGAGAAGTGTAATTCGAAATGTAAGCGTTTCCATTTATTGAACTGTCTACCATACATGGTTGCGGCGGTTCTGATTATATTATTATTTTTGTTTGTTTGTAGCAAGGGCTCACCTACCTCTGCTCATCAATGGCATTAGGCAATAATTAGCCTGTTTGCTAACTTATGCGGAAGAGGCCCGCATATGGTCCGCATTCCAACAGTGTCATGGCCCCGCAAGCCCTTCAGGTAGTTTCTTGACTTTAGTTGGCGGGTTTTAAAAGTTTCATCGATTGAGTCATATGTGTTAACAGGTCGAAGCATTCCCAAGAAGAGGGCGGCGGTATCTACTTCCGCACGGTCGGGCGTGGCCTCGGATACCCAAGAGATATTTTGTGCATCCGTTCGAGAGGGTGTCTCTGTAGCTCTTTTGCGAGGAGTCACTCCTATGGCGGCGGTTGCGGGCGAAACGACGCCATCGGTACCGTCTTCGCAAACACTGACTAGTCTTCTGAGGGCGAGGCATCGGTGGAAAGAAAAAGGTGAAGGCTTGAGACAGGCAAGGTGGTGGCTACTGAAGATGAAAAGAGCAGCGTGCCTTTCCAAATGATGTTATTCATGCTAGGAGGCCGGCCCATCAAGGGAGTATCGATGCCGGTACTAGCTCGGTTCGTACCGTCGTGGGTGGCTCAGCGACCGTTGTTGATGGAGTTGGCAGGGCTGCTAAGAGATCGGACTTCGAGATTGCCCAAGGAGATGTGGATGAGTTTGTAGGGGGACTCACACGCGTGGATCTGATCGCCGAATTTTGATTCTGGGGGCTTAAAACTTGTTACTACATAGCGAATAGGTAGCATTAGAGCTCGCCTTATTGTGTGCCGCCTCTGAACGCAAAACGCTAAAAACCGTCATTGATGCGTAGCTATCTCAAAGGGTCACCGGCATGACTCTACATGTAACCTTTTGTTTTTGCATGTCGTGAGGTGGGTCTTGATGTTTACTAATTCTTGTCTTTCCCCTCAGACTCTTGTTTTGGAGATGGAGCGGAGGCGCTGTGAGCAGAAAAAGGCGAATATATTCAATAAGATGGTGAAGATGTACCAGCGGTACCGTTCTAAGCATCAGGCAGTGACGGATCTTTCAAGTAGGATCCTGAGTTTCAGGTGTTTTGGGAGGGTCTTAGGCAAAAGGAATCCTAGTTGGAACTTATAATGGTGGAATTGGAGCAGACGGACGCGGGTTGATGAGGATCGTGGCCTGTAATAGTGAGTTGGAATAACTCATTAAGTCGAGGGGTGAAGAGCTGGAGCTTAGTCGGGGGTGTCCACGGAGAATGCCAGTCTACAACGTAGGGTAGCAAAATTGACTGCCGAACTCGAAGTCAAGACGGCGGAGGTTGGTGTTCTTAGGTAGGTTACCCGTCCAAGGTTCGAGGACGTGGTTCGGCCTCCGTAGCTTTCTTCATTTAATCCCATGTCTGACCAAGATGCGCCATGTAACACGCATAAGGTGTGGGTTTATTTTGAAGCTAAACTTGACGTGTTCGAGGAGCTTCATGCCGCGAGTCAAGCTACAAAGGAGGATCTTAAGATACAACGGCTTAAGGTTCGTTCCGCTCGGGAAGCCTGTGGGTATAGTTCTGATTCCCCTGAGTGCGAGGGCTATACTTCAAAGGATGTCAACTTGGTAGACTCTGATCCCTGGTATGATGAAACTTATCGCCTTGGGACTGATGGATAGGGAGGCGAACAGCTAGGAGGCGATAGACGGGATGGCGAACAACCTTAAGTTGATATATGTTTTGTTTCCCTCCTCTTTTGGACTGTAATGGGGCCCCTTCACGGGGCTAAATGTAGATACATTATTTTGCTATAATATATGATTTTTACTTTTTTTTGTTATTCCTTGTTGTTTATTCTTTATTTTTCGGAACTTTACCTTCGTAGAGGCGATGTTCGTTAGTTTGTAGGAGATTTATCGTGACTTTGAGCAACAACGAAATGATGTATGCGGTCTTGAATCATGTATGCGGTCTTTGGGGGTGATCCCCCTAGGACTAACCGTCGTCGTAGGTAGGATATGACGTAACTTCGATTGTCGTCGAAGTGTTATTCTTCGTAGCAATGGCGATGAACTTAGCCATTATGATATGACTTCAACTGTCGTCGAAGTGTCATCTGTCGTGGTTGAACTAGATTGACGCTTAATGGTGATGGACTTAGACATTAGGATATGGCTTCGACTTTCATCAAAGTGTTATCTATCGTGGTCGAACTGGATCGACGCTTAATAGAGATGGCCTTAGCTATTAGGATATGGCTTCGACTGTTGTCGAAGTGTTATCCATCGTGGTCAAACTGGGTTGACACTTAATGGCCATGGCCTTAGCCATTAGGATATGGCTTCGAATATCGTCGAAGCATTATCTATCATTGTCGAACTGGGTCGATGGTTAATGGCGATAGCCTTAGCTATTAGGATATGGCTTCGATTGTCGTCGAAGCGTTATCCGTCGTGGTCGAACTGGGTCGACGCTTAATGGCGATAGCCTTATCCATTAAGATATGGCTTTGACTGTCGTCGAAGTGTTATCCGTCGTGGTCAATCCAGTTTGATGCTTAATAGGGATGGCCTTAGCTATTAAGATATGGCTTTGACTGTCATCGAAGCGTTATCCGTCGTGGTCGAACCAGGTTGACGCTTAATGGCGATAGCCTTAGCCATTAGGATATCTCGAAGCATTATCCATCGTGGTCGAACTGGGTCAACGCTTAATGACGATGGCCTTAGTCATTAGGATATGGCTTCGACTGTCATCGAAGTGTTATCCATCGTGGTCGAACTGTATTGACGCTTAATGGCGATAGCCTTAGCCAGTGTTGATTTTCAAAAGGCCTTGGCCGCTTGCACGGGTGGAGACACTGGCCTTAGCCGTTTACACAATGGAGATAATGGCCTTAGCCGCTTTCATAATATAGATAATGGCCTTAGCCACTTACATAATGGAGATAATGGCCTTAGTCGCTTACAAGATGGAGATAATTCTGTAAAATGCAGAGTTTTGCCATACTGCAAGGATTTGACTGGTGTAGTCCCTTTATTATATCGGCACGGAGACCACGTTGATAGGTCGATGTAATAAACTTGCTCTCATATACCAGTAGGTGTTCCCTCTGCAGCCTCGTTAAAAACATTTTCGAGAAAAACTAATTGGGACAAAACTCGGATAAGGGAAAAAAGTACGACTTCGGGGCCCAGCGGGACATATGCAAGAGTTTGTGGGAGGCGAGAAATATTTCGGAGGTTTCGTATGAAGAAGCCCGGAAGAAGGCACGAGAAGCTCATGTCAATTGCGGCTACAATCCTGCGACACTAGAGGCCGTCAAGGAGGTTGATGCTAAGGAGGCTTTTTGTGATGACCCGACCCGTCGTCTCAGGTATTACAGCCCCATTTTTTCCACATTGTGTTACCTTATGTTTCATTATCAGTTTTGGGTGCGTTAGAACTTAATTGGAGTAATTTTGGTAAGAAATGAGACACTTAGTCTCTTCTAAGAATACTTAAATTGGAAATGTCAACTGGATGTTGACTTGTGAGTTAGGGTGCTCAGAATTGAATTTTGATAATTCGGTTAGCTCCGGGTAATGATTTAAGTCTTAGGAGCACAATGAAAAGTAATTTTGGATGTCCGTTGAAGAAGTTAGCTTATTTTGGCGAAGTTAGTATTTTGGCGACTTCCGGTTGATAGGTGATATTTTGATCTGGGAGTTGGAATGGAATTCTGAGAGTTTCTGTAGCTTCGTTAGGTGATTTTGGACTTGTCCGCAAAATTTCAGGTCATTCAGACATCGTTTGGTTGGGTTTCAGATCGAATATGAGTTTTGGAAAAATTTGATAAATTTAGACTTGAATCCATGGTAATTTAATAATTTTAGTGTTGTTGAATGCGTTTTGACGATTGGAACAAGTTTGAATGATGTTATAAGAGGTTTTGGTACATTTGGTTGAGGTCCCGGAGGCTTCGGGGTAAATTCGGATGCCCAACGGGTCATTTTTGAAAGATTTTTGCCGTTTTGAGCATAAATGTAATGATCCAAAGGTCTATTTTTAGTTATAGAGATCCAAATATGATTTCGAGATGGAGAATTTAAATAATGAATTATAGGACTGATCCGGAAATTTTGGTTTAATTTCATCAAGTCGCGATTGAGTTTTTGACGCGAAATGTGAGTTAATTGTTTAACGAGCAAAATTGATGTTGCACTGAGCAAATCAGATCCAAATTCAGTTTTGTTTAAACCACTGGATCCGTATCAAAATTACGGAGCCATAAGAAAAAGAATCGTCGAATTTCGAGTTCGTATGATGCCGTTATAGCATGTTTATTGAATTAAAAAGTTGCTGCAATTTTCTGGGGCAAATCTGATATTTACGCGTCTGCGATGAACAGTACCCGCATAAGCGAGTGAGCATTGATTCTTTCGCTTCTGCGATAAACAGTACTGCAGAAGCAATGAACAGTGAAATCGCACCTACGATGAACAGTAATAGCAGATGCGAAAATCGCTGGGCATTTAATTTGGGGCAGCCCGAGATATTTATTCATTTTTGGAGCTATGGAGCTTGGATTGAAGCAATTTTCGAAGTGATTTTCACCATATGGATGGGGTAAGTATTCTATATCCAAAAGTGATTATATTTAATGATTCCATGGTTATTTTCATCAAGTATTACTAAATCAAATGGAAGAAATCGGAGAAAATTTGTAAACTTTTTAAAAACAAAAATTTAGGATTTGAAGGGCTATTTGTGGTCCAATTTGGGAGTTCTTGGTATGTACGGACTCGTGGAGTGTCACACCTCCTTTTTACGCACACCGCGAGGGCGCAAGGAGTTTTTCCAATTAAAGGACAATCGAAACAGGGATTTATTTATTTAGTTCAGAGTCGCCACTTGGAAAAATAATGGTGTTCCAAGTCACCGGTTTTAATCCCGAATCGAGGAAATTTATGACTTTGTATTACGGTCTGCGAAATTAGAAACCTGGATAAGGAATTCTGTTAACCCGGGAGAAGGTGTTAGGCACTCCCGGATTCCATGGTTTTAGCACGGTCACTCAACTGCAATTTTTGTTTCTATCTGATTTCTTTATATATTTTTATTTATGTGCTTTAACCTCTGTGCAAATTTTAACTTTTAACCGCTTTTGATTATTATTATTATTATAAAAATTATTATTATTATTATTTTAACAAAGAATTACAACGTTGTGAAAATGTATTTCGAACCACGTCGCACCAGTGCACCCGTGGTTGTCAACACATTTCGACTCCGTTGAGATTTGGATTTGAGTCACATAAATGTGCACTCGAGTTTAAGGAGATAAGATTATTAAATACGCGCCTAAAGATACTAACGCGTTTTGTGTTCGGGAAAGGCCGTGGAATCCGCTAAACAACACATCCCGGAATCTAAACATTTTTCGTAATAATCGTCTGTTGAGGGCCCCGCAATTTGCGTGTTATTTTGGCGAGGCTCGTCTCGCTTATTGTTTAAGGGCTCATTACCCTTTTATTGTTTATTGTTTTAAATGAATTACAACGCAGTGGAAACGTATCTCGAACCACGTTGCACCAGTGCACCCGTGACTTTTGACACGTTTCGACTTCGTTGAGATTTAGATTTGGGTCACATAAATGTGCACCCGTATTTGAAAGGTAGTATTAGAATACGTGATTAAAGCAACTACGCATTTATTATCTTTGGAGAACACCGTAAAATTCGCTATACGGTTGATCCCGAAGTCTAAGTATTTTTATATATATATATATTTATGAGGGCTCCGCAATTTGTATAATTTTGTTAGGCGAGGCACACCTCTAATTCTGATTTAAAAGAGAACTACATTTCGCTATATTCATTTAAGAATTAATTCGAGATTATTTAGAGCATGTTGCAAACCACGCTACATGAAATGCGCTCGTGATCCATGACACGCTTTATTTAACCTTGTTCAAAATTAGAGTCGGGTCACGTGAAATACACCCCCGATTCCTTTAATCTAATTCCGCCGTTCGGTTGAGGAATAAGGAACCAATTTCGATAAGGTGACAAAATCATGCTCAACTATAACCAATTCGAGTAAACATACGAGTAGATAACTAAGTGAGCAAATTCAAGACTACGACGAGCAACTACATAAACAACGGAAGCATAACTAGTTGGCGAGCATGTGAAGGATTAGTTATTTTCATAAGCTAATTTCGACACTACAAGACCACCATTAATTGTGAAAGTGCATGTTCAACAGAATCATATATTTACAAAAATAATCCGAATCATACGAAACTAAATCAAATGCGAAACGATCCAAAATATTAACGAGAAGAACAATATCGGAAAAGAACATGCACCTTTATTTCTGCATATTTTCAACGTACACAACGAGAAAACGAACCTTTTATGACGATCTCAAACCTCGACCTCTCCGGACAGAACTCGAATCAAACGACGACCTCGACTGAAGTTGTACCATGGAAGGTGTTTTTTTATGTTTTGGTTTTTCACGGTAGTATTTTTTGTCCAAAGAAGATGAAGAAAAACATCTTTCAAAAACGTGAGTGCTGAAGAAATGCCATCCCAGTACCTTCAAAAAACGTTAGCCCCTCCCTCTCCGTTACTTTTCTTTTTTAAAGTTCCCCTCCAAAAGCTTACTGTTTTTTCTTGCCGTTTTTTTCTTCTTCTTTTAAGAAGCAGATCTCCTTTCTTTCTCCGTTTTTCTTCTTGTTCTTTGTTTCGTTTTTTTTTTCTTTCTCTTTCGTTTTTCTCTTTGTTTTGTTTTCAATCTTTTCTTTTGTTTTTCAATCCCTGTTTTTCAAATCTTTTCTTTCAATCCATCACCCTCCTTTCTGCCGTGCTCTCTTCTTCTTTTTAAAGAAGAAGATGTATAGTATGTATATTGTATTTTTTATTTTTATTTATTTATTTTTTTTTCTTTTTGTTTTTATCCCTTTGTCTTTTTCTTCTTGTCTTTTTCTTTTTGTTTTTATCCCTTTGTCTTTTATTCTTATTCCCCATCCCATTATGTATTGTCCCCTTAGTGTAGTGGACTCGGATTATTACGGGCTAGGTCCGAAAATTATAAAACCGGGTAGTTTGAACCCGAATATTATTCTTCGCCCGGAACCGAGAATGGTGTAATTTAATTAATCCTAGGTAGTCAAAATAACTATAATACTCATAATTAAAATAAAACTATTTTTTTATATTTTTCAAGTTTAAAATAACTACAAAATATTAATGAAACTATTTTTTTTATTATTTTCGTTTTTATAAAAAGATAAAAATATAAAGTACTATTTTTATATTTTTCAAGTTTAAAATAACTACAAAATATTAATGAAACTATTTTTTATTATTTTCGTTTCTATAAAAAGATAAAAAATATAAAGTACTATTTTTGTATTTTTCAAGTTTAAAATAACTACAAAATATTAATGAAACTATTTTTATTATTTTCGTTTTTATAAAAGGATAAAAAATATAAAGTACTATTTTTGTATTTTTCAAGTTTAAAATGACTACGAAACATTAATAAAACTATATTTTTGTTATTTTTTATTTTAAGGTAAAAATAAAGTAAAAGAGTCAAAATTAGCTAAGATAGCTATATTAAAACTAAACTAAATATTTTACGCTAAAAAATATAAAAAATCTCGGGGAGGGTCAAAAATCACGCGTTTACAATAATTATCTCACTGAAATGGACAAAGGCACTATTCTTAATGCCACTGTCCTTAAACAGGTTGTTTGACCCGACCCTTATTCGGAGGGACTAAACTAAAAGAAGAGGAATGTGACCGAGCCCTTGTATCTGAGCTGCCTACATATCCTTGGCTATAAAGGAATCGGGCCACGTGTAGTTCGAAAGTGAGTGAGGAAGGGGTATACCGAGGTGGAGAGCCAGTCGAGGTGTCGTTCCGTCGAGGTTCTGTTCCATCGAAGTTCCGATCCGTGGTCCTGCTATTACATCCAAAATCCAACATGAAAAAGACTAACTAAGCCTATCAGCTACTAGTTACAAGATTCCTATTTATAAGTCTTCTGAAGCTTGATCTTGAGTATTGGTTGGTGCTTCGTGCGGACTCTAAATTTGAACCTTGATACTTGCTAGTTGCAGGTGCTGCTTTTCGGATCAAGACCAGGCATGCAGTGCTTGTGACCTCGGCCATGTCTTGAGCACACCACATCTTTCATCAACTTCTGCACTTGGATTAACTCCTTGCCCTTTTATTTTATTTTATTTTTTTTCATTATGACTAACTTTTGTTGATCATCTCGGACTGTTGACTCGCATTCTGGTCGCAAGCTTCTTTTGTTGCTAACTTGCATTGCACTTTGAAGTGAATTCCCTTACTTGTGATCTTCGAGCTATTCTCCTTCGAAGTCTGAATCTATCTTTTCTGATCCTTGTTGCCTTCCTTCTGATTCATGCTGGGGATTTCCGTTACACTCTACCACTTTTCGATTGTTCACTATCCTTATCAAATTTTGGAAACTGAGATGCCGTTCTCCTTTTCTGGCGGGCTTCTGACTTTAACGACAAACTACAATCATAAATCACCATTTCATTCTTCAGGCGGGCACCTGACTTCACCAACAAACTTCGAAAATAAATTGCCACTCCATTTTTCAAGTGGGCACCTGATTACCAAAACTTGAAATGTATAGATCCAATGATTTCCATCTCAGGAGAAAAAAAATTCATCTGACTAAGATTTTGATATCTTAGGAGAAAGATTCATCAAAACTAAATCGCCACTCCATTCTTCAGGCGGGCTCCCTGACTTCAACTGCAACTCAAAACTAAATCGCCACTCCATTCTTCAGGCGGGCTCCCTAACTACAACTACAACTTCAAAATAAATCGCCACTCCATTCTTTAGGCGGGCTCCCTGACTCCAACTCATAAACTTTGAAACTAAATCGCCACTCCATTCTTCAGGCGGGCTCCCTGACTTCAACTGCAACTCAAAACTAAATCGTCACTCCATTCTTCGGGCGGGCTCCCTGACTACAACTACAACTTCAAAATAAATCGACACTCCATTCTTCGCGGGCTCCCTGACTTTAACTACAACTCACTGACTCCATCCCATCCATATCGCCTTCATTTGCTTCATGTACCATTTCTTCTTCCTTCGCCACTCCATTCTTCAGGCGGGCTCCCTGACTTCAACTACAACTTCAGAACTAGATCGCCTTCCTTTGCTTCTTGTACCATTTTATTCTTGCTGCATCGACTCTTGAACCATCGTTTCTCCTAAATTTCCTTGTTTCGGAATTGCTTTCTTCCTGGGTTGTGTTGCTTTCCCTCCTGACTGCTGGGGATATCTTTAGAACTGTTTACTTGCCTGCTGAGGACAATGATGCTGGGAAAATTTTCCTTCATTACCTCCTCTCCTTTGACTCATGCGCTTGAATTTGCGTCGGGATATCTTGTTGTAACCCTATGCTTTATGGTGGGTTACTGGTTTCAAGACCTGCAATGTAAAGACTGAAGACTTGCCTTTTGTTATACAGGTAGGCGCCTGCTTTTAGTAGCAACTTTTGAATTTTTAAAAAAAAATGCATGCTGGCAATAATTTACAAAATATGCAAAGGACAATGTAAAATAAAACAAACGTAAAATATCCTATTCGAGGGCGGATAGTCCCGTCGTATTCTATTCGAGGGCGAATACTCCCATCGTATCCTATTCGAGGGCGAATACTCCCATCGTATCCTATTCGAGGGCGGATACTCCCATCGTATTCTATTCGAGGGCGAATACTCCCATCGTATCCTATTCGAGGGCGGATACTCCCGTCGTATTCTATTCGAGGGCGAATACTCCCGTCGTATCCTATTCGAGGGCGAATACTCCCATCGTATTCTATTCGAGGGCGAATACTCCCATCGTATTCTATTCGAGGGCGAATACTCCCGTCGTATTCTATTCGAGGGCGAATACTCCCATCGTATTCTATTCGAGGGCGAATACTCCCATCGTATTCTATTCGAGGGCGAATACTCCCGTCGTATTCTATTCGAGGGCGAATACTCCCATCGTATTCTATTCGAGGGCGAATACTCCCATCGTATTCTATTCGAGGGTGAATACTCCCGTCGTATTCTATTCGAGGGCGAACACTCCCATCGTATCCTATTCGAGGGTGAATACTCCCATTGTATCCTATTTGAGGGCGAATACTCCCATTGTATCAATGTATGAAAGTGAACAAACCTGAGACGTCCTGTTCGAAGGTGGACAAACCTGAAACATCCTATTCTATTCGAGGGCGAATACTCCCATGATATCAATGTATGAAAGTGAACAAACCTGAGACGTCCTGTTCGAAGGTGGACAAACCTGAAACATCCTATTTGAAGGTGGACAAACCTGACATGTCATCTTGAATTGCCTTCCTCGTTTCTCCGAGAAAATTTTCAACAACGGTAGAAAATTTTCTGCCCCAGTATTGGTGTTCTTCCTTGTGGCATGACTTTCTGCTATCAATAGCATTTTCTTTCCCTGTTTCAAATCAAAGAAAATTTTGTTAGTTCAAAACATTGTGAGCGGTTGTGCCGCTCCTGTGGTGGTTTTTTCCTTTTCTCCTTTCCCTCGCTCGGGGTTCCCAAAACTTGTTGGGGAATGATTTTATTTGCTGGAGATGATATTCCTGCTGGGGATGGGTTTTTCCTTTTATCCCTTCCTTGTTCTGTGTTTCTCAAGTTGCTGGGGGTTATTTTGTTGAAGATGGGATTTCTTTGCTTCCTTTACCACTCTGTGTTGTCCGACCACCTCGGAACTTGCTGAAGATAGCATTGCTGGGGGGATACTGATCTCCTCAAAATTGGTGTTTCACTCTTCTTGAAGGCT
This sequence comes from Nicotiana noctiflora, assembly GCA_032618575.1. Taxonomy (NCBI): domain Eukaryota; kingdom Viridiplantae; phylum Streptophyta; class Magnoliopsida; order Solanales; family Solanaceae; genus Nicotiana; species Nicotiana noctiflora. The sequence continues at coordinate 153,648 of JASVEL010000250.1, forward strand.
GTTGAGGATGACACTGGTTCGAAGACCATTTCCCTTAAGACTTTCCTTCTTCCCCAAGTGGGTATTGACTTCCAGAAAATTTTCAAACTGAAAAGAAAATTTTCTGCCCCAGTTTAATAATCTTCTTTGCACCGTACTTCTCTGCCGTCAATGGCATTTCCTTGCCTTGCATAATAATTGGAAAGTTGGTGGCAAGTTGTGAAGTCATTTCTCACTATGTTTTGACTAGACCGACTTTGATGGAGAATTTTGACAAAAGGAGAAAGATAAAAAGAAACAACAAATAGAAGACAAGGGAGGACTGACTCTCTAACCAGAAACAACTATAAAACTTATCAAATGCGGATACCAACTCTACTGGTCATGACATGCATATATGGCCTATCCTCCGTCGTTAATTGCCTTTCACGATTTATGTCTCGTGATTTCCATCTGATTATCACCTTTATTTGACTTGTAGTGCCCGAAGGGTTTTCACTTTCAAGCCTCTCTCATTTTGATTTTCTCTCAGCTTTCGTCGCCTTATGGTGCCTGTGAAGGTTTTCACCGGTAAGACTCTCTCATTTGTATCACTTTTAGCTGGGGATCGGGGTGTCACTGCTAAGACTCTCTCGTGTTTCCTTTCTGCTGGGAATCGGAGTCTTTTCTGCTGAGAATCAGAGTGTTATATTCTGATAGGACTCTCTCACTCGCCTGACGTGGCATCTTTTGAAGACTGATCAGAAGGTCTTTCTAGACCGTAATGTGGGATTTAGATAGGGCTAGAAAGAAAGGGTATTGAAGGCTCAAAACAAAATCAATTTTGGGTTCAAAATTTACAACCTTCGGACCTAAATTTATTTATAATCAACACAATTTTTCTTTGCCCCAGTTTTTACTTGGGGAATTTTTATTACTTTATTTACACTATGACCGAGCTGTGAAGCGCCTACGTATCCTCTTTAAGGAATCAGGTCAAACGTAGTTCCCATTTCCTCTTTTTCAAATTTCATCCTTTTTTTCTTTTCTTTTCTTTTCTTTATCTCTTTTTGTTTTTCTTTTCTTTTCAAACTTGTGTTTCTAGTCTTCGCAACTAATTTCGAAGGAGGGGTATGAAAGAATTTAAATTAAGGCTCAAAGGGTTGACGATGGATAAAGTGTTTGGATAGCTGAACAAAATGCCTTCGTCATTCCAATCTTCAAAACATGCCAAGTACAAACAACATATTCACGACATCTTCTAGTTGTGCCAGGATTGATAACCATATCGTCCGTTCGCCTTTTCATCTGTCATTTTAAAGTATTGCTGGACGACACTTTCATTTCAGTATCACGAGCGAACCCCATGTCAGCATGGCCATTTTGCCCCTAAGGCTTTCTTTGTATTTTACCCGCCCCAAATTTTACGTGACTCGGGTTCCAAATAATCTCAAATCATTATTTCTTTTAAAATGCCATGATTATCTTCCAATTCCTTCATGATTAACTTTTAAGATCAGGCCACAATTATGCGTGCATGTCATGTCACTAGTGTTGACAGAAAAATGACTATAAAGAAGAAAGACTTAAATCAAAGAAAAATGACTCGAAATAATGGCAAACAAGAGAGTTGCATTAGACGAACTAGAAATGAATTAATACGACAAAACAAACACAATAAACTGGGGTACACCCTTGGAACAAACCTACACGATACTAAATGAGGTATTACGACCAATAGAAAACTGGACAAAATAGAACGACAAAAGGGTTTGAGTTACATGACAATATCCTGATTACAACCCTGAAATAATCCGGACGACAGAAATGACAACAAAATAAGCCACCAAAAACTCCATTCTGGTTGACCAAGAAATGGAGAGTCTTCCCGATTACCAAGCACGATATTTTGGCCACTGAGCTTCGCATCAATATTACCGAGGCCACTTATTTGCTTCGACATTTTCAGCTTTAGTCAATACATCCCCACAAAGCGTCCATCATGGCGTGCAGGTAAAGGACTCTATGCGATATTCTTGGTGTCACTATCTTGGATCGTAATCAGGTTTTCCTGGATCTTCTGTTTCCGGTTCACCACAAACCAACCACCTCAATTCTCAACAATTCAAAATAAAATATGGTAGAAATGGAATCAGTCAGTCCTTATCCATATTTTTTGCTTACTTCTTTTTCTTTTTCTTTTTTTTTTCTTTTTTTTCTCTCTTTTTTTTCATTTTTTTCATTTTTTTTTCATATATATACATATACAGTTGTGATCGAATCTTATGGAGATTGCCTACGTATCATGACCCCGCATGAATCAGACCGAGCGTAGTTCTTGCAAATTAATGCAAGAAATAAAGAGATGTTTATTTGATTTTTTTGTTTTCTTTTTTTTCTTTGAAGGAAAATTATAGAAGCCGACTCCAACTACAAACTTGTGTAGGAGATTTCTACAAGAAAAAAAATATTTTTTAGTGTCAATTATGACTATTTCTACAAAATTGGCCACATAATGGCTTATTTGACAAAATGATTATTTTTGCAAAGTTTACTTAAGAAAGATAAACTTGAGATATTTTTTTATCTTGTGGCTCACGGGGCATCGTTCGGCATCACCATAAACCAACACAAGACTATTTTTCATAAATTGGCCATGTAATGGCTAATTTAGACAAAGTGGCTTTTTTTGCAAAACTTTATTTAAGAAGATGCAAATTCAAAATTTTTTATCCTGGGGCCTATGGGGCATCGTTCAGCACCGAAACAGGCCAACACAAGACTGAGGAAGTGAAAATGCAAAAATGTGGCTATTTCAGCAAAAACTCCGGCCATATAATGGCTTATTTGATAAAGTGGTTATTTTTGTGAAGTTGAGTGATGACTCAAAACTTGATTTTTGCGGATACATCCTTTCGCATTTCCGCGAGGGAATATTTCCAGGCTGTGTCCAAAATTATTTACAAATGACTCAAAGTGGCTATTTTTGCAAAAACGGCCTTCCGACGTCCTTTTAAGGGACATTCGGCTTATTTTAAGCAAGAATAGCATTACCCGACTTATTTATAACAAAATAAAATTTTGACATTTTTGGTTATTTTTGCAAAAAGGGTGTGAACCCGGACTTGATTTTGCGGCTATGACCTTGCAATATTTCCACAAGGAATATTTCAAGGCTGTGCCTGCAAATTATTAAAAATGATTCAATGTGGCTATTTTTTGCAAAAACCGCCTACCGGCGTCCTTTCGGAACATTCAGCTATTTTCAAAAAAAACAGCGTCACTTCGATTTATTGACAAAATTAAACACACACATTTTTTTTGATTTTTTAAAGGGGTGGTTGGACCCGATAAGGGTTGCCTACGTATCCCACCTAACGGTGAGAATCAAACCTGCGTAGTTCGGTCAAATAAAAACAAACTACATATGTAAATGAAACAAACTATATATTATTATTATTTTTTTTTAATCATACATTTTTTTTTTTAAAACAAACTTTTTTTTTCTTTTTAAGTAAAAAAAACAAACTATTTTGAAATTTAATTTTTTTTTATTTTAATCACACATTGTTTTTTATTTTATAACAAACATTTTTTTTCTTTTTAAGTAAAAAACATAAACTATTTTGAAACTATTTTTTTTTTCATTTTCCTCAATATTTAAAAAAAACGGTTAGCCTGCAAGTCTGAAACAAATAAATGCGTAAAACAAACAGGATGCAGCAGGATGGTCTTTTCATTTCAGGTCACCTGTCCTAGACGGACCCAACCCCTGTGTTGAGTCCCCTAAGTCAAATGCAACATGATGCAAATAAGCGTTCCTACTAGGGATCCGGTATGAAGTTTTGTTATACTATGTTAAAAACATGGGTATTTGTTCTAGACCGTGTACCCGAGCAAACAACTCGAGTTGAGGAAGGAGCTCCTTTCCGGGAACCAAAAGGCCAGCCGGCTTAGAAACTTTCCGAACCTCATTCTTATTTCGGGTAAGACACTAACAGAATAGGGAGTCTCAACCAGTAAGCACATCCCCATAGGTGAGAAGAGAAAGGTTTCGTCACAGTTTGTATATATACAGTTCACGTAATATCAAAGCGGTAAATATGTAGCACATTAATCAAAACATATAATGAAATCAGATATAAGCAAAAACAGCAATTTTAACTGAGCTCGAATTCTTAAACCCTGAACCGAAGTTATGGGTTGATCCATCCCCAGCAGAGTCGCCAGAGCTGTCACACCTCCTTTTTACGCACACCGCGAGGGCGCAAGGAGTTTTTCCAATTAAAGGACAATCGAAACGGGATTTATTTATTTAGTTCAGAGTCGCCACTTGAAAAAATAATGGTGTTCCAAGTCACCGGTTTTAATCCCGAACCGAGGAAATTTATGACTTTGTATTACAGTCTGCGAAATTAGAAACCTGGATAAGGAATTCTGTTAACCCGGGAGAAGGTGTTAGGCACTCCCGGATTCCATGGTTTTAGCACGGTCACTCAACTGCAATTTTTGTTTCTATCTGATTTCTTTATATATTTTTATTTATGTGCTTTAACCTCTGTGCAAATTTTAACTTTTAACCGCTTTTGATTATTATTATTATTATAAGAATTATTATTATTATTATTTTAACAAAGAATTACAACGTTGTGAAAATGTATTTCGAACCACGTCGCACCAGTGCACCCGTGGTTGTCAACACATTTCGACTCCGTTGAGATTTGGATTTGAGTCGCATAAATGTGCACTCGAGTTTAAGGAGATAAGATTATTAAATACGCGCCTAAAGATACTAACGCGTTTTGTGTTCGGGAAAGGCCGTGGAATCCGCTAAACAGCACATCCCGGAATCTAAACATTTTTCGTAATAATCGTCCGTTGAGGGCCCCGCAATTTGCGTGTTATTTTGGCGAGGCTCGTCTCGCTTATTGTTTAAGGGCTCATTACCCTTTTATTGTTTATTGTTATAAATGAATTACAACGTAGTGGAAACGTATCTCGAACCACGTTGCACCAGTGCACCCGTGACTTTTGACACGTTTTGACTTCGTTGAGATTTAGATTTGGGTCACATAAATGTGCACCCGTATTTGAGAAGGTAGTATTAGAATACGTGATTAAAGCAACTACGCATTTATTATCTTTGGAGAACACCGTAAAATTCGCTATACGGTTGATCCCGAAGTCTAAGTATTTTTATATATATACATTTATGAGGGCCCCGCAATTTGTATAATTTTGTTAGGCGAGGCACACCTTTAATTCTAATTTAAAAGAGAACTACATTCCGCTATATTCATTTAAGAATTAATTCGAGATTATTTAGAACATGTTGCAAACCACGCTACATGAAATGCGTTCGTGGTCCATGACACGCTTTATTTAACCTTGTTCAAAATTGGAGTCGGGTCACGTGAAATACACCCCCGATTCCTGTAATCTAATTCCGCCGTTCGGTTGAGGAATAAGGAACCAATTTCGATAAGGTGACAAAATCATGCTCAACTATAACCAATTCGAGTAAACATACGAGTAGATAACTAAGTGAGCAAATTCAAGACTACGACGAGCAACTACATAAACAACGGAAGCATAACTAGTTGGCGAGCATGTGAAGGATTAGTTATTTTCATTAGCTAATTTTGACACTACAAGACCACCATTAATTGTGAAATTGCATGCTCAACATAATCATATATTTACAAAAAAATAATCTGAATCATACGAAACTAAATCAAATGCGAAACGATCCAAAATATTAACGAGAAGAACAATATCGGAAAAGAACATGCACCTTTATTTCTGCATATTTTCAACGTACACAACGAGAAAACGAACCTTTTATGACGATCTCAAACCTCGACCTCTCCGGACAGAACTCGAATCAAACGACGACCTCGACTGAAGTTGTACCATGGAAGGTGGTTTTTTATGTTTTGGTTTTTCACAGTAGTATTTTTTGTCCAAAGAAGATGAAGAAAAACATCTTTCAAAAACGTGAGTGCTGAAGAAATGCCATCCCAGTACCTTCAAAAAATGTTAGCCCCTCCCTCTCCGTTACTTTTCTTTTTTAAAGTTCCCCTCCAAAAGCTTACTGTTTTTTCTTGCCGTTTTTTTCTTCTTCTTTTAAGAAGCAGATCTCCTTTCTTTCTCCGTTTTTCTTCTTGTTCTTTGTTTCGTTTTTTTTTTCTTTCTCTTTCGTTTTTCTCTTTGTTTTGTTTTCAATCTTTTGTTTTGTTTTTCAATCCCTGTTTTTCAAATCTTTTCTTTCAATCCATCACCCCCTTCTGCCGTGCTCTCTTCTTCTTTTTTAAAGAAGAAGATGTATAGTATGTATATTGTATTTTTTATTTTTATTTATTTATTTATTTTTTTTTAAAATAAGCTCCATGCCTTTTTTGTTTTTTTCTTCTTGTTTTTATCCCTTTGTCTTTTTCTTCTTGTCTTTGTTCTTATTCCCCATCCATTTTGTATTGTCCCCCTTAGTGTAGTGGACTCGGATTATTACGGGCTAGGTCCGAAAATTATAAAACCGGGTAGTTTGAACCCGAATATTATTCTTCGCCCGGAACCGAGAATGGTGTTATTTAATTAATCCTAGGTAGTCAAAATAACTATAATACTCATAATTAAAATAAAACTATTTTTTTATATTTTTCAAGTTTAAAATAACTACAAAATATTAATGAAACTATTTTTTTTATTATTTTCGTTTTTATAAAAAGATAAAAATATAAAGTACTATTTTTATATTTTTCAAGTTTAAAATAACTACAAAATATTAATGAAACTATTTTTTATTATTTTCATTTTTATAAAAAGATAAAAAATATAAAGTACTATTTTTGTATTTTTCAAGTTTAAAATAACTACAAAATATTAATGAAACTATTTTTATTATTTTCGTTTTTATAAAAGGATAAAAAATATAAAGTACTATTTTTGTATTTTTCAAGTTTAAAATGACTACGAAACATTAATAAAACTATATTTTTGTTATTTTTCATTTTAAGGTAAAAATAAAGTAAAAGAGTCAAAATTAGCTAAGATAGCTATATTAAAACTAAACTAAATATTTTACGCTAAAAAATATAAAAAATCTCGGGGAGGGTCAAAAATCACGCGTTTACATGGAGAGACGAGAATTTCGGAAATATAAATTTTATAATTTTTCGGAATGTGAGCCCGAAGCTCGGGTTTTGCCAATTTCGTATTTTTTGAGTTCTTTCGATTGGGTTATGTCCCAGTAGTATATTATGATGTATTACTTATAATTTTGGATAGATTGGACGTGCGTGAAGGCCAGTTTGAGGAACAAAGGCATCGCGGGCTAGAATTCTCGCCGGTTCGAGGTGGGTAATATTTGTAATAATGTCCTGAGGGTTTGTAAATCCCGAACTTGCATATCCTAGTACTGTACTGAGGTGACTTGCACGCCGGATAACGGGCGTGGGGTAGAGCACCATTGGGGATTGTGACTTGGTCCGTCCCGCTTAATAAAAATACAACATAATTGCTTGAAATTGAATTGACACCCTAATAAGGATATTAATTATCATGAACTGGATTGATGGTCATGTTTTGGGCTTCGTGCCAATTATTTAAATCCTTCATGGATTAGTATCACTGTCTTATTCTAAGGTTTTGAAAAAATATTTTGCCACTCAGTATTTTTATAAGATTTGAAAACTTAAACGAGGCTTTATGACATTTTAGCTGTGAGTAGTTATGACATTGTTGCCCAAGGGGCTTATATGCATTCATGACTGTTGCGACCAAAACACTCACGCAAGTGTACGCGATCGACAAGTAATATAGTAGTAAGTAGAGTATCAATCCCACGAGAAATTGTGATTAACTTATTGACTGATTTAGACTAAATTAGTTATCAATTCAAGCTAGACTATCACAAGATATATCTAAAACTTCTTAATAATAGAACAATAATTCAAAGCAAAATTACTACACTAATTATAATTTATGTTTATAACAATTTGGATAAATATATTCTAGGGTCATGGACTTGCTAGTAATCATGCTATTTTTCTACTTAGAATCGATTTATTTAATTATCTGGATTATTGATTATAAGGTTAATAATATTCATAAGAATCTTTCGAGTTCTTATGAATCTATCCAAGTTAAATCAATATCTATATTTCTATGATATTAATCTTAACAAGAATGCATTTCAAACTCTTATTATTTAACCAAACAAGGCAAATAAGTATATATCTATCTTAATTGCAAATCCTTCACTCGATGCCCGAGATTCAAATCTTGTTCTATTTGATTTTATATGCAACCAAAAAATTTCTTTGTCAAGTTTAATTCAAAGTTCGTAGATAATATTTCACTGTTAGCTACGCAGTAAAATAATTAAGATCAAAATCAAATAAACAACCCATATCAATAACTTCAATAAAATCAACCTAAGCTTCAAATAACAAGATCAACTAACATCCATGACCCTAGAATACTAGAGAGTTTAGCTACTCATGTTCATACTAAAATCAACAATATTGATGTCTAAAATACTACAAAGAAAAATACAAGATGAAGGTTTAGATGAACTCTTTAATTTGTTGCAATTCAAAACTTGATCTTCAACTCCTTCCTTGGCTTCAAGAACACTCTTGGTGAGTTTTCTCTCAAAATCTTCTCTCTAAGATGAATAGTAATTTTCCACTCTACTCCAATAATGCTAAAAATCTGATCTTCTCCATAATATAAGGTTGTATTAATTAACTTTGAGTGGAATTATGTGTCCTTTCATTTTCCACCTTAGAAAAATGACAATTAACCGGACTACTCTGCGCGAAGTGGGCACTTCGCGCACCTGTAGCCCAATTAATCTTTCTTATGCGCGAAGTGGTGCGCGAAGTAGCCACTTCGCGCACCTGGGAATATTTCTCATTCAAGCTTGTTTCTTGATCGTAAAGACTCAAGTCCGAAGGATTTTTTTTGCTCCAAAATTGTGCTATAACATTTCCAATTGTAGATATAAGCTCATTTTTCTGCACATTGTACAAATCACAAATTAATAGCTTATATCTTATCAAATTCATACATTATGTTATTGGATCATACTTAAATGGACGCATAAATAATGGCTAAACTACTTAGTTTTCGCCTATTATCAATGACTATGCATGAATTGGGTTGCACGCCGCAGCAGGAGTGATATTGGTTTTGCTCTTGGGCTGTAGGAGCCCCTCCGGAGTCAGAACCCCCACAGTGAGCGCGGGCGCTTTGCATGAATCGGGTTGTACGCCACAGCGTCATATGCATTGCATTGCATACATACATTGGCTTTACTTGTACTATGTGGCATGACATCTAGCACTCATACATTATTGGCATACATATGTTATCTGCCTTATTGACCAGATATCCTCGTGAAAATTGTTAGGGTGTGCTGAGCCCAAGGGGCTGATTTGAGTGCATACTTGCACTGTTTGAGGTTGTACCCAGGTATTGATATGTTATAATGAAAGGAAGATATGTTAAAAAGAGATTTTTAAATAATCTACTCACATATGATAAAAAGTACTACCCTAAAAGTGTACTACAGTCTAAGAGATGATTTTGTATTTTATAGCATGAGATGGTACTTTGTGTGGTTTTCTTTTCCTCAACATTATTTACTTTTATTACCATTGAGTTGGAAGTACTCACTCTACTCCATGCACCATGCGTGCAGATTCATGTACTTGGAGGCTTAGTTGAGCTTGGTGCTGGTCTAGACCCAGTTGGGATCATCGAGGTAGCTGTCTGGCGTCCACAGGACCCGATATTTCCTCTTGTTACTCTGTTATTACTTGTTTTATTCCGCATACTCTTAGACTTATAGAGTATTTATAGTATTGGATGATATTCTGATAGAGGCTCTTGGCTCTTGACCCCAAATCTTTGGGAAGTTACGTTGTATTTTTTTTTTCTGGGAGATTTCTTGATATTCTTAATACTATCAGTTAATCTTGTTTTCCTTCACTGTTGATGACTTAAAATACATGATTTTGAGCTCTAATCTCGGGATGAGAGTGTATTTGGTCGGGATGGCCCATCAATGTGCTAGGTACCATCACGACCAGGTTTTGGGGTCGTGACAAGTTGGTATCAGAGCCTAGGTTACTAGGCCTCATGAGTCATGAGCCGGTTAGTAGAGTCTCGCGGATCGATGCGGAAACGTCTGTATTTATCCTCGAGAGGCTGCAGAACCTTTAGGAAAACTTCACTTTCTTGGAATTCTTATCGTGCGTACTTGATTCAGCTTGAGATATAATTCTTGAAATTCCTTCCACACGTCTATATGTGCACTCGAGTGCTTAGTAATAAATTTTCCTTGATGGCTTGTGATTTCTCGATCGAGGGTGAGATGTAATCTCCGTGATTTCTTGTTGGGCCAGTCTGGAGGACTTGAGGCCGAATCTTCGCCTATGGCTTGAGCACCAAGGTGCTGATTTTGCGAGCTGGTATTATGAACTTATATGTTCAGTATTACCCCTAATTGTGCAAATGGCGGCTAGATAGCTATGTAATAAATATGTTATTACTATGAGATATATCTACGTGATCTTGGTAGTGACGAAGAAGTCTGCTGGATAATAGATGAGTTGTTAAGTATTTGTTTCCTATTGCGATTTGTTGTGTAGCCCCAAGTTATGGGCGAGTGGAGAATGTTTTCGTATCTCCTAGTTGGATAGTAAAGTGCAATATGTGCGGCGGTATGAGTTCAAACTCAGGAAGACTAGTTGAATGTGTTATGTGTGTGATGGTGGAAGGTATATTGTGATACCAAATTAAGGCGAAGCAGGTGGACTATCTTTTGCGAGGTATCGGTATGATCCTCATGTGTTATTACTCGAGCAGGCGCAACGCATGTCCATGTATCAATTTTGATAATATAATTCGTGTAGCATTGAGATTAATGTTGTTGATATACATTGTGATACTTTGTCGAGTTGTGGACGTGTTGTTAGGATGGTTTTAGTGATTCTCTGGCACGTGGATGAAGGCCCAATTACAAAGGAAACTCTGCCGAAATTTTTGAAAATTTGGGACTTAGTAAAATTATTGTCCCCTAAAGAGTGGATTTAATTGTAGTGTAAGTGAATGCAAGAATTGCAGAAGAGTTAAAATTTATGATGATTCGTGCCTCCACAAGCTGGTGAAAGAGTGAGTTTAATCTCACCATATTATTACGACAATAATAGAGTATATGTGCTGTGATATATAGGGCTTTGAGCTAAGTTTGGGAGGTTGGGTTTCATTGATTAGCTGATTGCGCAGCTATGTGCTATATTGGTTATGTCTTAAAGTATACTGGCGAACCAGTTCTGGTAGCAGAAATTGAGCCGAGAAGGGCACGAGTGAAGCAAGATTTTGACAAAAGTTATATGGTGCTTTCGTAGATATGAGAAAATAATAGTATGTCTTGAGTTGTTGTTGGTAAGGAATGCCGGTGAATTGAGGAGAAGGATATTTGTTGGTACTTGAATGAGGTCATATCCTGTGGTGTCGGGGTGCTAGTAAGGCACGAGTGATTTTGTTCGTCAAGTCAGGTAAATTGCAGTTTGGATAAGAGTGAATGACTCTCGGAAATGGTTTTAATGGGTTCAAGATTTTACATGTAATAATCATGCGTTCTAAGATGGTGTATGTGACTAAAGACACTATTTTCATTAGAAAGGATCAAGACTTGTAGTATTTTGTGTTAATTACGGAATCCTAAGTATCAGTATCAGGAAAGTAGTGGTAACGAATTCAAATTCGCAAGAAGTGCTTCAAAACAAAGTATTATGGAATATGATATTTCTGGGAGACACTAGAGAAAATATTTAGTGGCCTACGAGTATTAAACAATGTGGCCTTATGTTTGAATCTCCTGTGGTGAGCCTGAATTGAGGCATTGTAATGCTACAACAAGAGAGAAAATCAAATTAATAATGTAAACCAAATATGAAGGTTGTGATGGTTGTTCTTGTGCGTTATGAGAAAAAAATGGGAGTTATTATGAACCTTCGAAAGGTTATCGGACTAGCTCAGTGTGATCAGAATCGGCTTGAAGTCGATGGATAGATTTAATGTGATTAATGGGTCTATATCAGGCCAGATGTGTGCATCTTTATAAGGTGGTCCTTACGGGGGAGTAGTTAGGTTGATGCTTCATTGTCAGATATCTCGCATGGTGATGCATTATGCCGTGTGATTTATGAAACGGCTCGAGAAATTGCTATGTATTGGGAATCTGCGTAGGAATGATGTTGCCTGAGCAACTTGACTCTTGAAATTCAAATTTGTGCATAACACCTCAGTTGTGCTTGAGTTTCGTAGTTATAATGCTAAATATCCCTTAAGAATAATATTATGCACCTAACATGCTTATGACTCATATTCGGTATTTGATTATAATGAGCAGATTTGGCTCGATGTGTATTTCAGCATTGTCATATTTTCTAAAGTTTAAAATCAACCCAAACAAAGTCGTCTGATATGTCAGTCTTATATCAGTTTAATTTGATTTTTGGGAAGGCAATTGTTAATAGAACTATTTCCAAAAAATATTAGAGTAAAAAGGTAAATCTTTGTCTTTACGATTAGTTCTTAACCAAAACTCTATGTTAATGGCAGATAACCTTTTAAAAGATTAATGGGAAAAAAATGGAAAGAAGAGATCAAAAGAAGAGAGAATAAAACAGTGATTCTATATTCTTGAGGTGTGAATATTATTTAAAGAAGAAAAAGACATCGGGGAAAGGGAGAGAGGGGTGAAAAGTTTGAAAATAGTGAAAGGGATTCTTCTTCTTCTTATTATTTTTTTTTAATTTAAAAACAAAAAAAACAGTCTCTTCTCCAACAGTCTTCACTAGACAATGACATCGTATCATCTCACATGCTTCTCTTTTTCTTCCTCACTTTTTCTCTTTTTTCTTTTCTTATGTATTCCAAAAATCTTAAATGCTTTTTAGGCACAAAAGAAAAGGGGGTAAAAAGAAGTGAAAGAAAAGAAGAATTAATTAAAAAGTTGACTGAGTTTTGAAATGATGCTCCGTCATTCGTTTTGAAGTTAATTTGACTTGTATATGATACATACCGGAAAAAAGTAGGACGGAAGTAGTTTCCAATTTAGAACCTAAATGTTGATCGATATTAAATTAGAAAAGTTAACCGAAATAGCCGCTTATCCAACTATTTAAATTAAAAATAGCTTGCGAATATATAATATATGCATAATTTATATATACAAGTGAGAAGTTTTATTTTGTGTCTCATAAAAATGATATTAATTATATAAAATTATGGACCCCAATCTTACACTGTCGGATCCCCAAAATTATGAGATAAAAAGTTATCTTAAACAACTAATATAAGTTATATGAGATACAAAATAAAAAATTTCATATAAAGGCTAAGAAATTAACACAGTTAATGTGGCCAGCTATTTGTATAAAGAAAGTACGCAGCGGAAGCAGGGGCGGGTCTAAAAACTTGGGCAGTAAGCCGTCGTCTTAGGTCCCCAAAATTTGATGGCCCCATATACTTTAAAGTATTATTATTATTATTATTATTATTATTATAAAGAAAAGGGGTTCAATATTTTTTTGTTATTTGATTGAGATCTTTTATATCAATAAATTCACAAAGTATGATAATTTTCTTTATTAATTAATTAGTATATTTGTTTCAGTCTTTAATTTTAATCTTATCATTTTTATATAGGAATTAAGTTATATATATCGACAACATGATGAATTTCTTTTATAATATTCTCTCAAACTGCATGAACACAAAATATTCATGCACCAATTTTCTTTTAGTGTAATTCGATTTACTATATTAGGTTATTTATAATTTATTTTAGATATCACAAATAAGTGCTACCTAATAGAATAAACTACAATATCATTTACATTGATTATAAGGAGTAAATATTTTTGATATTGTTAATGATTAAAACTTAAGCTATTACGTGATGTACGTTTATTTGTTTTTTTTTTGTTTGTGATGATAGTCAATTCAAAATTTGTGGATCTCAACACCTAATAGTCCACCACTTTATTTTTTGTATTGTTCTTCCTTTTTTTTTTTTTTTGAAATTTACTTATTTTTGTCAATCAATCTATTGTTTAGAAAGTAAACTTTGTTGTTACTGTAAATATTTATAAAATAAATTAAAAGGGCCTCTTAATATGGTTTTGTCTTAGGCCACGAGATCCATTGAGCAGCCTCTGAGAGGATCTAATAAATTAGCTTTCGGTCCAAAGGCCGTCAGATTAATACCGTAGCTTGTTTGGCTAAGCTTCTAAATCAGCTTATTTTACGAAGTGTTTTTCTCAAAAGTACTTTTCAAAATAGTATTTTTGGTGAGAAGCAATTTGTGTTTGGATAATTAATTTGAAAAACACTTTTGAGGAATAATTAGTGTTTGTACCGGCTTTTGAAAACTGCTTATAAGTGTATTTTACTCAAAAATATTTCTTAGAAAAGTGCTTTTGGAGAAAAACTATTTTTTTCTATTTCTCAAAAACTGCTTCTTTTCCTAAAAAAATACTTTTTTTACTTCCAAAAAAGCTTGACGAAACACCTCTAAATTTTGGCCCAAAAAAAACTTGGCCAAACATGCTATAAGGCTGGTAAAACGCAATGCGAATCTTTAAAGTTTAAGCTGCAGGCGTAGACAATGTTACATCGCTCAGCGATTTCAAGTACAAACTGAACTTTGTTTATAACTTTATAAATACATTTTCTAACGGTTTTAAAACTGTTTAGGAACAGGAAAGTACAGAAGAAACCTCTAAGGTTTCATGCAGCCTTAGCTAAGAAGTAAACAAGGACGTCTCTTAAAGCTGCAAGCAAAGATTAATTATGTATATGCCCTTTAAAATGGGGTTTTTAGCACTTAACAGCAGCAGAATAGAGCCTATAAACTAGAAATAAGTACGAGCAAAGAGAGTGTGAAACACTGATAGGGCTGCAATCCATAGAAAATGATGGAACCATAATACTATTCCCTCCTAAAAAGGTGAACACAAAAGGGGGCCCCTCTTTTCCCCCCTTTCCCCCCCCCCCACCCCCTTTCACTTAAATCTATTTGTCAGGATTACATTATTCCAACCTCCACTTGGTGCAACCACTTTTTCTTGCTTTGGGCCCTCATCCCCTCCATCCATATTTGGATGCATTGATGACTATGGCAAGGTTTATTCCAAACATAATAAAAACCTATTTATACTTAGTAATTGTTTAGTATCCGGACTAAATTATCTTTAGAATCTTAAAATTATAATTTCTAGACTAATTTATCAATATGATCCAAAATTTAATGGGATAAGGTGGGCTATCTTGTATTAAAACGGGGATTGAATTTATAAGTATCATGTTTGGTTAACAATATGAATTTATCCTGGAATAAATTTATACCGTCGACCAAACATGATATAAACTTAATCCACACTTTATCTTACTTTATCCTGCATACTAAACGACCCCTTAGGGTTTACTCCAACTTACAGTAGTTTACTATGATTAACTATAAAAGTAAGGTAAAACAATCATTCATTAATTACAGGTAAATTTTGTGATCACAGTACATATAAAAATCATGTATTCATTAAATTGGTGTAAAGATTATGTATATAATTTTTTACCAAAAATATAGTGAGGCATCTCCCTGGTAAGAGTTATCCCAAGGATTTCCGCCCAGTACTACCTTCTTTCTTTTTCCTAAATCTTTCTCTGAATAAAGAGAGGATAAAATTGCAATCAATAGACAACTCAGTCAAGATTTTAATTAGATCAGATAGTTATTTTTGCTATAGGTTAGGTACATGATGCTTGAATAGAGTTCGTTAAGTAAATGTACACACCCTTTATTGTGTTTTTCATAAACGTCAGTTGTTGCAGATGTATAGAGTCCGCGAACCCAATCTGCACATATATGATAACCTAAAAAATGCAGGATCACAAAAAAGAAATACTTTAATTTTCCACAGCTATAAATCCTATTTGAGGTACAAAAGTTGTTATGATTTGATTTTTCGTATCTACCAATTCGGTGGTACAATAGTCAATTAAATACAAAAGAACAAAAGGATGATGCAAATAGATAAGTAAAGAAAGAGAAAAGAGTATCTAATAAAAAAGAGGAGACAACCATGCAAGTGTTTCCCCACCCAACAAGGCAAAACAACACAATTCCGTTCTGAAAGGGCCCTACCACGTTTTTCTTTGCCAAACAGCTAGCACAGAGGATCTCCCCCTTCATACACTAACACAAACTGCACCTCAATCCAAAGCAAGTTAGGATCGGCTATATGAACTCCTCTTGCCCATGTCAGTCCATTCAAGCTCATTTCAATCCAACATAATACAAAATAAATAAAAAATATCTGCAGAGGATCTTCCCCTTCACGTCAAACAAATATATGTATAGATGCATTTACACAAATGAACATCCCTTAACACACCTAACTAGGACCCAGAACTGGTAGAGAACCTTCTGACCCTGCCAAGTTGACAACTAGGAACAAGCCTCCATTCAAATTCTGGTTACCATCAGAGATGAAGGAAAATGATAGTCAAGATCAGGTCCTCTTTTCATGTGGAAGTTGCAATGGAGGTGTCTGTCATAGGCTGTGTATCGGGGAAACCAAATTCCTTGAACAGACCCTGTAATATAGATCACATTAAAAATGGATGCGATTAGTGAAGTACTCCTGGAAGTCTAAAATGAATTAGATAGTTTAATGAAGAGATATAAGCATACCATAGCATCGTTGATTGCATATGTAACACAATAGTGCTCCTGCAATTGGGATTTCAGAAGAAAAAACAGATTAAATTCTGAATGAAGAGGAACATTATACAAGATAAATAAAGTAGTGAAATAAAACAAGCTTTCACCCTGAAAAGAGATGGGCCAGCAAACTAGATCACAGACATATACGTATGCAATCTTTCAGTAACAGACAGTTGCAAGAAGAAAAATACTGAATAGACTACATGAACTTCCCCTTCGAGCATAAACTGGCAAAGGATGGACTAGCAATTTGGACCACAAATGAAACTTTGCGTACTTTGTTAATGCGAACAGTATCACACATCAATGCTTGAGAAACGTACCCCTTATTGCTCCCAGTCAACTTTTTTCTTAGGCTCTGATACCTGCTCATCTTCATAAAGTTTTCAACCTTCAATATGTAGGGTCTTCTTACATGATAAATCAATATCTTCATATCATGGCTCACTTAAAAAAACTGCAGCCATTTGGTGTAGTTATTTTCCCTCTGGTCTTTTTTCTTTTTGGGTCTTTCAAATACTTCCTCAATTCTTACTATCTTTTTCGTCCATCTCAATTTACTTTACCTCTTCTCCTAGATGCTAAAATTTTGCCAGACCGTAGATTTCAAGTTACCACCATATTACTACTTTATATTACCTTTAGCTTTAGTACAAGACCTTTTCCTCAAACAATCCATTTTCCAAAACTTACTTTAGCAGTTCTCAAAATTAATCCAGTATACTGAAATATTCCATTTCAATTTGTTTTTATTTTTTATTTTTTATTTTTAAATTCCACTTAGTCGAACAGGGTCTACATGATGAGGGGAGTATCAAATTTCATGTATTCATTCCCAAATTCTGTTGACATTAAGCACTAATAGTTTACAAGATCCCAAGTTACATAATGCATATGTATTGTTGTAACAGATTAAGAACTTTTAAACAGTCAAAGTCCCCTGATCAAAAGGCATGTGAGCACATGACATAAGACACACTACACCTAACTTAGATTTTTTTCTTTTCTACTACATCAATAACTTATTTTGATTGGCAAAGGAAGATTCAGATACTACATCACTAACATCATTCAATTAACATCATACGGAAAGGTTGTCTTTCGACTAAAACAGCTGACATGTATAAGTAAAGCATCAATGGACCCTACAAAAAATTCGTATGTAAAAAATAAAAGAAAGAGCAGCATCTTGCTCCTCCAAAACATAAGGTCAAGAAAAGGCAAGTCTGAATACGCCAATCGACCAAAGTAAAGCAGCCTGTATTTTGTAATTTTTAACTTGGATATACTTTCTCATCGTTTCCAACTTCCAAGTTGTATAATGACATCTTACATGTTAATTATCCAGCAGTTACAGATTGTAAAATAATATGTTGCCAGATACAAAATTTACAGGCCAGAAATTCGTTTTGCAAGGTGAAAGATAGCCAGCCCATCTACAAATCTGGAACAGAGTGCTCTACTTTCACAGTGGTATGGATAAGGTCACACTATTCCAAGCAAACACACAATAATTTTTGCAATCAAATGCAGAAGGGGTGATAGAGACTTACCTGCATCATATACCACTCTTCAAATTCGTCAAATATTTCCAATCTTTCAATCCTGTCCAGACAATCGCATACAAATATATTTGAGACTGCAAAAGTTGTGAGTTCTCCAAGCGCAACATAAGATAAAGTGAAAAGGGGCAAAAGAAAAATAGGGAATCAGCTTTATCCTGGGAAAAAGATATATTAGAAATTAAAAAATGTATGAATGAAGTTCATGAAAACCATAGTACCTTCGTAGCATAAAAAGTTTCTAAAAAATAGGAGAACTTCAATTTTGTTTCATAGGGAAATAAAGCATTTTGATCGTTAAAGATAAAAAGAATAAACACACAATCGTATATGAGACCAAAATCTTAGCATCAGGTCTCTAGTATTTGATCTTCTCTAGAATGTGCCTCTTATTTTTCTCAAATATTGAATTTTTTTCTTGTGACAAGGAATCACTTGTTATCAGTGCAGAATCAAGAACGGCAAAGTGGAAATTACAAAATATAAGGAGTTGCATCGCTCTATGTACTTCATCTAATCATTTGCTGCATTATTTACAAATTCAAACCTACACCAAAATGCCAGAGACTGGGATACTAAGATTTGAACTTCAAATTTTGAGTAGGACTATGAAGTCTGAACTCCTTAAAACATCTCTGATTTCTATCCTCCACAATGTCCCGATGGGATGATGTACCAGATGCGGTGTGTCTACAAGAGAGTAAGTGAATCAAGAAAGTGGCTAGAGTTATGACACAAGTTATAAATTGTATTACTCTGAAATAGGTAAGAACAGGAATGGAAACCGGTATCATTGTACAACCAGTGCTTAAGTTAAAGTTATAGAAGTAAATAAGAAATAGTGACAGATTATCTAGTCAGCGGAGAAAGAAAACTTTCAACATCATTAGTGCCAATATTCCGCGGAGAAATATGGATACTTTGGTCCCAGGGATCCCAAATGACCAACATATTTTACTGAAGATGATCTGAATAAACATGTTGGTAGACGGAGACAACTTCAACCGCAGGAGATAGGTTTAGGAGTGAAGGCAATTTTAGAGTTTCTTAACTTATGCAGTACATACTTTAGAAAAAGAGAATCACACTTGATAACATAAGAGATAACCATAGCAAAACAGAGTTCATACTTCTAGAAAGTATCATTACATGTAAAAACTACAAGGTTATACTAGGAGTAGTCCTACTGATCTGAAGCAAAGAGTGGAACAAAGGAGGAGAAGAGTTGCATTATCAAGAATTTGGTAGTGACGCTAAGGATAAACAATTGGAGGGAGCAGGGATGCATATATTGAGTGGAAAAATGACAAGTTGCATAAAAGTGAAGATTTAGGTATGTGTACAATTCTCAGATCTCAAATAGAAGAATCATTTTTTTATAAGGTAAATTATATTAATCAAAAGGGAGAGAACTCTTGTATACAGGAAGTATACCAAAAAGTAGAGAATTTACATCAGAACATGATTCTCTACAAAAGACGTCCAATCTTCTATGCAAGAAGGGGCTTTATGAGCCACCAAAAAGCGATCAAAGATAAAAGATATTCTTAAGATATGAAAAAGGAGACTCAATCTCCTCAAAAGCTCTTCTATTTCTCTCCCCCAAACTATTATCATGAGAGCTAACGGGGCGAACTTCCATGCCTTTTGCTTTCTTCTTCTACGGAAACCGGCCCCGCTATGTAACATCTCCTTTACGGTGCGTGGCATCACCCATTGAACACTAAAAAGGTTCAAGATTGCCCTCCACAAAGCCGAGAACACAAGGCAATGCAACAAAAGATGATCAACTTCTTCCCCCGAGCTTTTACACATGTAGCACCAACTAACAAGTGTAATTCCTCTCTTTCGAAGATTTTCAACAGTCAACATCACTCCCCTCGCCGCTAGTCATGCAAAAAAGTACACCTTTGTGGGCGCCTTAGGAGTCCAGATCGAGGAGTATGGAAAAGTGGCCTCCTCTCTCACCAAAATACTCTAGTAAAAGGACTTTACAGTAAACAAACCATCGCTACGCAAACCCCATCTCCAAGAATCACAAGATGGCAGGGGCCTGTCTTGCCCATATAGTAGTGTCAACAAATCTTGGAGCTCCGCAATCTCCCAATCTTGTATGTTCCTTCTAAATGAGAGGTCCCATCACCCATTGAACATTAAAAAGATTCAGCATTGTCCTCCACAAAGTCGAGAATACAAGGCAATGCAACACAAGATGATCAACTTATTTCCCTGAGCTTTTACACATGTAGCACCAACTAACAAGTGTAATTCATCTCTTTCCGCCGACAACTCCCAGGGTTCACTAAAACAGGGGATACTCCGCGAAAGACTATTGAGTGACCTGTCGAGCTGATCCGACACCAAGTGGGCCGCACCTCTGAGAACTCAATATGAAACAGAAAGGTGTTCCTTTAAGCCCTAAAGTCGTCCGCTTTCTCAACGGTCGCAGAATCGAAGATTTTCAACAGTCAAGATCACTCCCCTAGCCGCTAGTCATACAAAAAAGTACACCTTCGTGGGCGCCTTAGGAGTCCAGATCGAGGAGTACGGAAAAGTGGCCTCCTCTCTTACCAACATACTCTAGTAAAAGGACTTTATGGTAAACAAACCATCGCTACACAAACCCCATCTCCAAGAATCACAAGATGGTCGGGGCCTGTCTTGCCCATATAGCAGTGTCAACAAATCTTGGAGCTCCGCAATCTTCCAATCTTGTATGTTCCTTCTAAATGAGAGGTCCCATTCTCAACGGTCGCAGAATCGACGATCACTCCCCTAGCCGCTAGTCATGCAAAAAAGTACATCTTCGTGGACGCCTTAGGAGCCCAGATCGAGGAGTACGGAAAAATGGCCTCCTCTCTCACCAACATACTCTAGTAAAAGGACTTTATGGTAAACAAACCATCGCTACACAAACCCCATCTCCAAGAATCACAAGATGGTCGGGGCCTGTCTTGCCCATATAGCAGTGTCAACAAATCTTGGAGCTCCGCAATCTTCCAATCTTGTATGTTCCTTCTAAATGAGAGGTCCCATACTCTTCCCCCCCCCCCCCACAAATCTGTTGGACCATCAATTCCTTCTTGTTTGGAACTCTAAAGACGTGAGGGAAGGAGACCCTCAGAGTATCCTCTCCACACCACCTATGATTTCAAAAGCTGATTCTCCCCGCTCCCCAATCTCCTACCCTGTAGTAATGTTGCCACTAAATGCTTCCCAATTCTTCATGATGCTCCTCCACATGCCACACCAGAAAGGTGTTGCGATTGCCTTGGTCCTCCAACCCCCTCCCGTGGAATCGTACTTTCTACTATGATCTCTCTCCATAGGGCATGCTCTTCTACCCCGAATCTCCACAGCCACTTCCCCAATAAAGTTGTGTTGAATATCTTAAGATCTTTTACTTCAAGTCCACCCCACTTCTTTGGGGAAATGACTGTCGGCCAGTTCACTAGATGAAACTTTCTCGTTTCATCCGCCGCATCCCAAAGAAAATTCCTTTGAAGCTGCTCCAGTTTTTCTGTAATGCTCAATGGCACTTGCAACAAGGACAAATTATAGGTTGGCATACTCGATAAAGTGTTTTTAATAAGCACTTCCTTACTGCCTTTTGACAAGTAACGTTTCTGCCAGCCTGCTAATCTTTTTTCAACCCTATCGATCACTGGATTCCAAACCGTAGTATCCTTATGCGACACGCCGAATGGGAGACCCGGGTATGTAGAGGGGATGGAGCTTACCTTACACCCGAGAGCATAAGACAACATCAATATTAGCAACCTCACCCACCGGGAAAATCTCACACTTGCCGAGGTTGATTTTGAGTCTTGATACTATCTAAAACCACTGCAAGACCTGCTTCAGATAGGCCAACTAATCCATATCAGCATCACAGAAAACCAGGGTGTCATCTGCAAGAGCAAATGAGAGACTCTTCGGGCACTGAGCACCCCGATCGGAGTTGAGAATCCTCTCAAGAAGCCTCTGCCCGCCACACGATCCATCATTTTACTTAGAGCATCCATCACTAGAATGAATAGCATAGGGATAGGAGTTCACCTTGCCTGAGAACCCGAGAGCTACTAAAGAAACCACTCGGACTGCCATTAACCAAGAGAGAAAAAGAAATGTAGAACTTGATCCATCCCCTCCATCTTGCCCCAAACCTGCAAAGTGACATGGTTGAAAGCCTTCTCAAGGTCCAACTTTCATAGTAAGCCGAATTCTCTATGTTTCCTTCTGAAGTCTACAAGTTCATTTGCCACCAAAGCAGCATCCAGGATATGCCCAGTGTTATCAAAGGAGAAAAGCACAAAAAAGCTCTAAGGTCCATTGGAGCTTTAAGCACAAAGCGCAAATAAAGCGTGCGCTTGAATGCAAAAAGGCGCAATGGGATAAAAAGTAAAAATCTGCATGTAGTCCAAGACTAATCATTATAACCATGAACAACAACTATATGGACAAGAAAATTAAAAAAATCACGATAAACTGAAATATCAATTATATAAGGTCGATTTTTCAGGATTACACTCATTGGCAAGTAAAAGTATGCCTTAGAAATTTGTTGTGACACTAAAGCGCCCACAAAATGAAGCGAAGTGCTCAACGTGTTTAGCTAAGTGCTTTCCAACAGACTTAAGAAGGTTCTAACACCCTATCTTCCTTCCATTCAAAAGAAACACCTAGAAACTTCCCAAAGTTCAATAGTTTATCCTCCATCCAGAAAGACATATCCCCTCCTCCAATCCGTGACGAAATTGGGCAGGCATCTTCTATATGAACCCTTTCCTTGCTCTTACCAGAGGAATACAAGCGCATAGCATTGCTAGCAATAGGAACTTTAGGTACCGAAAGGATCTCACCATTTCCTTGAGGAGCAGCAACCTCTAAAATCAATACCCCGCTGCTATAGGAATGTCCAGAAATGCCAGTAGGGTAGCAGGAAAGAAGAGAGCATGAAACCCTCGGCGGCATATTAACCGGAGATACTGGTCCGACACAAACATCCATTCGAGTATGCTCAACAATCTCCCCCAGAAGAAGAAGCTTAAAGTGTAACCTTAGGTGAGGAGGCGATGGAGCTGGGTCCATCAGAGGCGGGAGGTCGTGGATTAACATCTTTAGCCGGTGTTGCCCCTGAAGCAGCAGCTATCGAAGAGGGGCGCAAGTCACTAGAGCTCAGTGAAATGCCACTGTGAGAAGTACCATTGGCAGGAGGAAGAGGAATGATTGTTCCCATATGCATAGGAGCCTTATCAGGAGCCGCTTGAAATAATTTGGGATCAATTCTAATAGAATTGGGAAAAGTTGTTGGCACATGACCCATGTGAGGAGGCCCAAGCCTATACTTGCTGAAAACTTGCCCGGCCCTGTGATAATTAGAAGAGGACCGGCTCATTCTGCCTTCCCGACCTACATCACTAACCTATTAAGGTCTTTCCTCCTATTGAAATTTTGTCGTCCTCTCCCAAATTCAAACCTCCCATCTTCGATCTAACGTCTAACGTCTGATTATGGCTTAGTCCAATGATCCACTGACCCCTCCTTTCCCTTAAGAGACTGATTTCCCCATCCTCCCTTCTATTTGACCTTCCTTTTTTTTGCCACTATCACAGGCATAAAAATAAGGCGAAATTCAGGGCTCAACCAAACCCTATAACTCAAGTAGCCATCCTCCACCACAGTGGAGAGTGGAATTCTGCCCCCTTTCCTCCCCCACAATCCTCACTCGCGAGAGATCGGGTAAGCTGCAAGTGATATCAATAAAACCCCCACAGATTTCCCCAATCTTCTTGAATAGGTCAAGACACCAAAGATGCACCGCGAGACCCACCATGTTGAACACCAATGTTTCGCCAATGAAACGAGGGTCGAGACACCCATCGTGCTCCACCATTTGTCTAGTTTTAAGAAGTTCCCATCGAACCACCTGTTTCCTTTGACAAGAATTTTTGAAGCTTGAGACTCATCAACAAATCGAAAGAGATATTGTGTGTCCCCCAGTTGCGATATTTTCAGTTCGTCCTTGACATTCCATGCCTCTGCTGCCCAGTTCCTAACAGCCTCTGGGAACCAACCCATTTGGAGAAAGACCCAATCAAACAAGATTTCAAGAAACTTACACCTGAGAATGTGCTCCTCGGACAGCGAAAAGTGCGGCTCCTACCCTACATCAAGCTTTCGATGGCATCTTCCCCCAAGTTATAGGGCTGGCCAACAGGCAACTCTGATGAAAGACAACAACAGCAACAACTCCCCAGTGTAGTCCCACAAAGTGGGTCTGGGGAGGATAATATGTAGATAGACCTTACCCCTACCCGGGAGGGCAGAGAGGCTGTTTCCAATCGACCCTCGGCTTAGTGACGAAAAGAAAAAACAAAACAATAAAAAATGCAAACAGAAAAGCATTAGTAACTGCGGTAGAAATCGCGTAAATAATTATCTAAAAGCATAAAAACCATAAATAAAATGGCATGCAATAATAACAAATAGTCTACGATAAATAACTACCATAAGAGCACACAATCCAATATATAAATCATCTATGGAGAGCCCTACCAAGCCCCACCCAACCCCGGGAAAGGAGTACAAAAATTCTCGAAATCTCTATCCTACAACCCTGATACTGGACCTCCAGACTTTCCTATCAAGGGCCATGTCCTCGAAAATTCGCACACTAGCCATATCCTGCCTAATCACCTCTCCCCAATACCTCTTAGGCCTCCCTCTGCCTCTCCTCACGCCGACCACCGCCAGTCGTTCACAACTTCTCACCGGGGCATCAGGACTTCTCCTCCGCACATGCCCGAACCACCTGAGCCTCGCTTCACGCATCTTCTTATCCACCGGGGCCACCCCCACCTTCTCTCGAATAACTTCATTCTTAATCTTATCTAACCTGGTGAGTCCACACATCCACCTGAGCATCCTCATCTCCGCAACCTTCATTCTCTGAATATGAGAGTTCTTCACCGGCCAGCACTCCGCCCCATACAACATGGTAGGTCTAACCACACCTCTATAAAATTTCTCCTGAGTTTCAGTGGCACTTTCTTGTCACACAAGACTCCTGATGCAAGCCTCCACTTCGACCACACCGCTCATATACGATGAGTGACATCCCCTTCAATCTCTCCGTCCTCCTAAATCACCGACCCAAAATATCTAAAATTGTCTCTCTTGACGATGACATGAGATCCAATCTTCACGTCCCTGCCTGTTTCGCTGGGCTCGACACTAAACTTGCACTCCAGGTATTCAGTCTTAGACCCGCTTAGTTTGAAACCCTTAGACTCGAGAGTCTGTCTCCATGCCTCTAGCCTCTCGTTAACACCGACCCTCGTCTCGTCTATCAAGACTATCTCATCAGCAAATAGCATACACCAGGGCACATCCCCTTGAATATGTCGGGTTAGAGCATCCAACACCAAGGCAAACAAGAGAGGGTTGAGCGTCAATCCTTGATGGAGTCCCATAACCACCGGGAAATGGTCTGAGTCGCCACCCACCGTCCCAACCCTAGTCTTAGCTCCATCGTACATGTCCTTGATTAATCTAGACATGTTTTCCAATTTTCTAGATTCTAGGGAGAAGTAGGAGTTTCTCTCTATAGAGTCCATCATAACTAAACCAAAAGCCTTGCTAGGGAGCTAACCGAAGAAGAGGAAGTGAAATCTGGCTGGAAAAAGCCACCTCGGTCGCCGAAAAATAGTAAAAGTGGTCGAAATCTGGAAGTTGGTGGATGGGTAATGTCGGAACAGCCTCGCGAAGAGGCTGTCTGAAGAAAAGAAAAGAAGATCTGGCCTGGAGAGGCCTCATGCGTCGGCGCATTGATTAGTGTCGCCGGAGCTCGGTCGCGCATGGGGAGTCAGATTCAGGGGATTTTTTCTGGGGTAGTGATGCAACAGGGTTGTCTCTCGGATGGTGGTGGTGAAATCCTAGGATTCATGGTTCTTAGGCGCCTCGGGGAGCGTGCCTAAGAGAATTTTCTATGTTTCTCTTATTGTTGCTTTCTTAGACTTGCTATCTAGTCCCAAATTGGGTTACGAGATCAGCTAAAGAAGCAGAGTTGCTTGCTTATTTTATATTAGAAATTTAGAATGTTAAAATGATACAAGATTCAAATAGAAGAATCATAGTGTGGAATGACGAGGTGCAAAGAGTTATTAAAGCAAAAAAAGAGTGGTATAGGAAATTACCAAAAGCAGGAGATAGTGAAACCTTCGAAGAGCATAAGACTCGACTAGAAGCTAAAAAAGGCTATTAAGCTTAAGGTAAAGCCCCAAATGACTTCTATCAAAAGTTAGGGACGCGGGAGAGGGAAAGAGATGCATGACTAGCAAAAATGAGAGAGAAAGACTTACACACAATAGACTTAAACCAAGTTAAGCGTCATATAAAAGAAATGTACGAAGGAGCCAACATAAGTGTGAATAGTCAGAGGAGATACATAGGAGAGGAGTTTCCCGTGACAATAGGTTTAAACTTTGGATTTGCCTTGAAAGATAAGGTTCCATGCCTACTATTTGCAGATGACATTTTGTTAACTAACAAAACTACACGGGGTCAACCACAAGTAACTATGGGGAAACACTCTACAGAGCAAGAAATTTTGTACAAGCACAAGTAAAACAAAACATATGCACAAGTTTAACCCACATAAGAAGAATTACGCTGAAGTGAGATAAAATGGAACTATGCAATCTAATTGTGGACAATTGAAGTATCTATGTGCAGGTTTTTTCTTGAAAAATGATATGAATACATGATAGATAAAGAGTTGATAAACAAATTAATATGACATTGAAATGGAAAGCTACAAGAGTACTGTGCGAATAGGAAGATGCCTATACGATTGAAAGATAAACTTCTAAAAAAACAACGATGAGACCAAATCACAACCAGACTGTGTATAGAAAGATCAAGTGCCCAAACATGTTTCCTAGAGCCTTGTGCATGCAAAAACAATTAAACTTTACCCTGACAATATGCATGTGAAGAACACCCCCCCCCCCTGTGAGGGTGAGAGATAGGAAGGAAAATAGACTTACGGACCTCTAAGGCTCTGACTAAACGTGGAATATCTTGGGTAGCTTAGTATGGTCATTAAAGCCAGTAATATGCCTCTAGATTGTAGCACCAAGTCATCACCTTCAGATGAATTATATCATTCATTCCCATGTTTATAAATTATTGTACAAGCACAATCAAAACTCATACTAACCTGCGTCTTTCTTGAGCTTCAATAAAATCACTATAAACTCGTAGCATGTCCCAAGCTACTGCTTTCTGCAATCAATAAAAGACAAACCATTGGCTATAAATACATGTGTTCTTTGATAGAGCTAAGGAATTAGCTAGAGCTAAACCACTGTTAATATTTAGCAATATGTAACTGTTCAAATTAATCAGTAATTGGTAATTACAAAGTTAAAAGATTGAGCTTACAACTAAATGCAAGTTCGAAGCAACTAATGCATGTGCTTTTATCTAACCTGCTATAGCTAAATAGTTAGCGATTAAGGAGATGATTTATTAGCCTTATTTATCATATTGGATAGTATTCCTGGTTTACAATGAAGCTAATCAATAATTCTCTGCTAGATCATGTTTAAGGCTTAAGACCCTCAACCAAAAAGGCAGTTTCAGCTGAAAATTAAATCTTGTACCATCCTTAATTACAGGATATGGGATAACATGGCAAATGGTTGGAAACACTGCAAGTCTGTATAAAAAAAAATAAGCCCCCTACACCTGGAATGAAGGAACAAGTCATAGGCCTAACCCAGGCTATTAACATCTTAGATATATTAAATTTTTGACAGAAAGGTATGTTGATTCTTAATGTCAAAATTAAGAAGCAGATTTGCACTTTGGAAATACCTGCCATCCTTGATCAAGGAAAAGATTTTCTTTCTCTTGTAAAGTTGGTGTAGCATAAATTCCTAGTAGTCCACAGCCTCGGCTCTGGAAAGTGAAAAAGGAATTATAATGTTGTCACAGATACCTTGAAGAATAAAGTCTATTTCAAGGTCAACATCTGTGTTGAGTCTATAAAAACGAGTTAGGGTGAGGGAGCAGATATGCTCAATCATCAAAAAAATAACCAGCCAAAAGTACCTCCAAGTTACGAATCATTTGCTGGCCAAAAGCATCATCTGGGTGGATCTGTAATAAGCAAAATTATATACAACTAAGTCATTATAGTACATCAGCAGGACATTCACAATAGCTTAGGAAAGTAGGGCAGTAGAACTCAAGTTAATAGGACCAAGGGATGGACCAAGCTCAGGAAAGAATCCAAGATTTAACTTTATAGATTCAACAACCTGCTCATACAAGAAAAATATTGCCGTGGAAAAGGTTCTTGAAGCCCATCCAACAATTGTACGGCTCGAATCAGGATCCAAATATATCAGAACGCATTCTGCAATTATAAATGTTGGCAAACTGATAATAACATCAGAATGAGCAGTTAACAGGTATGATCTTGGACATGTACAATGATAAGTCTTTTCAGAACATGGGAATCAGAAAGGAGACAAGATAGATCTAAATTCTAAAAGTCTCTTTTTAATAAGGATTGTTATAAATTAGAAAGGTGGAGAAATGAAGGACGAAAATGAGAACAAATACAATGAATAGTAGTGTAGAATCTGCAAACCACAAAAGAACTTAACAGCCAATTAATCAAGTTAAGCACAACCAGGAAAAAGTTGTTCTGTATCCAAATATCCTATATCCTATATGCCTTTCAGTTGTCCAACAAATGACTATTAACTACAAGATTCCTGGTGTAGTATCTAATCTTTAACAATAAGCAACCACAACTAGCAGTAACCAAACTTTTTAGTTTAATAGCTCATCACGGCTTTCAAGTTACAAGTCTTTACATGCTAAGAGACATGATTCGTTGGACACAAGTCACAACACCTCTCGCCACCAACTAAGCCTATGTGGCAATAGTTACCGGCACCTATGCTACTGGGAGGTAGCAGGTACCAGGCAGAATCATGGAGGCACTTGCAAACTGGCCTGGACACCACCATTATTGGAAAAAGAAAGAACTACATAACCTTGCTCTTTTTTGTCTGCTCTACTGTTTTTACAGGGTTAAGATCTCTTGATGCCCAAATCAATACAATGCCTTTGTGCTCTGTACTCACCTATAACCCAAAAGATGTACCTGATAATTGATGCACATGGGAGGAATTTTATCTGGCAGGGCAACGAAGATAAGAGAGACATACAATTGGTAAATTGGAGCTCGCTTATCACCAGCAAAAGGCAGGGGGGGTCTGGGACTCAAGAACCTCAAGGCACACAACCCAAGTTTACTTATGAAGTGGATGTGGAGATACAACTTTGGACTAATATTTTGTGGAGAAAGGTTATAAGGGAGAAATATGGTCAAACTGAGCAGTGGTGCACTAGTCATGTCAACAGTTCGTATAGGGTAGGTGTTTAGAATCTATCAGATAACTATGGAGCTCTGTGTTGGTTAACACTAGCACAAGGGTGGGTAATGTAAGAAGACGCTATTTTGGAATGATAATTGGCTTGGGCATGGTCCACTTAAAGATGAATACAACAATACTCTTCAGAATGTTAAGATGAATTGTATTCTTTTGTTTTATTTTTGGTGCAAAGAAAGGCATGTAGAGAATACAGAGGCCCCGGTTGTCATGTTAGGTTTTTCGTAAGCTGGTGGATTAGTTTTGATACCCCTCCCCCCCCCCCCGGTATATATGGCTTTGCACTGCCTTAGTGCTTTTTTTTTAATTATATTGGTAACAGTCTAAAAAAAAATCTAAAACTGGTCAATTTAGACTACTTGTAGTACTTCCATATCTTTCACATCAAGTAATTTTATTCCACCAGGATTGTAATATAGTCAAGACACAGATGTAAAGCTTGTCATATTACACTTACCATTATAGTAGCAATAAATTTAGAGGCAGCTAGGCACAAATCACTGAGCTTGAGAAAGGAAGACCTAATACATTAAAATCCTTCAACATAACTTGTGCTTTATTCGTGGAGATTAAAGAAAAAATGTTAAGAAAATATAGCAACGAAGCAATGACAAACCTGGGGTCTAAATTTGCACGGGCTATAACATCATTTAAATTGTCTATGTTGCGCAAATCCACAGGAAGCAATTTGTAATGATCACTATGGACTTCTCCCTTTTCTGCACGAAAGCATAAGATAAGTTAGTTGAGCTAGATATTTTGTTCATTCTAGCTTGTGATTTCTTTGGAAGTTCAAGCTTGAGAGAATTAAACAAGGGGATCATTTGTCTATATTTTTAACTCTACTTGCAAGGGAGGTCCTTAGCAAGCTTATTCATAGGGCCGGGGAATGAGGTTTTATCAAGGGTATCGAGGTAGGGGTGATAGGACAGATAACGTAACCATATCTATCAACAACTCGCAGGAGATACTTTAATTTCTTGTGAACCCAAGATTAGACATATTCCATGCTTGTTCATAAATTTGGTATGGTTTAAAGTTGAGCCAGGATCATGTGTAGATATTTGAAACTCCAAGTTGGTACCAGTAGGGGAAGTACAAAACATCATTAGATTACAACAAATCTGCAGATCAAAACTGATTACACTACCTAGAAGGTATCTTTAGTTTACTGATCGGAGGAAAAAATTAGATTAAAATCTGTAGCAGCCTGTGGTTGAAAAATTTGAGAAAAGACGGGGGAGAATAATAGGATAATATCTGTGTAAAGGAGGGAAAATAACATTATGAAAGTCTACCCACGCTAATACACCACTTATTATGTCTATGTTTTATATGCACGCAAATGGCGCAAATTGGTCGAAGATAATAATGTGAGATTCTCAGTAAGAAGGAATGGATGGGAAGAAAACATTTCATTAATTGGAATGGAATTATGGATGAAAATATTGGTCTCCACAAGCAAAGGGGATTGGGAATCAGGAGATTGTCCATTTTCAATATAGTACTCTTAGAAAACGGTTGTGGGGATTCACTCAAGAGCAGACCTTTTTATGTAGACAGATAATTTCTACTAAGTAGTAAGTATAGATCGGTGTTCAAGAAAGCGGTCGCTTTCACGCTTTAAGCGAGAAGCGAAGCGAGGCGGAAGGTCAGCCGCTTCCCGTGTTAGAAGCAACGCAGGTACGATAAAGCGGGCGCTACAGCCCTAAAAGCGCGAAGCGATAGAAGCGGAAGAAGCGAAGAAGCGAAGCGGTCGCTGCTTGAATTTAATAGCCTACCCGTGTCTATTTCACTTAAAACACCCAAAAGCTCTTTTCTTCAACATTACAACAAACAAGCTAGGGTTTTTCTTCTTCTTCAACATTACAACAAAAAAAGGACAACTTTCAAGTTTCAAAACTCAAGAGGTATGTTTTTATTTTCATTCAATCTTCTTCTTCTTCTTTTCTTTTTCTTTCTAAACGTCCAAACGGCGCCGAAATGCTGGCGAATTTTTTCTAGAAATTTTCTGTCCCGTTTCTGCCCATAATCTTGGCCAAATTTCTTCCCAAATTTCTGCCAAATTATATATTTCTTCCCAAACTTCTGCTTTGTCCCGAGTTGATGAAGAAGATGGAATTGAAGAAGATGACGAGCAATACAATAATGATACTGGAATACAAGAGTTTGACAATCTCGTAGAAGAATAGGATGCTCATTTTGTGGTTTCATTGATGTTGCTCTTGACAATCTTGAAGAATAGGATGTTTTTTTGTGCTTTAATTGATGCTACTCTTTAGTTTTTTAATTCAAGTATTGAACATTTGCTTACAATTACATGTGTTGTCTAGGCCATATTTATTTCTTTATTTTTTTTAAATTCCGCTTTACTTAAAAAAAGCGGGCGCTTCGCTTCTCGCTTTTCGTGAAATGGGGGTTGTCGCTTTTTCTCGCTTCACGCTATTTTGAACACTGGTATAGATATCAGAACAATGGAGAGACTAGACAAGATATTAAGGAGCAACACTGTACAAGTGTAGTAACGAGCAGGAAAACTCAATTTAATGTATTGCTTACTAGGTGAGCGAGGGTTGTAGGGTAAGGTTTTGGAAATATGCCCGGTGAATATCCTTGGAGAATACATATTAACAGGTATATGGTCTAGTAAACGACTAAGATTCAGAAGTAAATGATTATTTGTGAAAGAATGCGCAAGGCGTTATATGGGAAGGTGATTCATGTCTCTGAATGGTATGACATTAAGGAAATTTCACAAAATATATGATACATCCGTAGGAGAAGTGGGGGTGGGGTGGGTGGGGGAATAAGATGGTATGGAGGGAGACCGAGAAAGATATTTTACAACCAAATCTTTTTATATGGAGTTGTCAAATAGAGGACATGAAGAGTAGGTTCAGAAAAGGATGTTATCCTATCGCGGATAACTTGAAAAAGAGAATGATGATTGTGAACCAACAACAACCCAGTATAATCCCACTTAGTGGGGTCTGGGAGGGTAGTGTGTACGCAGATTTTACCCCTACCACAGTGTTTTGAACAGCGTGTAGCGATAGATAGCGACAAGGGCCCACTTCACTGCAGCAAAAGGCGCGCAGCGAAGCGCTCGGCTTTTTTATGTGAAGCGACAATTTATGCAAAAACATAAAATATTATATATAACTAAAAATTCAATAACAATAATATCATTCAAAAATTAAAGACTCAAATAGATAGTCATAGACTCATAGTTGATACTAGAGTCTATGACAGTATGACTATCTATTCTTCTTCAAAATTTTCAAATTCAATAACTTCATGAATACTAGTATTATATTGGCTATCATCTTCTTCGTCCTCAAAAATAATTTAAGCCACTTAGCAACATTGCAGAAAAAGTGAAAAACAGAGAAAGAAAATAAAAGAGTTACAGAGAAAAAGCAGAGACAGAAGTTACTGCAATACTGCCTCTGCTTGGTTTTGGAAAAACAGAGAAAAAAAAATTAAAATGAAGAGCTGAAAGAGATGATGGAGAAACAAAGCAAAGAAGAAGAAAAACATAGCAAAGATAGGAAGAAAGAAGAAGAAAAACATAGCAAAGATAGGAAGAAAGAAGAAGAAAAACAGAGCAAACATAGGAAGAAAGAAGAAGAAAAACAGAGCAAACAAGAAGAAAGAAAACGAGAGCTGGGTGAAAGAGACGACAAACAGAGAAGAAAGAAGAAAGAAGAAAAAAGAAGACCAACAATGGTGGTGGACCAGAAGAAGAAACATACATGGTCGCTGACAGAGGCAGACGATGGAAGAAAAAGAGGCAGAACCAAGCCCTAATTTTTGTCGATCGGAGCAACTCAATGGAGAAGAAGGGTAACGTAGTCTTACATATTAAAACCAAAGCCCTAATTGGTTAAGTATAAACGTTGCCTTTTTCATTTGTGACTTATACTCAAAATAGTGACGCCTCTGGTCGCCACTCGCAACAGAGGCAAAGGCGCCCACTATTCTGCCTCGCAACGCAACAGTC
Organism: Nicotiana noctiflora; assembly: GCA_032618575.1. Classification (NCBI taxonomy): domain Eukaryota; kingdom Viridiplantae; phylum Streptophyta; class Magnoliopsida; order Solanales; family Solanaceae; genus Nicotiana; species Nicotiana noctiflora. The sequence continues at coordinate 187,446 of JASVEL010000250.1, forward strand.
CATGTGTGGCGCTACATGCTCGCCTCGCCTCGCTACACGCCTTTAGCGTTGTAGCGAGCGCTATTTATAACACTGCCCTACCCTAGGGTAGGGAGGCATAGGGTAGGGAGGTTGTTTCCAAATAAACCCTCGGCATCCCTCCAAGATCTTCCCACCTTGCTCTTGGGGAGACTCGAACTCACAACCACTACAACAAACCCAGTTAATCCCACAAGTGGGGTCTGGGAGGGTAGTGTGTACGCAGACCTTATTCCTACATAGTGAAGGTACGAGCCAGCATTGCACGTGCCCCAAAAAAAAAAACTAAAAACAATCCTAATCATCTTTTTTGCATTGCATATTGGCTTCACGAATGTGGACCCTTGTAAGTAGAGGAAGCAACAACGAGCTGGAGAGAGCAGTGAAAAGAGGGAAACATCGCCATTGTCTCTTATTTTGTGCTTATGGCGAAAAAATAATAGAAGAAAATTGCTTCAAATAAATGAAATATGATGTAAAAGGCATCATGTTTCACTTGGATTTCTGGTATTGAGAAAATACGGTGTTGTAAAGTCAATAAAGATAACTGGAGAACTTGTTAGATGACCATGGATGACCCCATTCGAGTTAGTTAAAATGATAATTTACTTGTACATTCTTTTGACATCCAACTTGGTGTTTAGTAGTGAAATTTTAACTTATCAAAGAAACTACGTGTAGTTATGAATAAAAGCTAGATTCCGTTTTGCACAAAAGGAACACCCTTCTATCACTGAAGATGCTTTAAAAGCTAACGTTTTTCCTTCATACAGATTCAACCTATACTAAGAAGATAAAACTGAACAAATCTGCATTAAAAAATGACAAGGTTCAGAAAGTTAGATGACAGAGATTAAATGCTTGATGTATCCACATTGCGCACAACAACATGGTATCTTGTCAAGGAAATGAAATCATATATTTGCCCAAGATAAATGGAAGGCAGGTATCACCGAGTTGGCAGTTCACAAGAGAAGAGTATTTGCACATTTGCAAGCGGTGAACATGCTCATTACCTGATGAGATTGATGCTGTTTCACCAACTTTATCCCTTAACTGACTATAGGTTTCAATAAGGGCTGCCTTCTTGCTTGTCACCTGCGAGACAAACATCTAGAGCTGAGCTCTTTGAGCCAAGAAAGTAAAATGGATTTGCCAAAATGCAAAAAATATTGCCTCGTTTATGCTATGACATAATTAGGGGACTTGGCATTTGAAAATCTCACCTCAACGAAATCCAGTTCCACGTATATATGAGGTGCTTTTCCTTCATCCTGCAAAAGACAAATATAGCTATTAATCTTCTTTCTGAAGGATGGAAATAACAGTAAACATGCAAGCATGTATCTATTGTATTGGAAAACTAGATGAGGCAGCATCAAGCAATATCAGAAAAATCTTAAAATAAAGCAAAATTCCACTATCACAAACTGTCATCCAAGTTCAACAAAAGCTGCAGGTAGCCTGAACCAGATGCTCAAATTTCCACGCACAGTAACCTTTTTGAGGGATCGTCTTGCTCTTAACCTCCATTTTCTCTTGACAACTTCATTTAAGGGTGGTCCCCAAGATCAACATGGAGGAAAATTGACACATGAATAGACACTGTAAACAAGATCATACTAAAGCTCCAGAACTGCAATAGCATACTGTCAGCTTTGCCTTAGTTCCATGGGCATTGGAACGGCTACAAAAAGAAAATCCTTTTTTTGTGAAAAAGAGTACAAAAGGTGCCTTGGGATCCTTTATGTGAATTTTTCAATCATCATGGAAGATATTAAAACAACAATGAGAAACTGAAGCACCTGCAGCTGAAAAAACATTGTGTCGAAACCAGCTCCAAGCGACAATATCTGCTTCTTAATATTGCCACTTCCATCAGCATTTGGGTTGCAATCAAGAAATTGATAGAGCATCTTCCGAAGAGCAGCCCAGCGAGCAAAATAACCTTATAATTAAGTTACACATCTATTAAACAACCCCAAAAAATAAACACTAAGCACATTACCACCATGGATAAAGAAGCAAAAAAAGAGATATCATACCACGATTAATAATGGGAGATCGCCTCAGGGGTTTTTTAACAAACAGATTGACATAATCATCTTTCATGTATCCCTTTTTCACGCATGACCTTCACATCCGACAAAATATAAAAAACCGTAATCATATAAGACTGAATTTGAGGATAATTAGGTTTAAATTTCCAATAATTTGCAGTGAAAATGATATGTTCATAGCTGGTCTCCGAAGCATTCTATTATATAACAGTATATCTCTAAATACATCTAGAAAATTAATAGAAGAAAATTGGAGAGTTACTGTACAGTTGAATAAAAAAAGGCGTACGTACAGTTTGCTGGCGGAAGCGTCGCCATTGGTGGCCTGAACGGCGGCTCTGTTGCTGCGCGAATCGGCAAGTGGTTTCGCCATCCTTTGGACAAGTTTTGAGAGTTGCAGTGGCTTTGAAAACGGGAATAGAATTTGCCAATTTGGGCCTCTGCTCTTACGGGTTGTTTGGATGGTTGTGTCCCGGTTGTATTGTATTGATATGTCAAATCAACAATAATTTTATTTTGATTGTTTAATTAAAATTAGTTGTATTATATTATTAAATTTATTAATTTGAAACAATTAAAAGTTTAATTATGTCCTAATTTATTACTCCATAATTATATTTTACCATTTACCTCTTTTTCTATTTTAATTTTAAATTTCCAACTTATGACCTATTTTATTTTTTTCTAGAACTTACTTTTATGGTGTTTTGTCGCCTTCTGTTTTATTTTTTCTCCTAAAATTTTTTTAGCTCAATTCTAATTTGTGGTGCTCCTTTATTTTGCCTTCTTGTGTCACGCTCCTTTGTTCTGCTTGCTTAAAGTGTTTTGGCTTCTTCTGTTTTATTTTTGAAAATTATTTTTATGCATAATATTTTATATATTTAAACAATTGAATGTATTTTAGTAAACTTATCAGCTACAATACAGTACGATACAGTTAAACCAAACGTCAAAATATTATTCAATAATAAAAAATAATACAATATAACCAAATATTGTATTCATAAAACGATATACAATACGATACAATACTATACATTATAAAATAATAGAGAACAATGATCCAAACATAGTGTTAGAGTTACTTGTTATTATTTTCCCATTCACAATAGATTGTGTTATGACGTCGTGATCACACCTTTTTTCTTTACTAGTCTCCATGTACGTGACTGGCACGTGTAATCCCTATAAGTAGGGGTGTTCACAAAAATTAGAAAACCCGAACCAAATCAAACCAGCCGAAAAATTGATACTTTTTGGTTTGGTTTGATTTTGGTTTTGAAATTTAAAAACCGATCAAATTTGATTTGGTTTTGGTTTTAATTAAAAAAAATCAAACCAAACAAAACTGATTAAAAAAAATCAAACCATACCAAAAAAAAATAGTTTGGTTTTGCACTTTTTGTACAGTTCTTTACCTTTACATTCTAGTTTATTTGATAGTTTCTTTTGTTAAGTGTAAGAATCTATTTTATGTTAAAAATAATATATTTTTAATTGAGTCCTTAAATTATTCATTACTATTTGATTCAATTATCATCAATATATCTTGGTAAATTCTCAAAGGGTCGTGAATATTTTATATTTAAGAAAAATCTGACAAATAGTCGAAAAAACTGAAAAACTGACATAAATCCAATGGAGAAAAATCGACTTAATTGGTTTGGTTTGGTTCTAATATTTAAAAAATCTACTTACTTGGTTTGATTTTCTTTTAGGGAAAAACCAATCCAAACTGAACCATAAATACCCTACCTACAAGTATTATTCAACATGAAAAATGAATAGGAGAAAGTTGGGCCATATAAAATTCAAGCTGAAACTGCATCCAACTGAAAATGAAAGAACATAATAACTCCTCACGGTGGTTGTCTTTGTATCAATTCCTATTGATTTTCCCTCTAAAAGGATATCCAATTGGGATAATGTATATCTAAAATTAAATATTTCGCACTATTATGAGAGGATGAAAATAAGGAAGCAGGATAATTTAGGATGTTAATTAAGTTTAAAAAAAAACTAATGAAACTCAAAGTTGATTGAGAAATGATATAATTTTGTTAAAATATGTACTGTCTCGAGAGAAGAATCCAAAATAAACCATATTACAAAAAGCAAAATCCAGCAATCACCTAAATCCTTACCGTAAAGGGGAAAAAAACAAATTGATCTTAAACTATAAATTATACTTTACCTTTTCATTGGTGCAATTTAGCGAGGCGAACCGCATGTGTTAGAGTGATAAATATCTCTTAAAAGTTTAGTGTTAGTTTGTTTCCTACAAGAATCGAAACTTATGAGTGAGGAACAACTCTAATCTCACTGTAATTTCTATTATATAAATCCTTCGTTGATTATATTATTATTCATATTAGCCTATAATTTGTTTTGTTAGAAAGTAAACAGAATAAATTAAATAAAACCTAAAATAAACTGGAAAATCGCATCAAAAAAAGACCAATCTCATGGCCAAATATTACATTTCCCTGCCTATCTCAAATCTCCAACTTTCCTTCGGGATGAACTCCAATATATATATATATATATATATTTACACTATGCTAATAAATGCATGGTATATGTTTACTAATAGAGTACTATTATCCCTTAATTATAGTTAACCAAAATATATTATGCTCCTATTAGGCCACTTTACATGATATGGTTTAATACAAATGTAAAACATCAAATACGGAAGTAAAATTTATATAGAAATCAACATCAATTTTATTTTACCAAAATATATGATAAAATATAGTAGATTTATCCCTTTAAAAGGAAATTGAATTTGTGTATTACCTCATTAAGCAAAATATGAATGGGTAATATTATAAAAATGAAAAAAGAGTAGGACTATCCAACTTAATTAAAGAGTAAAGATAACCCAAAGAAGATATATATGGAATTATTCCAACAGTAGGAATTTGAAAATTTTCTTATTTGGACTAAAAAGAACGTCGACAAGATTTTTCACATCGATAATATTTTTGTCACGACCCCAATCCTGGTAGTAATGGCGCCCAACACAATTGTTAGACAAGCCCGATCATTTTAACACCCTCAACCCGAGTATGAAAACTCATTACCAATTAATTGAGTTATTATAACAGATGGCAAGATTTATAATTGATATTAGATAGAAACGATACGGAAAACTATAATAATACCAATATAACTCCCAAGACTTGGGGTCACGAGTCAATAGACTCTAGATACATCCGAGTAATAAATCCTCAAATACATAAGTATAGGAATGCAGAAATATAAATGGATAGGGGAAAGAAGTCGGGTCCTACAGACGCCAGGCAGCTACCTCGACAACTCCAAAGTGACTTTGAGATGACATCCAACTGCAAACAATGCTCTCGGAACACCTGAATCTACACACATATTGAAGGGAGTAAAGTGAGTACTTCCAACTCAGTAAGTAATAAGCATATTATCACCACCCCAAACCCGATCATGATGGCGCCCAACACTAATGCTAGGCAAGCCCGACCATTCACTCTCTCAACCCGAGCATGAAGCTCAAAATCAATTAATTAAATATGAAATCAATATCAATAATCATAGTTGAAATACTCAAATGAAAACAATGAAAACTCTAACATAAACTGTAACTCCCAAAGACCTGGGTCATGAGTCTAGAACCTCTAAATAATATAGAGTCAAGAATCCTCAAAAATAAATATATTCTAAAGTATTGGAAATAATAAAGGGATAGGGGAGGAGTCGGGTCCTGCGGACGTCAAGCAGCTACCTCGACAACTCCTGAAAACTTTGGAAACAACTAAGCTCCCGAAGTATCTGAATCTGCACACAACGTGTAAGGAGTAGAGTGAGTACTTCCAACTCAGTGGTAATATGCATGTATAATGTGTGACAGTAAGAAATCCCAAATGTAGCACAATGCAAAGCTATAACCAATTAGTCTACACATTCATCAATAAAACAACAACATGTAATGTCAGGTAGAACAAGTAAATAACAATGCATGAATGCAATACAATGCACATGACCGCGCTACGGTGCGTAGCCCGATCTATTTACATCGACGACGCTCATTGGGGGTGTGTACAGATTCCGAAGGGGCTCCTACAGCCCAAGCGCAATATATTCATAGCATTCGCTGCGACATGCAGCCCGATCCACCATATGTGTATATATATACATATATATATATATATATATATATATATATATATATATATATATATATATATATATATATATATATATATATAGCCTCACAGGCACAGTTAAAATTATCATTTAAGTTTCAATTATTAGGAATTACAAATTTAGTGTTTAAAATCTCAAAAAAAAAAAAGTACTATTCATTACTAGACAGTATTCATCTCAAGACTGATATCATGAAAACATGCTAATATCATGGAAACAATGATAATAATCCCTAAGGGATCCAAATAATCGGCATTCAACCCAAATATGATCATAACAATCTAAGTAGGATGTTCATCAACCAATTTCTAGCCAATAACACAATACAACGTCACTCGGGCGGACTAAGTCATAGTCCCGAATCACAAACGACCACGCACTCGCTGTAGAGTACGTGTCTTGCCTCAATATAGCATCACAGTGTGATATACCAGGGTTTCAAACCCTCAGATCATCATCCACGTCTATTACTCACCTCTAGCCGACCCAAAGTCTAGCTCGCTATGCCCTTACCTCTCAAGTTGGTCTCCCCGTGCATTGAATCTGACCAAAAATCACACAAACATCGATGAAGCTCGATTCTAAAAGACGGGGTTTTAGCCATACATATCTGAAATTCGCCCCTTAATGATGCCACAATGATCCAATACAATTATGTAACTTCAATCTATAATACAACATTCAATAGGGCCAATATTAGTAATAAATCCCATAACTTGTGCTATTTAGGTCTATTATCAAACATCTTGTAGGCATAGATATTTACACCTCATGACTATAGTATTGGTTTCTCCAACTATCACCATTAACCAACAATTCATCTCACTATCATTCTTTAGCATTTTATACTCATAACATCACGTATGTGATCAACCATTCACACCCAAATCAATAAAATTCCATCAAATATACACATTTAAATCCATACCATGTTCATGTATTTAAATTGGGAATTTATGGTCTCCAATCACTATACCATAAGTTGTAATACATGATTCGTACTCATAATTCCATAATAACTCCATATATGTAAGTCTAAGGTGTAGGTTTACCTCTTGTAGACCAAATCTTGAAAGACAACTTTGGGGTGTTCTTGAGATTTTAAAGAAATCATATGAGATCCAATAAAAAAAATCATGTTGTAACTAGTGATTGAGAAGTGAAATCACCATGAAAACACACTTAAAATCTCACCTTAGGTGTGAAATTGGATGCCTTGGTCGAGTTGGGGTGTAGAAGGAACCCTAAGCTTGAGAAATGACTCTATTTCTCTTATTTCCGGTCCTTAAGATACTTAAAAACGCTCTAGGCGCACGAACTTTCGCATAGTACACGCGTTGTTCGCGCGTTAGAGGCAGAATACTCAGCAAAACGCGCGAACTTTCGCAAAGTTCATGCATTGTACGCACGAATGACACCTGACTAGTAAAATGGTCATAACTTTCTGTATACACCTCCAAATGACGAACAATTTGTTGCATTGGAAACTAGACTCAAATGGCTTTAATTTGATAGGTTGTGCATCACCTAACTACTTATATAACGGGAGATATAGTTGTCCAAAATGAGGTTTTGTGCACATGCATTTACAACTTTCGTCTATTATGAAATTTTCCAACTTTAAAAGCTCCCGTTAACCATCCGAAATCACCCCGAGGCCCCCGGGACCTCAACCAAAAATACCAACACCTCCTAAAACATCATACTAACTTGTTCCAATCATCAAAATGCATCAAAGAACACCAAGACCATCAAATTACATTCGAATTCAAACCTAAGTTCTTCTAAAACTTCCAAAACACACATTTGATCAAAAACCCGACAAAAGAAGTTCGAATGACCTAAAAATTTGCACACATATCCCAAATCACCTAACGAAGCTATATCAACTCTCGAAATTTTATTCCAACCCTCGGATCAAAATATCACCTATCAACTGGAATTTGCCAAAATGCTAACTTCACCACTTCAAGCCTAATTCTACGAACCTCCAAATTTAATTTTGATCGTACTCCCAAGTCACAAATCATCCCCCGAAGCTAACCAAATCATCATAATTTACATCCGAGCCCTCAAACTAAATATTCAACTTTCGGATGACTTTTTTAAAATAAGTTTCTTTTTAAGAGGTTAAGTGTCTCATTTCCATCTAAAATCAATCCAATTCTACCCGATCACCTCAAATACTGACATTGAAACATAGAGAAGCATATTGTGGGGGACATAGGGTTGTAACTCATAAGATGTCGGATCGGGTCGTCACATCCTCCCAAACTTAGACAAACGCTCGTCCTCGAGCTTACCTAGAGTTGTTCTAGAGGACCACCAATAGCTGAATAACTTTACCATGTATATACTCGGGATGACCCCGCGTCACCTTGTCTAGCATAGGTCCGCTAACACAACATAGCTGAATTTTCACAATCCAACTGGTCCATAAACCGTAGAACCACACTTTACATTCCAAAATCTTATACAAGATCAGAACCTTACATCTTTAATTAGAGTAAACCCGAGCCAATTGTAATAACCCATACGTGCAACCTTGGGTGCAATCATATGATATACCACGTAACTCAAACACATGTAGTGATAACTTATATTCACAACAGCCGCCCACGCCAACCAATTACCGATTGAAATCTCTTATTATCCAGGGTATAATTCCAACACTTTCATATACTGCCAACGACAATTGAAACACGCAATAAACCATAATCACTGCTCGGATTAACCATTCATGTGGCCATTTCTCCTCTAGAAATTACCATAACAAATTTTTGAACCGAACCTCGATATTTACCCATCAAACATGCTGAAATCAAATTTGTTCATATTCATTAATGATCCCCACGATCTCCTTTGACCAAACATACCATCTGTGATGACCTGATCTGTCATCACGTGAGTTACTGTCCCAATTTCCCTGTTGTATGCTTTTTCACGTTTCAATATATGTTTTTGGTGAATTTGAGTCAATTTGAATCGATTTTGGTAGGAAATGAGACAAATAGTCTCTTAGATGAAGGAATAGTTGGGAAAAGTCAATCGGATGTTGACTTGTGAGTTAGAGGGTTCAAAATCAAATTCTGATGGTTCGGGTAGCTTTGGGGGGATCATTTGTGGCTTAGGAGAGTGATTGGAATTGAATTTGGAGGTTCGGTGTAGAATTAGACTTGAATTGACGAAGTTGGAATTTTGGCGAAATCCGGTCAATAGGTGAGATTTTGATCCGGGCGTTGGAACGGAATTCTGATAGTTGCAGTAGCTTCGTTAGGTGATTTTGGATATGTCTGCAAATTTTCAGGTCATTCGGATATCGTTTGGTCGGGTTTTTGATTGGATGTTGGTTTGAGAAGTTTTAGTTGAAACTTAGGCTTGAATCCGCATTAATTCGATGATTCTTGTGTTTAAGGGCATGTTTTTATGATTGGAACAAGTTTGTATGATGATTTAGAGTGGGTTTATATTTTTGGTTGGGGTCCCGGGGGCTCGGAATGAGTCCAGGAGGTTAAACGGAGGAAATTTGGAAGTTGAAGTGTGCTGGTATGTTGCAACAACTATTTTCGCTCATGCGGAAAGGAGACCGCAGATGCGGCTCCGCAGAAGCGGAAATGGAGTCGCAGGTGCGAGGATCAAGGGCAGCAGCTGGGTCCGCAGATGCGTATGTTGGTTCGTATAGGCGAGCCCGCAGAAGCGAGAACTCACGGTAGAAGCGGAAAGGGTCAATTTGGAGATTTTCGCAGAAGTGGAAGATATTCCGTAGATGCGATGTCGCGGAAGTGGGTTTTTAACCGCAGAAGCGGTTTTGGAAATTTAATGAATTATTGTAGAAGTGGTCAAGCGGTTGCAGAAGCAAAGCCGCTGAAGCGGCTCAGATAGCACAGAAGCGAAAACCCGTGAAGGTTAAATGCTTCAGCTTGTTCGAAATTTCAGAAGTGTGAAGGACATCGGGGCTTCGAATTAAGTGGTGATTTAGGCGATTTTGAGGAGGAAATCAAGGGAATTCATCAGGTAAGCACTCATGGACTCAATTTATATTAATACATTGATAAATTATAGATTTAACCTCTGATATTGGAAGAAATCAAGGTGTATCAATTGAGGGTTTTTGCTCTAAGCCTAGATTATAGAAAATAACTGATTTGAATGGGAAAACGGAGTCCGATTTTGATAAACATTATATGTATGGACTCGTATCGAGATAAGGATTCTGAAAATGTAACTTTTGTAATTTTTCGAAAAGCGGGACCGAGGTTCGGGTTTTGGCAACTTCGTCATTTTTGGTGTAATTCGAGTTATTTCAATTAGGTTATGTTCCTTTAGCCTATTTTGATGTATTCTTCTTGGTTTTGATCAGATTTGGTATCCGAGGAGGTCGATTTGTGAGACAAGCACAAGGACAGCTAGGATTTTTGCCGGTTCAAGATGAGTGGTAGTAATAAATGATACACTAAGGGTTTGAAACCCCGTATTTGCACTACACAATGCTATGTTGGGATGAAACACGCGTCATGGGATGAGCGCGGTGGTATTGTGACGGGGGATTTGCACTTGGTCCTTCCCAGTTGTTAGTTTACAGTGTATATTGACTAAGACTGAGCTTATACCTATCTAATTGGGCTAGTTGCCATGTTTGGGGCCTTGTGCTGATCTGTAGAATATTAGGGAAGCCTGTGGAGCTAAATGACCTCTATATTGTGTTGAACACATACTCTCAGCTGTATTCGTAGCTGTATAGCATGACATGAACCAGTACTAGATGTGTACTCTAAGTGAGAATACCTAGGGTTGAACACCATGTTTTAGTTGAGTGGGCCCGAGAGGCCGAGTCTATATTGACTGAGAGGGGTCGAGGACCCATTATGAGGTATTGATATATATACCGGATCGGGATGCACGCCGCAGCAGTATATACAGATACATATATTGGATCGGACTACACGCCGCAATAATATATATATATATATATATATATATATATATATATAGGAATGCACGCCACAGTAATATATATGTGGATCGGACTACACACCGCAACATTATAGCGCTTGGGCTGAAGGAGCCCCTCCGAAGTCTGCACACACCCCGATTGAGCGCACTATATATTATTGGATCGGGCTGCGCGCCGCAGCAGTATATCTATTATATTGGATCGGGCTGTATGCCGCAACACTATATATATTGAAAGGGTTGTACGCTGCAGCATTATATATAAATATATATATTGGATCAGGTTGTACGCCGCAACAATATGAGTGAGGATCGGGCTGCACACCGCAACAGGGTTAGATCAGTGTTGGATCAATGTGAGGCAGTAGTGGACTGGAACCGGACTTACTATTATATAGATGATTTACCTGTACAGTTATTCTGAGAACTGTTTAGTGATAATACATGTGTTCTTACTTTCGGTTATTATTTATTATTTACTACTCACTGAGTTGGAAGATACTCACCCCACTCCCTGCACGTTGTGTGCAGATACAGGGATCCAGGAGGACAGTTGAGCTTTACACTGCTATTATTTCTATTACTAACTGAGGAGGCATCGAGGTAGCTGCTGGCATCCGCAGGACCCGATCTCTCCCTCCTTCTATTTATGTCTTTTGTCATTCTACTTAGATTTAGATTGTATAGAGTGTTTCTTTTCTGTTAGAGGCTTAGGCTTGTGACACCGGATTCATTAGGGTGTATTTTATATATTTCTGTTTCCGCATTTGTTGCTTCTATTGTGAAAACATGCTATTAACTCTAAATGGATCAGTATTAATTAATAATTGACTAGTTCTTTGGAAATTGGTCGGGCTTGCGTAGCAATGTGTGGGGCGCCATCACGACCGGGGTTTGGACCATGATAAGTTGGTATCAGAGTCTAGGTTATTAGGTCTCGCGAGTCATGAGCCGATTTAGTAGTATCTCATGGATCGGTATGGAGATGTCTGTACTTATCCTCGGGAGGTTGCAGAACCTTTTAGGAAAGCTTCAAATTCTTGAAATTCTTGTCGTGCGATTTTATTGATCCGAAATTGAACTTTGATATTCTATTCTCTCGTAGATAGAGATGACTCGTGCTACAGGACGAGGCGGATGACCACCATTGCCACCTGCTAGAGGCCGTGGATACGACCGTGGTCGTGTTAGGGGTAGAGCAGCTGGCGCAGTGCCAGTTGACCCATCAGCTATCCCTATTCCAGATCAGCCTCCAGTCGCAGAGGTCCCAGCAACACCTGTTGAGGCACCAGTTGTGCCTATTGTGATTCCGGGTCTACAAGAGACCCTACCTCAGATATTGACAATTTGCACCGGCCCGGCTCAAGCAGTTTCAGCCTCCACTATAGTAGCTACATCCGGGACCGGGGGTGGTCATCATACCCCCGTAGCTCGTACTCCAGAGCAGGTAGTGCAGGGTCTTCAAACACCTGAGGCACCACTAGCCGAGCCAGTGGCTCCGGCTCAGCCAGCTGTTCAGATTTAGGGAAGAAGTCCCCAGCAGAGTCGCCAGAGCTGTCACACCTCTTTTTTACGCACCCGCAAGGTGCAAAGAGTTTTTCCAATTAAAGGACAATCGAGATGGGATTTATTTTAATTATTTCAGAGTCGCCACTTGGGAGATTGATGGTGTCCCAAGTCACCGGTTAAATCCCGAATCGAGGAAAAGAATGACTCTATTTAACAGTTCGCGAACCGGAAATCCGGATAAGGAATTCTATTAACCCGGGAGAAGGTATTAGGCATTCCCGAATTCCGTGGTTCTAGCACGGTCGCTCAACTATCGTGTTTGGCTTATCTATTTGCTTTTTACAATTATGTACTTAGGGCAAGTTAATATCCTTTTACCGCTTTTATTGTTGGTTGTGATTTACGAAAGAGAAAGTTGCTTAAAAATATGCTTTCGGATCACGTCACATGAAATGCACCCGGATCCTCGACATATTCTTATTCAACATTTCGGGGTTTGGATTTGGGTCGCATGAAATGCACACCCGTATTTAAAAGGTAGAACTAAAATATGCGCCCGGATCGACTACTTATTTACACTGTAATATTCGTTAAGAAACGACGCGTCTCAAAATCTAAGTATTTCATATGTACATTTAGGACGGCTATGTGATTAGTGTAATTATTGGACGAGGCGCACCTCTGATTCAAATATAAAGCGAACTACATCCCACTGTATCTTACTTAAGAGTTGATTCCAAATTATTTAAAACTTGCTACGAACCACACCACATGAAATGCGCCTGTGTTCTTGACACGCTTTGTTTACTCTTGCCCAAAATTGGGGTCGGGTCACATGAAATGCGCCCCGACTCTTTTTAATCTAATTACGTCATTCCGTTGAGTAACAACTCCCTAGCTAATCTTGCTTTTAGCATAAGGTCTAACGTTAACAGATTTGGGGATTACACACACGAGCAGAGAAGATTGAATAGAAATACAACAGACTAATTCAGGTTTACGTGCTTATCTAACGACAGTGTATCTTGGGCCTAGCTACACTTTTCCATAACCAAGACTAGCAATACAAGCTTAATTGAAGAATAACAGAATGTAATTAAACATAAGAACTTTAGACGACTACATGTTTCAATAGACTTTATGCATAAGCTTCGAACTTCATTCTTTTCGAACCAAGGAACTACAATAACAGAGGTGTGTACCTGGAATGCGGAAGAACAAGGAAGAGTGAGCAATGGCAATGCGGCAACAGTAACAGGAACAGTAACAGCAACAGTAAACCAGTAACCAATAGACCAGCAATCAAATAGACCAACAGCCAACAAAAATAATGAAACAACAGCAAAAACCAACCCAGGCAGCAATACTATAGACCAGCCAGCGACCAACAATGGAACAACAGCACCAAATCAACCCAAGCAGCAACACAACATACCAGCCAGCAACACAAACGACCAAGAGCAACAACACTACTGACCAAACAGCACCAAATGAACACCACAGCAACAACAACTAATGGCGGCCCTCAACTAAACCAATAGCAACTCAAGGGCTACCACAACACTACAACAATGGTCAACACAGCAGTAGCATACACAACTGAGATGTTCCAACAGCAATGAAGACACAACACCACCAACACAAGACAACAGGCAACCAAATGACCACACACTCAGCCTCTGAATCAAAACCACGAAACAGTAACCAAAGGAAAAACCCAATGAAACAGTCACCTCTCTTTCCCTTTTGTTCTCTCTGTATCTTTGTATGTATGTATCAAAAATGTATCCTTGCTATCTACTTTCCCTCAGGTTTTTCTCTCTAGCTACGACTGTTTTTTGCTCTCCAGGTACTTCAGTCTCACTGTCTATGTTTTTGCTCTCCAGGTATTCTCTAATGTCTGTCTGCATCCCCCTATAGCTTTAGTTTGATGCTATATTTATAGCTAAAAACCCCTCCAGAATACCTGCACTAATTAGCTATTACCCTGCCCACTCCTATCTCTGCCAGACCCATCAAATTCCCTGCATTCCCCACTACCTACTGTCCAATGTATGGACTCAAGCATTAAACAATGCTGGTGGCAGGAACCTCAGTGGGATGCCCTGCTGTGCAGGTTCCACTAACCCTTGTATGGGTATGTGATTAAAAATTAAACTATTAACTACAACCACTTAGCCCCCTTTAATCTGAATCAAACAGTAACAAGCCCCTACACTAATGAATTGCATACAGGCAGATTCAGGGATCAATGTTACGAACTAATTCCTTGACGACTTTAATCACATTGGACCTATGATTCATTTTAACTACTGGAAACAGAGGGAATTGGCCAAATAAAAGGCCTCAAAGGAGGAGCACAGATCGACTGTTATGAGAAATTACAAGCATGATAGATGAGAACTGAAACAACGAATAAAACAAACACACATATTCACAAAATCGAATTAAATCGACCCAAGAAGAAATGAATACCTCGTGAGAAATCTGCCGACCAAGCTTCGAACTAAGATGTGGAATTATTGAAGCCAAACGGGCTTTAATCAAGATGTTCTCGATTGAGAACACCTAGACTAAAGTCCCTTGGACTTCAATTACGGTTAACCCGGCTTGAATTGAGTTTCTTCAAAAATTAGGGTTCTTGGGCTCGGATTTGGGGCTTTTGCATTTTTGGTTAGATTCGAAGCAAACCAATGTCAATGGGAGTGTGGGGGAGGTGTGAGGAGACTGTGGTGTGACTTTGGTGAAGTTTGGCGTAGTTTGGGTTTTGACTCGAATCTTTGAACGAGGATTCGAGCCGTTGGGTGGTGATTCGAGGTTAGCGAAGGCCGGATCCGTGATGGGGGAGGTGAGGGGAAGGTTTTGGCATTGGTTTGGTGGTCATTGGCCTACCGGAACCGCCGTGAGGCGATTTCCGGCAGGCGGGGCACGGCGGCGTTACGCTGGGTGTTTGAGAGCTCCTGAGGGAGATGAAGGGAGAGGGGGGGGTCTGGCTTGGGGGGGCGGGGTAAGGAATGAGCCTTATATACGAGATAGGAGATTGAATCCTGATCGTTGGATCATTTACGATCAACGATCAGGATCCCCTCACTTAAACCAAACGACGTCGTTTGGTTAAATCATAATCTGAGTGTATATTGGAATTAAAGGATTAATCCGGGCCGTTGGATAATAAAATCCAACGGTCCAGATCAAGCGTTACACAGGCTGAAGCTGGACGGATATTTGGGCTGGATTAGAGGAAATTCGTTTGGGCCTGGCTTTTAGACCAAGTTTTGGCCCAGATCGGATCTTCATGATGTACTATATGTGTATGTGTATATATATATATATATATGTATATATATACATATATATATATATATATACACACATATGTATATATACTAACCTATAACACCGCTATTTTTTACTACAATTAACGTACACAATTACACGTCACCTAAAAATGTAAATCACATGACTTCGATATCAAACACTAAAAATGCAAAACTTAGCATATATTTTTTGTATTTTTAATTTAAATAAATAAACGTGCACACAAAAGATAAAATAACACAAAATCAACAAAAAATCATACCCAACACGAATCTATTTTTATTTTTGAATTTTCTGGGAGTACTTCTCAAGTAAGGCAAAAATCACGTGCTCACAGCTGCCCCTCTTTGCGCGTAAACACGCAGAGTTTTCGTGCAAAGATAAATGAGCGGATATAAGCGATTTTTGCCCATTCGAACACTCCGTATGAAGCATTTTGGAAAAGTTTTGACCGAACCTTGCTTCAAAGGTCTCCTACATATCCCCGGCTAAAAGGGAATCAGGTCAATGTAGTTCGGGAAGTTCTGGTAGCTGGGACTACCATGACTGTTGCGACCTTGCTGTTACTGCTGTTGCCGCTGTTACTGCTGTTACCACCGCTTAGCCGATTTCCTTGTTACACCGCACTAAGCAACAAAAACAAGAAGCTAGACTAAGTTACAGTACTACAAGTTCTTATCTATCCTTTTTAACTTGATCTTGTCGCGCTCCTTGCCATCTTGTCTGACTTGGCGTTCCTTCTGATGCTTCTTCTCTTCTTACGAACTTGGATTCATGCCGGAAATTTCTGTTGCATTCTACCGCTTTCCTCTACCAAATTAAAACAGATCGCCACTCCATTCTCCAGGCGGGCTCCCTGACTTCAATTACAACTTCAAAATTAAATCGCCACTCCATTCTTCAGGCGGGCTCCCTGACTTCAACTACTGCTTCAAAATTAAATCGCCACTCCATTCTCCAGGCGGGCTCCCTGACTTCAACTACTACTTCAAAATTAAATCGCCACTCCATTCTCCAGGCGGGCTCCCTGACTTCAACTACAACTTCAAAATTAAATCGCCACTCCATTCTCCAGGCGGGCTCCCTGACTTCAACTACAACTTCAAAATTAAATCGCCACTCCATTCTCCAGGCGGGCTCCCTGACTTCAACTACTACTTCAAAATTAAATCGCCACTCCATTCTCCAGGCGGGCTCCCTGACTTCAACTACTACTTCAAAATTAAATCGCCACTCCATTCTCCGGGCGGGCTCCCTGACTTCAACTACTACTTCAAAATTAAATCGCCACTCCATTCTCCAGGCGGGCTCCCCGACTTCAACTATTACTTCAAAATTAAATCGCCACTCCATTCTCCAGGCGGGCTCCCTGACTTCAACTACTACTTCACAATAAAATCGCCACTCCATTCTCCAGGCGGGCTCCCTGACTTCAACTACAACTTCGACATTAAATCGCCACTCCATTCTCCAGGCGGGCTCCCTGACTTCAACTATAACTTCAAAATTAAATCGCCACTCCATTCTCCGGGCGGGCTCCCTGACTTCAACTACTGCTTCAAAATTAAATCGCCACTCCATTCTCCAGGCGGGCTCCCCGACTTCAACTATTACTTCAAAATTAAATCGCCACTCCATTCTCCAGGCGGGCTCCCTGACTTCAACTACTACTTCACAATAAAATCGCCACTCCATTCTCCAGGCGGGCTCCCTGACTTCAACTACTACTTCAAAAATAAAATCGCCACTCCATTCTCCAGGCGGGCTCCCTGACTTCAACTACTACTTCAAAATTAAATCGCCACTCCATTCTCCAGGCGGGCTCCCTGACTTCAACTACTACTTCAAAATTAAATCGCCACTCCATTCTCCAGGCGGGCTCCCTGACTTCAACTACTACTTCAAAATTAAATCGCCACTCCATTCTCCAGGCGGGCTCCCTGACTTCAACTACTACTTCAAAATTAAATCGCCACTCCATTCTCCAGGCGGGCTCCCTGACTTCAACTACTACTTCAAAATTAAATCGCCACTCCATTCTCCAGGCGGGCTCCCTGACTTCAACTACTACTTCAAAATTAAATCGCCACTCCATTCTCCAGGCGGGCTCCCTGACTTCAACTACTACTTCGAAATTAAATCGCCACTCCATTCTCCAGGCGGGCTCCCTGACTTCAACTACTACTCACTGATTTCATCTTATCTTGATTACCTTCCTCTGCCTCTTGTACCCTATCCTTGTTCCTGCGTTACCTCTCGGACCACCTTCTCTTCTGAATTATCCTGTCTTGGAATTGCTTTCCCCTAGATCGTGTTACTTTTCTTCTGACCGCTGGGGATATTTTTGGAACTGTTTACTCGCCTGCTGGGGGTGATGCTGCCTGAGGAAGTATTCTTTGTTTCCTTCACCCCTCATTCTCTTCCTTCTTCCCCTACCTCTTCTGGGGCTCACGCTTGTGCCTCCTCGAACAAATTATGGGATGTAATACTGCTAGGGGAATCTCGAAGCCACTTTTCTTTTTCCAATAACTGCTGGGGATGATACCAGGCTCAAAGATCACCCCATCTTGTGCTGCTTTCTACACTTATCCTCTGAGTCTTGCTTTCCAGAAAATTTTCGCAACAGGAGAAAATTTTCTGCCCCAGTTTGATAAACTTCTGGACGGTATGCTTTTCTGCCGTCGGACCCTCTTTTCCTGCTTTAAATCAAAGAAAAATTGTTAGTTTCAAAACGCCGCGAGTGGTCGTGCCACTCTTGTTGAGGCCATTATCTTTCAGCTGCTTGGCCTCTCTCGAACTTTGAGGACGACGTTGACGCTTGCTTGGGACGATGCTTTTTCCACGAACGACCTCTCATCTTTCCTTTTATTCCACTCTTTGGTTTGATCCGACTCTTTTTAACCGGTGATCTGTTGCGTGAAATCATCTTTATGCCACATGTGTCCATCATACTCCATAATTCTTGCGAACCTTCCACTCAGCCTGTCATCCCAATCTTACTATCGTAACGACCTTTGTCTTATTGCCTCGTTCCACGCCTATTCACTTTCAATATACTGCTTTGGGAGACTTGGTAGTAAGCTTTGAAAAATCAATTTTCGAAAATGAAAGAAAAGAAAAGAACACTGACCGCAAATGACAAAAGAAGAGAAAAACTTTTCTGAACTCAAAAATAGGAAAACTTATCTGAATGTGTGCCTGATCCAATGTTATGCCGCGCCTTCGAGATTAAACTACCCAGTCTATTCATGTCAATCACTTTCCTGATACCGCGTCCTGCTAGAGGTAAACGGGTGTCCCAACCTTGTCTCATGCCGACATCTTGTACCCATCTCATCCTGTCACCTCACAGTGCCCTTCAAAGGGTGTTCACTAATGAGATTCTCTCATTTCTCTCTATCTCCCGTCGCCTTAAGGTGCCCGTAAAGGTTTTCACCGTAAGACTCTCTCATTTTACTTCTCTCAACTTCCTTCGCCTTAAGATGCCCGCGAGGGTTTTCACCGTTAAGACTCTCTCATTTATGCTTTCTTTCCTTGCGGCGGGGTATCACCCCTGAGATTCCTTCTAGAGCGTTATCCCCTTTCGGCTTGTGCATCCTGAATTCAATCGAGGGTCGGGATGTCACTCTTGGCTTTCATTCACATGCCTTGGCACTTCTCAAATACTGATCGAGAGGTCTTTCTGGTTCTTGATATGGTTTCTGCGCGTGAGGCCGAAGAAAGGGGTTTAGCCTCAACGGTTAGCTTATTACAACTTTCGGAATCCACACTATCTTTCAAACGAAACAATGACTTCTGCCCCGGTTTTGTTGCTTGGGGGATTTTTTGATTTTTATTTTATTATGACCGAGCCGTGTGGCGCCTACGTATCCTTCTTGAGGAATCAGGTCGAACGTAGTTCACTTTTTCTTGTATTACTTCTTTGTTTCTTTTCTGTTCTGTTACGCATTTTCCTTGATGATTCCGAAAGAGGGTATATGAAAGAATAGTTAAGGCTCAAATGGGGAAACAAAGGTTAAAGTGTTTGGGTAGTAGAAAAAATTGCCTCTGTCATTTCATTCTCCGAAAAATGCCAAATACACACAAACGAAACCAAACGTTGACAAATGCATTAAAGAATTACACATAATATCTCTTAACCGCATCAGAATTGATAGCCATATCGGTGCATCTTCCCTCGACATCAGTCAGACATAGAGCGCCGTTGGATAATACTCTAGTTACCACAAAAGGTCCTCGCCAATTTGGAGCGAACTTGCCTTTCGCTTCGGCCTGATGGGGTAGAACTCTCTTCAGCACATGCTGTCCCACTTCAAATCTCCTGGGACGTACCTTCTTGTTATAGGCTCTCGCCATTCTCTTTTGATACAATTGACCGTGACATACTGCTGTCAATCTCTTTTCATCGATCAAGCTCAATTGCTCTAATCGGGTTTTGACCCACTCGTCGTCATCAATCTCAGCTTCAGCGATGATTCGGAGGGATGGAATCTCAACTTCTGCGGGTATTACTGCTTCAGTCCCGTATACCAACAAGTAAGGAGTTGCACCTACCGAAGTCCG
Source organism: Nicotiana noctiflora (assembly GCA_032618575.1). Lineage (NCBI taxonomy): Eukaryota > Viridiplantae > Streptophyta > Magnoliopsida > Solanales > Solanaceae > Nicotiana > Nicotiana noctiflora. The sequence goes on from JASVEL010000250.1 coordinate 208,049, forward strand.
GACGGTAGTGCGATAACCCAACAGCGCAAATGGCAACTTTTCATGCCATTGCCTAGATCCTTCTACCATTTTCCTCAATATCTTCTTTATGTTCTTGTTTGCTGCCTCGACCGCACCATTTGCTTTTGGGCGATACGGTGTGGAATTTCGGTGTGTAATCTTGAACTGCTGACATACCTCTTTCATCAATCCACTGTTAAGATTTGCACCGTTATCTGTAATGATCATCTTCGGAATTCCGAACCTACAAATGATGTGGGAGTGTACGAAGTCCACCACCGCCTTCTTGGTCACTGATTTGAATGTTTTGGCCTCCACCCACTTGGTAAAATAATCAATCGTTACCGGAATGAACCTGTGACCATTGGAAGCCGCAGGCTCAATAGGTCCAATAACATCCATACCCCATGCGACAAACGGCCATGGTGCCGACATTGTATGCAATTCAGTCGGCGGAGAATGAATCAAATCTCCGTGTATCTGACACTGATGGCATCTTCGCACGAAACTTATACAATCCCGCTCCATAGTGAGCCAATAGTATCCTGCTCGAAGAATCTTCTTTGCCAATACGTATCCGCTCATGTGTGGTCCGCAAACTCCCGAGTGTATATCTGTCATCACTGTTGTGGCTTGACCTGCATCTATACATCTCAACAATCCCAAATCTGGGGTTCTTTTATACAACACCCCTCCACTAAGGAAAAATCCGTTCGCCAACCGCCGAATAGCTCGCTTTTGATCTCCAGTTGCTTGCTCTGGGTATACTCCTAACCCGAGGTATTCCTTGACATCATGAAACCATGGCTCACCATCCACCTCTTCCTCTATCACATTACAATAAGCATGTTGATTCCGGACATGGATATGTAACGGATCGACACGAACCTTGTCCGGGTGATGTAACATTGACGCTAAAGTAGCCAACGCGTCGGCAACCTCATTATGCATCCTTGGGATGTGCCTGAATTCTACCGATCGAAAGCGTTTGGTCAAATCATGCAAACACCGACGATATGGGATAAGCTTTAAATCTCTGGTTTCCCATTCTCCCTGAATCTGATGTACTAGAAGGTCCGAGTCCCCCAAGACCAAGACGTCCTGTACATCCATATCCACCGCTAATCGCAACCCCAAGATACATGCCTCGTACTCAGCCATGTTATTGGTACAGTGAAAACGCAGTTGAGCGGTAACAGGATAATGATGTCCTGTTTCAGATATAAGCACAGCCCCTACTCCGACTCCTTTTGCGTTTGCCGCTCCATCGAAGAAGAGCTTCCATCCCGGATCCTTGGTTAGTTCCAACCCCTCAATCTGCAATACTTCCTCATCTGGAAAATACGTCCTCAAAGGTTCGTATTCGTCATCAACGGGATTTTCAGCTAAGTGATCGGCCATGGCTTGAGCTTTCATAGCCGTCCTTGTCACGTATATGATGTCGAACTCCGTAAGTAATATTTGCCATTTTGCTAACCTCCCTGTAGGCATAGGTTTCTGGAAAATATACTTCAACGGATCCGGACGCGAAATGAGGTAAGTGGTGTAAGAAGACAAGTAGTGTTTCAGCTTTTGGGCTACCCAAGTCAGGGCGCAACATGTCTTTTCTAGATGAGTGTACTTGACCTCGTGGACTGTGAACTTCTTACTGAGGTAGTAAATGGCCCGTTCCTTCCTGCCGGTAAGATCATGTTGCCCCAGTACGCAGCCAAACGAATTCTCCAAGACCGTCAGATAAAGAATCAGGGGTCTACCTGGCTCAGGCGGAACTAGTACGGGTGGATTTGACAGATACCCTTTGATCCGGTCAAACGCTTCTTGACATTCTGCCGTCCATTCTATCGCAGCGTCTTTCTTCAATAGGCGGAATATGGGTTCACAAGTTGCCGTAAGCTGGGCAATAAACCTACTGATGTAATTCAACCTTCCCAACAGACTCATTACCTCTGTTTTATTCTTCGGCGGGGCTAACTCCTGAATGGACTTGATTTTGGATGGGTCCAACTCAATGCCCCGTCGGCTGACGATGAATCCTAGCAACTTTCCTGAGGGAACTCCGAATGCGCATTTGGCCGGATTGAGCTTGATGTCGTACCTTCGAAGTCTTTGAAAGAACTTCCCGAGGTCGGCAACATGGTCTTCTTGACGCCTAGACTTTATGATCACGTCATCCACGTACACCTCAATTTCCTTGTGTATCATGTCATGGAATACCGTAGTCATTGCCCTCATATATGTTGCTCCTGCGTTCTTCAAACCAAACGGCATCACTCGGTAGCAATAAGTTCCCCACGGTGTGATAAAAGCCGTCTTTTCTGCGTCCTCTTCATCCATCAAAATCTGATGATATCCCGCATAACAATCCACAAAGGATCCAATTTCGCGTCCGGCGCAATTATCAATCAGGATATGGATATTGGGAAGTGGGAAATTATCCTTAGGACTTGCCTTGTTGAGATTGCGATAGTCCACGCATACCCTGATCTTTCCGTCTTTCTTTGGCACCGGTACTACGTTAGCCAACCATTCAGGGTATCGAGTGACACGAATGACTTTCGCCTGCAACTGCTTGGTTACCTCCTCCTTAATCTTCACACTCATCTCCGTCTTGAATTTCCGCGGCTTTTGCTTGACGGGAGGATATGCCGGATCAGTGGGTAATCTATGAACCACTAGATCAGTGCTGAGTCCCGGCATGTCGTCGTACGACCATGCGAAAATATCTTTAAACTCCATGAGTGTTTTGATCAATTCTTCTCTCAGATTGGGTTCAATATGGACACTTATCCGGGTTTCTTTGACGTCATCCGCATTCCCTAGATTAACGGCCTCGGTATCATTTAAATTCGGTTTGGGTTTTTCCTCGAAGTGACTTAATTCTTCACCGATTTCTTCTACGGCTTCATCATCGCCGTACTCCGACTCACTCTCGTCACTTCTTATTTCATGTGTTATTATTTCCAAACCCGATTGACTTTCTAGACTGGGTTGATTAATCTTTAAGCACGCCATATCATTAAGATCAGTTGCAAGAAGGCTGTTCAGAAAAGTAAAAAGAAGGAAAAAGATAAACAAAATTAGACGCGAAGGAACCACATTTCATTAATGGGAATTGTACAAAAGGGAAAACAAACTGCAAACTTAAATCAAAAATGAACTAAAAACAAAGGGATTTTACTCCGGGGACAAGCCCCCAACACAACATTTCGAAAGAAAAACAATCCAAGACAAACTACCAAGACTCCTTCCGGACAGGGAGAGGAGTAGCCTTCCAGTTATTCAGTTTTGCCTTTGGTCCCACAAATTGTATCTCGGCATGACTGGGTCCTTCACCATCTTCGAGCATACATACGTCTGTGAATAGGTCCTCGAACTTCCTGCAGAACTCTTCGTCTGGCTTGATCGTAGGACCGGGAATCTTTGTCGCGGGATATCCTCTTTCTCCGGACCTGACAAAAGATTGGGCAAGGCGTGGAACAGGTTTTGAGAGCACCCATGTCTTCTGCTTACTCTTCTTTGCTCGCTGGATGTCCTCTGAGGTTGGCTGGAATCCCAAGCCGAAGGTTCCCAAGTTCTCGACCACCGATACCGGTTGTATGATTCCTTGCAGAGATGCACCTAGACCTTTATCGGGTACGAAACCATGTCGCAACATTTCATGCGCCACCATGACATCCGCGGTAATTGTTCTGTCGCCGGGAATGCATTCCCCTTCTGGAACTCGGTGGGCGGACACCAGCTCGCAGATCTGATATACCCACGGCCCAACATCTTCTTCTGTTTCAACAAAGGGAATGATGGTGCCTGATTGTGGATCGTTCTCTCCATGGACGACGATCTCCTGTTGGTCCCATTCAAACTTGACGAGTTGGTGCAAGCTGGATGGAACTGCTCTTGCGGCATGGATCCATGGTCGCCCTATCGGGAGGTTATATGACACCACCATGTCCAGCACCTGGAATTCCATGGTGAACTCCACTGGCCCAATTGTCAAGATTAGCACTATGTCACCAACCGACGCTTTGCCTCCTCCGTCGAACCCTCGAACACATACGCTGTTCTTGCGTACCCTGCCGATGTCTACCTTCAATTTGCCCAGTGTAGAGAGAGGACAAATGTTAGCACTGGACCCATTATCGACCAAGACTTTGGTAACCACCGCCTCCTCACACTTCACCGTAAGATATAAAGCCCTGTTGTGCTCAGTGCCTTCCTCCAGGCAACTCGTCATCGGTGAAGGTGATCCGATTTGCTTCGAAGATCCTATTGGTGATCTTCTCCAAATGGCTCACCGAGATTTTATCCGGTACATGTGCCTCATTCAGGACTTTCATCAATGCTTGCCGATGTTCTTCAGAATGTATCAGCAAGGATAGCAATGATATTTGCGCCGGAGTCTTCTTCAACTGCTCTAAAACGGAGTAGTCGTGCAGCTTCATCTTTTTCAAGAATTCTTCTGCTTCTTCATCAGTGACCGGCTTTTTCAATACTGCCGGAGTGGTCTTCCTCAATTCCGCAGGGGCAAAACATCTCCCCGAGCGGGTCAACCCCTGGGCTTCACAAACTTCCTCTTTCACCTCCTTTCCTCTGTAGGTCGTTGTAATCCGAGCATAATTCCATGGGACAGCCCGGCTATCAGTTACTGGCAACTGTGTTGCCGGCTGGATGATGAAGGGATCCATTCGAACGCCTGCTACTGTCAAGATGGGCTTGATTGCTGCCCCTGGTACAACTATCTTGGCCGGCTTCACCGGTACTTCGTTCACACTTTCCTTTCCTGCTTCCGACTCTCCTGGTATGTCCTTCTTGCAACTGGGCGGCTCATCAAGGCTTGGCCCTTTTCTCGTTCCTGCCCCGCTAGACTTAATCATCATTACAGTCTGAGGGGCTTTCTCCTTTCCTTCCTCCGCCCGTACCAACTCGATCATATTGGTCTCATGATGAGTTGGAAGCGGGTTTTGGTTGATGTTGGGCTCTGTTGGAGTCTGGACCTCAATCCTGCGAGTGTCAATGAGCTCCTGGATGGCCGTCTTCAGCCTCCAACACTTTTCTGTATCATGTCCCGGACATCCCGAGCAGTAGGCACAATTTACTGAATGGTCCAGGTTCTTCGGAAGAGGGTTTGGCAGTTTAGCTTCAACCGGATTCAGCAACCCTACCTGCTTTAACCGTTGGAACAGACTAGTGTAAGACTCTCCTAAGGGAGTGAAAGTCTTTGGCCTCGGCGCCCTGTCGCCCCTGAATGCCCTGGTTCGGACGGAAACTCGCGCCCGAGGGGTTTCTGTAAGCTCTTGGGGGTGGATGATTGTTCTGGGGGTTCGGTGCACGCCACGGTGCATGAACAGGAGGTGCAGAATAGGATTGTGCATGGTGGACGGTAAAATGGGGATCAGGTGCGGGATAGTAATGTTGCGGGTGGCTATATGGGTTGTGAGAGTAGTTTTGGTGGTGAGGTTGGGGTGGGCTATATTGGGGTGCGGGGCCTCTATTTCCGAACCATGCCCCGGACTCGACGGCCGCAACTTCCTCTCTCCTCTTTTTCCCCAGTACTCCTCCAGTACCACTTTGGATAGCCTGAGTGGTGGCTTTCAGTGTTGAGTAACTCATGATCTTGTTGGCCTTCAAACCTTCCTCGATCATACCCCCCATTTTTATCACCTCGGTGAATGATTTGCCTACGGACGTTACCAGATGTCCGAAGTAGGTGGGCTCTAATGTCTGCAAGAAGTAGTCCACCATCTCGCTCTCTCTCATCGGCGGATCGACCCTGGCTGCCTGTTCCCTCCATCGGAAACCAAATTCCCTGAAGCTTTCAACAGGCTTCTTCTCTAATTTTAGCAATGATAGGCGGTCAGGGATTATCTCAAGATTGTACTGGAACTGGCCGATAAAAGCTTGAGCCAAATCATCCCACGTAAACCATCTACTGGGATCCTGTCTAGTGTACCACTCCAGCGCAGATCCTCCCAGACTCTGGCCGAAGTAAGCTATCAGAAGTTCGTCCCGTCCTCCGGCCCCTCTCATTTTACTGCAAAACCCTCGCAGGTGGGCCACCGGGTCACCATGCCCCTCGTATAGGTTGAATTTGGGCATTTTAAACCCTGCTGGCAACTGGACGTCCGGAAATGGACATAGATCTTTATAGGTGACGCTGACCTGGTTGCCCAAAACCGTGCATGTTCCTGAAGGACTGCTCCAGGCTTTTAACTTTTCTGACAACTTCCTCGTGTTCCGAACTTTGGAAGTGCTTTTCCGGTTCTGCCGGATTATCCCAGTGAGGTGTATGTGATTGTGGTTCGGGAGCCCTGAAAGTAGGCTCTGGAGGATAGTAAGAGTTGTCATGGATCTGAACATATGGCTCGCTGGCCGGCCTTTGCAGAGGAGCAGGTGGAGGTGCCACAAAAACAGGGGTGGCTGGAGGAGGATTTGGTTTGGTTGGTGGAATGTGGGTGGCATATGGATTTTCCCCCTGAAAGTATGGATAGCTCGGGGCGCTTGTTGAAGGATCGATGGGCGGATGTTCCGGAGCTGAGGCGAGAGTAGGGCGGTTTGGTGAAGACTGTTCCCTGGCCCAGGCCAGGTGCATCTCTGTTATCCGTTGTTTTAACCGGTCTACCTCTTCTTTCATGATTTGTAGCTCGGATTTTTCTTCCTCGAGACTCTTGCCGGAACTCGACATGCTTACTGTAACTGGTCCTTTGGATCTAGTACGGTAGTGATGGCTGGCCAGTATATTCTGTCAAACCAACTGCTAAACTTTCTGGAATACGCAACAAACTTGTTAGTTCACCGAGTTTGACAGATATGTTATAGCACGTTGGATGCGATGCACCTAACCAAATAACCCTTTCTACGTGTACTCTTTAACATGCGTCATTCCGGCCCTTTTTCTCTTTCTTTTTCTTTTTCTTTTCCTTTTTTTTCTTTTTCGACTATCTTTGCAAGCCTTATTGTTATTTAACCTTTTTTTTTTTTTTTTTTTTTTTTTTTTTTTTTAGTGGTGGTCGAATCTTATGTGGATTGCCTACGTATCACGACCCCGCGTGAATCAGACCGAGCGTAGTTCTGGTAACAAGATTGTGGCAAAATTCAGTAACATTTTATATCCAATAAAACCGTGTAGTTACAAAACACGTCTTACAACAACAAAACAAAAGAAAATGCTTGACTGAGGAAAGTAAAGATAGAACTGCCAACTGGCTTGACTCGACATTTCAAAATACATTTTCAATCAAAAATCTACTGCCCTAAAATCCCTGGGGGCCCGCGAGGCATCATTCGGCCTTGCCGCGGGCCTTGGTGTGAGGCCCTTGTGCAGTTTCCTCAACTCTTCCATGATCCGATGAACATAACCCATAATTGAAGCGAAAAGGTCGGCGCGGGGCATTCGTTCACAAGCTAGGCACTTCGTGGTGACATAGTGCCCGATTTCTCCAATTCTATCCTTGATCATGTCCCTTTCTCCGAGTAGCCGCTCTATTTGCTGGTTTTTCGCCCCCAATCTTCGAGCATTGTTGGTGACTTGATCTAGGAGCCTATCCACTTGTCCTTGCAATCGGGCCATCAAATTGTGGCAGCGGTCGAGGTCCGCTCTGGCATCTTGGGCTTGCTTGAAAACCCGCTCCCTAAGGACAACATTTGCTTCCCTCAGGCTAGTGATGATATCAGTGTAATCTTCTTCCACCCGCTTTAGGTGAAGTGCATGTTGATGTGCCTCCTTTTTCCAGCTAGCACGGATCCTCGTTATTTGGGCTTTTGACTCGTCCAATTCTCTTTGGATGTCGGTGACTTGGCTTCTCAAACCCCTTATCAATTTTTCGTCGGCCCGACTCCTCGATTGTCTGTCAGCATCTCTTTTCATTTGCTGGATTTGAGCTCTCAAGAAGTCATTTTCTTGTGCCAACTTCTTTTTGTCTCCTTCGTCGGTGGCGGCTTGCATGTTCTTCTCGAACTGAAGGTCCCGGACCTGCTGTTCTATCCTGCCAATCTTCGTCCCTGTACCCCTCCTCCTTTGCTAACCAATCCCATTGTTCCCGTGAATCTTCCATGAATTGTTGGACATGGGCTCTTTTAGAACATTTCCGACGAATCTGAAATCTTTTCCCGAACCACGCGTTGTACTTTGGGTCCACCTCTCCCTTGGATAGTTCTCGGACCATGGTTTTAGGCTCAAGGAACCGACATTCGTGCCACGGCCTTCTAACCTTCTCTTCGGGGAAGACAACTCCCGGGCTCAACTCAATGGCGTACTTCCTTAGGTCTTGATCGGTAGGAATAACCTGAAACCTTCCTAGTTGACGTAATACACGGTGAGGGACATATGGTTGGACACTGCGAATTCCCATCAGAAGGATATAACACTCCTCGGCTGCTATATATATTGCTTCAGTATCGGGTAACCACCCGAATGCCCATTCAATCTGATCGGCTTCTATTGAGCTCAGTCGTGCAAGCCATGCCTCGACGCCTTCAGGGAATACAGCACCCATCATCCGTTCTTCGAAACCCCTGATACAGGTTTTTCCGGTCAACCCATGGTTCATGTATTGTGTTCGGTGATGGAGGTGTTCTTGCATCCATAATTGGAGTAACAGATTGCAACCTTGGAAGAAATTGCCCCTTCTCGGCATACAGTCAAGGCTCGATAGATTTCGGACAAAACCAAAGGGACCACCGTGCTGGTAGCCTTTTTGATCGCAACATCGGCTATTCCTACCAGACCTATCTCTATTTTCTTATCTTCGCGCGGACAAATCACAACCCCTAAGAATGTCGTTAGGAATGCTAGAATTCGTCTGGCCTCCCACTTGGTTCTATTCCCTGCGTGAGTCAGTCCAAGGTTTGACTCTTCAAAACCCCGAGGAGTGCCGTACCGTTGATATAAGAATTGAAGATCGCAATACCCTTTCAACAGATCATCATTTTTCACCTTCCGACTAATGCTCAGTAAATCCAGAAACCCATGTGGGGATACCGGTCTTGGTGAGAGCAGGTATTGCCCTCTTAATTTCCCATTAAGTCCTGCATAGCCCGCAATTTCCTCTAATGTGGGCGTCAATTCAAAGTCAACAAAACGGAACACATTGCGGGTCGGATCCCAGAAAGATACCAGTGCCTTGATGATGTCCTCCCTTGGCTCGATATTCAACAGATCAACCAAACCTCCCAAAATTCTCCCTACAACCTTTTTGCTACTGTCTTCCAAATCGTTCCACCATATACGGAGCTGCTGAGGGACCTCACTAAAGATTGAAAATGATTTATTCTGATTCGTGCTCATCCTGCACATTTATTAAGGTGATGTAAATAAGAAAACAACTTTGTTTTGCTAAAAATAAAAAAGTCAGTTTTCAATCACGGCCTTTCAACGTCTCGGGGACGAAGGCTTTTAAGGCTGTGGGGTAAATTGATCGAAATCAAAATTGACCCAAAGGTGGCCGTTTATACGAAATTAACCTTCCGGCGTCCCTTTCGGGAACATTCGGCTATTTTTAAAAACAGCGTCACCGACTTATTTAGTACAAAAGTTAGTTTTGATTTTTCGGCCATTTTTTCAAAAGGTGAAGTTGGACCTGATGGAGGTTGCCTACGTATCTCACATCCAATGAGAATCAAACCCACGTAGTTCGGTTTTGACGAAACAAACGGCATTATTTATTTATTCACTTTACTAAAGGAAAACAAATAAGCTATTTCTATCTTGAGAGCAAAACACACACACATTTTTTTTTTTTTTTTTTTTTTTTTTTTAATCTCTAAAAGCCGGTCAGCATGTAAGTCTATAACAGATAAATGCGCAAGACAAACAGGATGCAACAGGATAGTCTGTTCATTTCAGGTCACCTGTCCTAGACGGACCCAACCCCTGTGTTGAGTCCCCTAAGCTAAAATGCGACATGATGCAAATAAACGTTTCCTACTAGGGATCCGGCATGAAGCTTTGTTATTCTAGGTTTAAAAACCTGGGTTTATCTGTTCTAGACTTGGCTTACCCGAGCGGACAGCTCGAGCCGAGGAGGAGGCGGCAACCCGGGAATACAGAAGCTTCACCGGTTTTGCAACTTATCCAAACCTCGTTCTAAAATGGGAATCAGACACTATACAGAAAAGAAGTCACACGAAGTGCACCCTTCTTCATGATTTAGAAGACTCAGAGAGGAGATTGGTTCCGGCACAATTTATATGTACAGTTCACAAAATATCAAAGCAATAAAAACAACATTTTGCACATTGATGCCAACATGTAAAAGAATCAGATAATAAAATATGCCAAATACAACAGTTATTCCGAGCTCGAGTTCTAAAGATATCCCCAGCAGAGTCGCCAGAGCTGTCACACCTCTTTTTTACGCACCCGCAAGGGTGCAAAGAGTTTTTCCAATTAAAGGACAATCGAGATGGGATTTATTTTAATTATTTCAGAGTCGCCACTTGGGAGATTTATGGTGTCCCAAGTCACCGGTTAAATCCCGAATCGAGGAAAAGAATGACTCTATTTAACAGTCCGCGAACCAGAAATCCGGATAAGGAATTCTATTAAACCGGGAGAAGGTATTAGGCATTCCCGAATTCCGTGGTTCTAGCACGGTCGCTCAACTATCGTGTTTGGCTTATCTATCTGCTTTTTACAATTATGTACTTAGGGCAAGTTAATATCCTTTTACCGCTTTTATTGTTGGTTGTGATTTACGAAAGAGAAAGTTGCTTAAAAATATGCTTTCGGATCACGTCACATGAAATGCACCCGGATCCTCGACATATTCTTATTCAACATTTCGGGGTTTGGATTTGGGTCGCATGAAATGCACACCCGTATTTAAAAGGTAGAACTAAAATATGCGCCCGGATCGACTACTTATTTACACTGTAATATTCGTTAAGAAACGACGCGTCTCAAAATCTAAGTATTTCATATGTACATTTAGGACGGCTATGTGATTAGTGTAATTATTGGACGAGGCGCACCTCTGATTCAAATATAAAGCGAACTACATCCCACTGTATCTTACTTAAGAGTTGATTCCAAATTATTTAAAACTTGCTACGAACCACACCACATGAAATGCGCCTGTGTTCTTGACACGCTTTGTTTACTCTTGCCAAAAATTGGGGTCGGGTCACATGAAATGCGCCCCTGACTCTTTTTAATCTAATTACGTTATTCCGTTGAGTAACAACTCCCTATCTAATCTTGCTTTTAGCATAAGGTCTAACGTTAACAGATTTGGAGATTACACACACGAGCAGAGAAGATTGAATAGAAATACAACAGACTAATTCAGGTTTACGTGCTTATCTAACGACAGTGTATCTTGGGCCTAGCTACACTTTTCCATAACCAAGACTAGCAATACAAGCTTAATTGAAGAATAACAGAATGTAATTAAACATAAGAACTTTAGACGACTACATGTTTCAATAGACTTTATGCATAAGCTTCGAACTTCATTCTTTTCGAACCAAGGAACTACAATAACAGAGGTGTGTACCTGGAATGCGGAAGAACAAGGAAGAGTGAGCAATGGCAATGCGGCAACAGTAACAGGAACAGTAACAGCAACAGTAAACCAGTAACCAATAGACCAGCAATCAAATAGACCAACAGCCAACAAAAATAATGAAACAACAGCAACAACCAACCCAGGCAGCAACACTATAGACCAGCCAGCAACCAACAATGGAACAACAGCACCAAATCAACCCAGGCAGCAACACAACATACCAGCCAGCAACACAAACGACCAAGAGCAACCACACTACTGACCAAACAGCACCAAATGAACACCACAGCAACAACAACTAATGGCAGCCCTCAACTAAACCAATAGCAAACACTAACAGTGGCAGCAATCAAGTGAACCAGCAGCAAATACTCGAGCTATCACAACACTCAACTACTGAACCAGCTAAAGCAATGGCACAACACCACCAACACAAGACAACAGGCAACCAAATGACCACACACTCAGCCTCTGAATCAAAACCACGAAACAGTAACCAAAGGAAAAACCCAATGAAACAGTCACCTCTCTTTCCCTTTTGTTCTCTCTGTATCTTTGTATGTATGTATCAAAAATGTATCCTTGCTATCTACTTTCCCTCAGGTTTTTCTCTCTAGCTACGACTGTTTTTTGCTCTCCAGGTACTTCAGTCTCACTGTCTATGTTTTTGCTCTCCAGGTATTCTCTAATGTCTGTCTGCATCCCCCTATAGCTTTAGTTTGATGCTATATTTATAGCTAAAAACCCCTCCAGAATACCTGCACTAATTAGCTATTACCCTGCCCACTCCTATCTCTGCCAGACCCATCAAATTCCCTGCATTCCCCACTACCTACTGTCCAATGTATGGACTCAAGCATTAAACAATGCTGGTGGCAGGAACCTCAGTGGGATGCCCTGCTGTGCAGGTTCCACTAACCCTTGTATGGGTATGTGATTAAAAATTAAACTATTAACTACAACCACTTAGCCCCCTTTAATCTGAATCAAACAGTAACAAGCCCCTACACTAATGAATTGCATACAGGCAGATTCAGGGATCAATGTTACGAACTAATTCCTTGACGACTTTAATCACATTGGACCTATGATTCATTTTAACTACTGGAAACAGAGGGAATTGGCCAAATAAAAGGCCTCAAAGGAGGAGCACAGATCGACTGTTATGAGAAATTACAAGCATGATAGATGAGAACTGAAACAACGAATAAAACAAACACACATATTCACAAAATCGAATTAAATCGACCCAAGAAGAAATGAATACCTCGTGAGAAATCTGCCGACCAAGCTTCGAACTAAGATGTGGAATTATTGAAGCCAAACGGGCTTTAATCAAGATGTTCTCGATTGAGAACACCTAGACTAAAGTCCCTTGGACTTCAATTACGGTTAACCCGGCTTGAATTGAGTTTCTTCAAAAATTAGGGTTCTTGGGCTCGGATTTGGGGCTTTTGCATTTTTGGTTAGATTCGAAGCAAACCAATGTCAATGGGAGTGTGGGGGAGGTGTGAGGAGACTGTGGTGTGACTTTGGTGAAGTTTGGCGTAGTTTGGGTTTTGACTCGAATCTTTGAACGAGGATTCGAGCCGTTGGGTGGTGATTCGAGGTTAGCGAAGGCCGGATCCGTGATGGGGGAGGTGAGGGGAAGGTTTTGGCATTGGTTTGGTGGTGATTGGCCTACCGGAACCGCCGTGAGGCGATTTTCGGCAGGCGGCGCAATGGCGGCGGACGGCGGAGAGAAGCCTGGTCTCTGAGGAAGATGAAGGGAGAGGGGGGGGGTCCGGCTTGGGGGGGCGGGGTATGGAATGAGCCTTATATATGATTTGAGAAGTTAAATCCTGATCGCTGGATCAAACTTGATCAACGATCAGGATCTTCTCACTTAAACCAAACGGTGTCGTTTGGTCAAGTCATAGGCTGAATGTATTTTGGAATTAAAGGATTAATCTGGGCCGTTGGATAATAAAATCCAACGGTCCAGATCGAGCGTTACACAGGCTGAAGCTGGACGGGTATTTGGGCTGGATTAGAGGAAATTCGTTTGGGCCTGGCTTTTAGACTAAGTTTTGGCCCAGATCGGATCTTCATGATGTACTATATGTGTATGTGTATATATATATATATATATATGTATATATATACATATATATATATATATATATATATACACACATATGTATATATACTAACCTATAACACCGCTATTTTTTACTACAATTAACGTACACAATTACACGTCACCTAAAAATGTAAATCACATGACTTCGATATCAAACACTAAAAATGCAAAACTTAGCATATATTTTTTGTATTTTTAATTTAAATAAATAAACGTGCACACAAAAGATAAAATAACATAAAATCAACAAAAAATCATACCCAACACGAATCTATTTTTATTTTTGAATTTTCTGGGAGTACTTCTCAAGTAAGGCAAAAATCACGTGCTCACACCCGACGACGAGCAACGTCGTCTTGAGAGGTTTAGCAGACTTTCTCCTCCTATATTCAGTGGTACTCCGGGCGAGGACGCCCAAGGTTTTCTGGAAAAGTGCCATCAGATGCTCCGTACAACGGGGATTCTTGAGTCGAGCAGTGTATCATTTGCTACTTTCCAATTTCAGGGAGTAGCCTTCACTTGGTGGGAGGCTTATGAGCGCCGTAGGCCGGCAGGTGCGGCACCATTGACATGACATGAGTTCTTTACTATTTTCTTGGAGAAGTGGATACCTCGATCTTAGAGGGAGGAGTTACGCAGGCAGTTTGAGTGGCTCCGCCAGGGGGACATGACAATGTCAGAGTGTGAGGTTAGATTTACAGAGTTAGCCATATATGCATCATGGATGGTTCCTACTGATCGGGAGAGGATCAGGCGCTTTGTTGATGGACTTATTTATCCTATTCGTATTTTGATGAGCCGAGAGAGGGTCTTGAGTCATTCATTTGAGTATGCTGTTGATATAGCTCGCGACATTGAGACAGACCATCGTCGAGAGCGAAAGGAGAGGGAGGCCAAGAGGCCCCGGGGATCAGCTAGTTCCCGTGGTACTCAGACTAGAGGCAGAGTCAGCAGAGTCGAGGTCGCTCTTTTAGATCTTCAGAGCCAGCCCGCTCAGAGTATTGTGGGTCATTTTCAGGGTGAGGTCATCAGGGTTCTCACCAGGGCCAGCCATCTCTCATCGCCCTACCAGCACACAGTTCATCTCAGGCTCCATCTGTTCAGGGTTCTTCCCGACCTAGTTCTTTTGTTGGACACTCCGGTGCAAGGGGTTCCTATAAGTCCTAGCCCCCAGCACCTGGGAGTTGCTTTGAGTGTGGGGAGTTTTATGAATTAGAGAAGAAGTTTTATAATATTCAGTACAAAAACAACTTTTCTCTACTTATCCATTCAATATACACTAAGCATACATGCACAGGAAGTTAGAGCAAAATCACTCCCATAATGAAGATAAATTATACTTTAATCTTGTTCTACAACCAACAAGATATTTTTCCCAACAATATCTTCAACTGTGAGCATACTTATTAATTACGAGAACCGATAATTTAATATTGTGTGCATGAGTTAAGACTCGATACACTAAATTTTATTTTACATAACTAAAGGGCACACATATAACAAATGATCTATTTAAAATAATATTTTATTGAATTGAATAAATCAAATAAATAATTATTTCATAAACTGCTCGATTAATAGGATATTCCAACAATACTCTAAATTAATTTGCATAAAATGTGTGTGCGTCCACTTAGTGGGGTACGCAGACCTTACCCCTACCCTAGGGTAGAGAGGCTGTTTCCAAATAGAAACCCGGCATCCTTCCCTCCAAGAACTTCCCACCTTGCTCTTGGGGAGACTCGAAATCACAACCTCTCGGTTGGAAGTAGGTGTTGCTTACCATCAGAGCAACCCCTCTTGTCTTAAAATATAGAACTTAAGTGGTCTTAAAATAATTTAAGAATTTTCAGTTTTATTGGAAAGTTTCCGATAAAAAATATCCAAAGCCCACCTAATTAAAACGACCTTCTACGGGCGAATCATATAAAATGAGATTAGCCTGACCAAAAAAGAGCTTCTGTCCTTGATCCTTCCTCTGCCAGGACTCAAAAATTTCATTCGAGAAATAAACTATATTCGGAAACCCTAATATTTTTCTTCTATATAAATGTTATTGAACCCTTATCATCCCTGACATTTTTTGTGATTAATACTTTTTAATTTGTTTGGAGAATTTCAAATTCCTTGAGAGATGGATATCGAACAAAAGCAAGCGGAGCACATCGACTACTTTGTGAAACAAACATCAGCGCTCAAGGGTTCTGCCCTTAACAACGTTATTAGTGAAGCCACTTCGCATCCCTCACTTTTCGCTTTCTCCGAGATTCTATCTGTTCCCAACGTTGTTGAGGTTGCTGCTTGTTCTTTCTGCTATTGATTTGATTTGATTATATTTTATTTTTCTGATTTGGATTAGTGTCGAATTGTTTGTATTTCTGTATGTTTTTTCTAGGTTTCGTGGTATTTACAGTACACATTGTGTTGTGTTTATGTTATGTTATTGCTTTGGTAATATCTAAAATATGATAGCATTTTTTCTGATAATCTGGGTTTTCATGTCACATTGAATCACTTGCTGGTTTACTGTGTGCTCCCTTTATATCAGTAGAAAATAAAGATCATGTAGTGTCAGAACCTCAAGCAAGTGAATATTGGAATCAAACCCCAGCAGAGACAAAAAACACTAAGTGATTTTGTGGGCAGAGTTATCCCTTACCTGTGTTGGTGGTGGGTGGTAGCAGGTATCAGGTGGATTAGTCTGAGGTACGCGAAAGTTGGTCCAGTGCCGCTGTTATAAAAAAAGTTTTTGAATATTGCAATGAAATGTTTCTAAATAGAGTTAAATGTATAGTGAGAATTCATAAAGCCAACAACAACTAGCTCGTATTTGAGAAAAAATTGGGGATATCCCAAAATAGGAAAGCTTTGTTTAAGCTGGGACAGAAGGGTGAAAGGACAACAATGTTTTGTTAATGAGCTACACACTCTTGGTTAATTAAATGCTGCACATTAAAAATTAAATAGCCTATATGTGTTAGATTATGGGTAAATATAGCTGCAAAGATAGTACTTCATCTTTAGATAAATATTCAAAGTACAGAAGGAATGAAAATCAGGAAATGCAGAGTGGAAGTAAATAGAATCGAGATACTACGAAATTGAACAATTTTAGTAGAGGTTAAGGAAGCAAAGTGGATGCAGTAGATTGTTGAGGAAACAACTTGGATTTGTCCTCCCAATCCCATCAAGTTCAGAGCATTAAGCCCTAAGCATATTGAGATGGGTATTATCCCAGGTTTTGATTCTCTTTAGAGTTCCTTTTATGTCAATTAGATATAAATATGGGAATAAGTGCACCTTGATATACTATTGGCAAGCCGGGTTGGTAACTCTCTGTTGCCTTGTTGCTTTATGTACACTTTAGGATCCCCTTCACATTTGCTGCTAATTTGTTTTTTGTTGGACCTGTATGCAGCTTGAAGGAACTGAAAATTCAATATACCTTGATTTGCTCCGTTTGTTTGCTCATGGAACGTGGAGTGATTACAAAAGTAAGCATACATTTTTACATTTGATTCACTTCTTTTTTTTACCGGGTGGGGTGGGACGGTGAGTAGATGATTGGATGGGATTTTCATGTTTGAGATTTCAACAATGTTCTTTTTATGCTTTTTTATTTTTAAATGAAAAGTTCTTTTTATTGCCTTTATGCCATTTTTTATGTAACTCTTCATCTGCCCGATGTCAGATTAAATGCCTTGAGTTTTATAGTAGGGGAACTTGTACCTTATCAGCTTGAGATATTTTTTGACACTAAAAGGATATGCTTTTTTTTTTCCATATGTATAATATCTTGAAGATTCTTCTAATTATTAAACATCACATTACAATGTTGTATCTCCAAAACTGCTTATATTGCTGGCTGGAAAGTTGATTAGGGCACAACTTAGCTGCCCTTTCTACTGCTGTGATTTTTATTATTATCATGGGTAAGTAACACTGTTACATCCTTAACTATGCCAGTGCTCGTATCACTTACCTTAATGGAAAAAGGTTTAATGATAGTGCTAAATTTCCACTAGAAAGTGGGACTCAGTTTATTTTTCTTAAACTTCTCTTGAGTGACAAGTGTCACATTTTCTCTTTCCCTGTCAAAAGATAGACTATTTTAGCAGTGATTTCCTTCTATTGATCCTAGCGTGAAAGGGATGGAATTTCACATGCAATAAGTGCTAAACATACAAATTAGGGAAAATATCGTTTGCGAATTGCCCATGAACATATTACGGAAGAGGGTTGTCTTGTAAGAGGAAGATGACGTACTCCGGAGTTCTGTATTACATGCATTTCAAATTTGTCAGTTTTAGCATGTATGTGGTTCTATAGGTATTGCTGGCCGTCTTCCTCAGTTGGTGCCTGACCAAGTTCTCAAGTTGAAGCAGCTTACTGTGCTTACACTAGCTGAGACAAGCAAGGTACAGTATATTGAAATGTAATAAACATTTGGCATTGTGATTTATCCTTTGGCGAAAGCGAGCAATTGATGCATCCTTATTAACATCCTTTCTTCAGTTAGTTATTGCTAAAATTTCAGAAATGAAGCTTGTAATGAATGAGAGAAATGTCTTAGCTTTTTGATGCTTGTTTGTTGGAGCTTTTGAATTTTGTTTTTTGGTACCTGATCAAGATAATGGATACAATCTATTTATTGGTAAATTTAAGACATTGACGTTGAATTGAATCAGTATTCTTAAAGTTGTTTGCTTAGGCCTCCCTGAGTTTGAATGAGTTCGTTGTTGCTTCCTTCTTTTTGTTGCTGTGTAACATTTGACTGTTACTTCAACCCACTATGATAAAGTACTTCATTGGTGATGACTCAAATAATGCCAAGTAAATAATGGGATACTTTGTTATATGCCTACTTTTCTCAACGTCAACAGCTATATATCGTACTATTCATGAGATGTTTCCTGTGACTTGCATGATTAGCATATCCCTCAAGTACATTTCTCATAGCGGAATAGAATAAATTTTATGCATTATTTTTTCGAGTCTTTGAAATTCTTTTTGGTGTTTCTTCACTATAACCTGTTCATATATCAAAACCTTTGATGTTCATATTGAGTACTTGTTTGACTTTTGTTTCACTGATGCCGTTTGTTGTTAGTCACTGCCAATAATGACTCCTTTTCGTCTTTCCAGGAGCTTCCATATGATCAACTTATGCAGGAGTTGGATATCACAAATGTGCGTGAACTTGAAGATTTTCTCATAAATGAGTGCATGTATGTGGTGAGTATCAGCTCTCCTCCCTGGATCATTGTGTTATTAATGGAGGTACCATTGTACTTTCCTCTATTGAAAGTGTGTTGGGCTAAAGTTTATTGTTGGAATTTGCTTCTGCGATTGTTCATGTGGTAGTTTTTTGCCTTCTGGATAGAAGTTCAACTTAATCTTTTAATGTGGTTTCTGTTGCATCATAGGTTATTTCTGGCCGTAGTTTTTCCTATTCCTTCTCTTCTTCACTTCTGGGCGGTTTGTGGTTTTTTTTTTTTTTGGGGGGGGGGGGGGCGGCTTTGCAAATAATTGATTTAATGTTTTAGTCTCTTGTTAAAAAATTCACTAACTCCCATCTTTATATATCCATGGATAGGGCATAGTTAGAGGAAAGCTTGATCAGTTGAAAAGATGCTTTGAGGTTAGTACTATGCTTTTCCTGTTTTGCCAACTCTTGGTTGCAATGGGCTGACATAGGGTAATTAACTGTCATCATACAACTATAGGTACAATTTGCTGCAGGGAGGGATCTCAGACCTGGTCAATTGGGGAATATGCTACAAACCTTAACTGACTGGTATGCTTATGTTTTTTTCCCTTCAAAAGGGGTTATGTTTATGCTTTTATCTAGATGGGTCTAATTGTGACGCCATTGTATCTTATCGTATTTTCTGAGTGTGAGTATATTATTTAGTTATTTCTTTGTGGGCTTGGGGCGGTGTACTGATCCTTCCTGTCAAAATTCTGTTGTCCTATTTATACAGCAAACATCTTCTGTCCACAAGAAGCTGGTCTTAAGAGTTGTTGTTGAAGTCCTTTTTCTGTATTTCTCCTCCATGTCTTGATCTCCTGTGCTTCATAATGACTTACTAAGCTGCAATTTGTAAAGACTGACGTTTCTTTCTTTCTTAAAACAAAGCAGTCAGCTAGGCTATAGGAGAGATTTGAGTTACACCTGCTTATGGGATCTTGCCATTTTTCCAGTTTAACTTATAAGAACTTGGCGTTTAATGGAAACATATCTTATGTAATTTCAAGTAGAATTCTTACTTGTCAAAAAAAAAAAAAAGCTGAAGTCTTTAAATTTCTCAAAGCAGGATACAACAACAACAACAACAACTACTACCCAGTATAGTCCCACAAGGTGGGGTCTGGGGAGGGTAATATGTAGACAAGCCTTACCCCTACCCAAAAGGGTAGAGAGGCTGTTTCCAATCGACCCTCGGCTTAGAGAAGGAAAGGGAAAGCATCAACAAAAACAAAAACAAAAGAGCATTAGTAATTCCCGCAGAAATCGCATAAATAGTTATCTAAACATAAGAATTATACATAAAATGGCATGCAATAATATCAAACAGTAGTTACCATAAATAACTACCATAAGGGGGCACAATCCAATGTACGAATCATCTATGAGTCGCCTTGACAAGCCTCACCCAATCTCGGGAAAGGAGTACAAAAAATTCTAGGAGCCCCTATCCTACAACCCTGATACTAGACCTCCAGACTTTTCTATCAAGGGCCATGTCCTCGAAAATATGCATCCTAGCCATGTCATGCCTAATCACCTCTCCCCAATACCTCTTAGGCCTCCCTCTGCCTCTCCTCACGCCAACCACCGCCGGTCGCTCACAACTTCTCACCGGGGCATCAGGACTTCTCCTCCGCACATGCCCGAACCACCCGAGCCTCGCTTCACGCATCTTCTCATCCACCGGGGCCACCCCCACCTTCTCTCGAATAACTTCATTCTTAATCTTATTTAACCTGGTGAGTCCACACATCCACCTGAGCATCCTCATCTCCGCAACCTTCATTCTTTGAACATGAGAGTTCTTCACCGGCTAGCACTCCGGCCCATACAACATGGCAGGTCTAACCACAACTCTATAAAATTTTCCCTTGAGTTTCAGTGGCACTTTCTTGTCACACAGGACTCCCGATGCAAGCCTCCACTTCGACCATCCCGCTCCTATACGATGAGTGACATCCCCGTCAATCTCTCCGTCCCCCTGGATCACCGACCCAAGATATCTGAAACTGTCCCTCTTAGCGATGACCTGAGCTCCAATCATTACGTCCCCTGCCTACTTCGCTCGGCTCGGCGCTAAACTTGCATTCTAGGTATTCAGTCTTAGATCTGCTTATTTTGAAACCCTTAGACTCGAGAGTCTGTCTCCATACTTCTAGCTTCTCATTCACAACGACCCTCGTCTCGTCTATCAATACTATGTCATCAACAAATAGCATGCACCAAGGCACATCCCCCTGAATATGTCGGGTTATAGCATCCATCACCAAGGCAAACAAGAGAGGGCTAAGCGCCGATTCTTGATGGAGCCCCATAACCACCGGGAAATGGTCTGAGTGCTCTGATTTTTGAAAATATTTCAACGCTGGGTACCTAAATAAGATAAATTATGTATATCTATCACCGGGTGAGAAATAAACAAGTAGATGCTATTAGTTGATTGAATAAGCATTTCATGAAGGAATTGTCTTCAATTAATAATTGAAGGGCAGAGAAGCAGTTAGTGAAAAAGTTGAGTTTAGTCACCTTATTTTTTTCATTCTTCTTTATTCTTCATTATTTCTTTTTCCCTTTTTAAGAAAATCAGTGCAGCCTGTTTCTATTTGGTTATGGAGATGCCATTGCTGTTGACCTACATGTTGATGAGCATATGGCATATAGAGATTTAGTTGCTGTTATTTGAAGTTCAGCACTGCTGGTAAAAAACAAGAAAATCTTTTAGGACTATGGGATAGGATATGTAGATTGCAGTATTTCTGGTAAAGCTCTTATATAGTAACTTAGGGGGGAGCTGTTTCCTATCATGGATAGGCAACTAGGGTCCCAGGAAGACATGAGTTTCCAGCGAAGGTTCAGGTTTTTATTGAAGTAGGATTTGATTAAGGAAGATGGGCAGAAAACTTAAAGGCTGAGTTTTGGTTAAGGAAGATGAAAACATGAAGACAGGCTTGAAGACAGAGATTTGATTAACTGTTCATTGGAACCGTTACAATCCGAATACTCATAAGGTAGGGTCAACACCCCTTACCCCCAAACTGTACTTGCAAGTTTCCCCGCAAAAAGCTCTTGTTTTCTTTGACCCACGGGTGTGAATCGGTAGCTGTGAATCGGTAGCTGTGAAACTTGCTCAGGCTTGACAAATGCGTAACTTTTAGCTTTTTTCTGGGGCATAAAAAGAGTTTATGCTGGTCGAGGTAAATGGATCGAGGAATTCATACCTGGTTGAAGGGAAAAGGCAAGGAACTTTTAACTGGCATGGTATGCGAGGAAAGAGATCAGCCTTAGGTCTCTTTACCTAATAGATGTGTCAAAGACCATCTTGTCGCAAACAAGCCCTTCCCTTATGGACCAGGAGTGA
Source organism: Nicotiana noctiflora (assembly GCA_032618575.1). Classification (NCBI taxonomy): domain Eukaryota; kingdom Viridiplantae; phylum Streptophyta; class Magnoliopsida; order Solanales; family Solanaceae; genus Nicotiana; species Nicotiana noctiflora. The sequence continues at coordinate 230,281 of JASVEL010000250.1, forward strand.
AATGCCCTCGATCGATTAAGGGCTAAAAGCCCTAATGAAGACTGAGATTTGAAGAAAAAGTGAAGGTTTTTGGCTTGGGGGTCTTGCCTTTGATCAATTCATCGTCTTATTGCCGGAGCTTGAAATGCAGAAGGTAAGGCAGGCAGCATTGCATATGCTTGTGTGTTAGCTCAAAGATCTTGGCCCCAAACAGGAGGAGGAAAAGGTTGGGCCCTGCTCTCCAGTGCGGAAATGTTGTGGGGTTCTGGGAATTCTGCTCCTTGCTTTTAAATGGTGAAAAGTAGAAAGGTATTCGACTTTTCAAGGGAAGAGCCAATAGTTAAATGTTTGTGGTTGTTGAAAATGTCAAAAGAAAGAAGTGTAGAATGAGGTTTTTGGGGTACTTTAATTTGAGCGGACTTGGGGACATGCAACGAGTCATTATCTTATTGGATCATTTTGCGCCTCCTCTTTGGCTTTTTCTTCTATTTTCTACCAAAATTTCCATGTCTAGCTGTCAAAAAATTGTTAAAGTTCAGATGTATGTTTGGATGAGTCCTTGTGTCTGTTGAATGATTTAGTAGTCAAGAAATTGGATAAGAATGAAATTATGTCTAACATGTGCCCAGGTCATGTTTGATTCAAAGTTGTGCTAAGAGCGGTCAACACAAACTTTCCTAGGTGATGGATCTCTGTCCTCTAGTTTAGGAATATAGACTAGATTTTAACCCATTATTAGTAGCCGTTTTTGACATAGAAGCATATTATTCCTTACCTGTTCTGGTTTTAAGGTTAGTATCCTACGAACCAACCCATTAACAAGTCCATCTTGGACCTCAATTTTGGAAACATCATTTTGCCAACGTTATTCATCATGTCAAGATGATCATACATTTTATTTGAGCTAATAATGAAGGCATCCCGCCAAATTCATGTCAATTTACACAATGGTTATATATACTTGTTTTTTTTTTCTCAATAAGCATATGTATATATATATATATATATATGTGTGTGTGTGTGTGTTCTTGCAACTATGAACAACACAACTTTGGCCATGTAAATAGTAACTGCCGGCTGAAATTATGTGATAATCTGACTTACTGAGTACAGTCCCACTCAGCTTTTTAAGCCATAAATCAAATGTAAATTGGGTCTGTGGAGTTGAGGTATACCACCATAGTAGGCGAGGGATAAGATTATAGGTGTTTGACATTTTTCTGTACAGTGTGGTGTTACTCTGGTGAACCTGGTGTATGCCTCTTACAATGAGGAGGGCCTTGTGAACTGTGAATGTTTTCCATGCAGACTATGACTTAGCCATGATGATTAAAAAAAGCTGCGAAATTTAACTGTAATTTTTCAACCTACTTGCTAATTCATTTCATTTTTTTGATGAAAAACATAGGTTGACTACATCAGACAATCTTCTTATCTCAATTCAAGAGAAAATCAAATGGGCAGATACAATGAGTGAATCTGACAGGAAGCACCGGAAGGAAGTTGAGGAAAGGGTTGACGAAGTGAAGAAGTCACTCTCTTTGAAGGTGAGTCAAGTATTGTGTTTCAAAAGATGAGCTCTGTTAATTCTAAACCGAATATGGGCTTTCCATAATGCACCAGACCATATTGAATGGTGATCGTGCCTTTCATAGGATGGGCTTGGTCAACGTGGGATGTGACATACCTTTCTTTTGGGTAGAGAATGCCTTAGTAGTTCGCTCATTTGAGAGTAGCCCTCATTTCATATTTAAGCACTTCGTTATGTTGAAGACTCATTTTATAATTAAGCACTGGGATATTTTTGTCGATGTGTCTTACTTACTCTGTGGCAGAAGCTACAAACTGTAAGCAGGCCGATGTTGACTTCAGAGGGCATGAGGAGATCTACTCTGAATCTGGTGGAGTGATGGATTATGAGGAAGACCGAGGTCGACCGAAGAGGTAGTAGTAGTTTAATATTCCCGGGATTAAACTTTATAGTCATTTAGCAGCTAGTCATGGTATATTGACCTGTGAGATATGTCATATCAAGTCCTATTATTTGCTAATCCATAAGTGCGGCCAATGGAGTATAGTGTCTTGGCGCGGGGGGACTGCTGGGTCAATTCAGTAAATTCCAATGCCATTGTAAAGATGCTTCAAACCAAAAATTTGGATCTATTGTTTGATGCGAGTTGATTGCTAGAGACCCTGGAAGCCTTTACTTTCAAATTGTAGAATGAGTTTAACATCTATATAATGGCAGTGTAAAAGTATTTTACATTATAAGGTCACCTAATAGATAACATTACAGGTAAGTATCTGTAACTAAAAGTGGAATTAGTAAACCTGGAAAGTAAGGTAGTTAGAATCCACAAAGATTTTTCTCCAATCTCATAAAAAAAGAATCCACAAAGATCTTTTATATTGTTAGTGTATAACTTAAATCTTTATAGAATTCTCTCTCATCTGCTGATCTTTTTACTTGTAAAATTTGCAGGAGACGACACCCTATTGGTTAAGGTGATGGAGTAGGGCTATGTTAGGATGAATTAAAGAGGCTGCATGGCCAGTTTTTTTGTGGATAGCATTCCGACCATAGATGCTTTGTGCTTTAGCGGACGGTTTCACCTCTTTAAAGTTTAACCTGCCGTGAATGGAACTTGTAGACTCAAATATATTTTGTACTGAACTCCATTATTTTCCATCTTGTTTGCCTTTTGAGTTGGTAAGTTCTTCAAATAGGATGATGCGGCTGAAACTTGTGGAGCTGATTTCCATTTACATTCTTATAAGTCTGATATGGTTTCATGATTTTTCCCAAAGTTGCATATTTGACTGCTACGGGATACAGGTAATGCCATATTCATAGGTGGAGGATCTTTTTGCTGTAGATGGATAAAAATTTCCTGAGAATATGTAGTTAAGAGCAGCTGATTTACACTATCTAGTCATCTAATAACTAAAGCAAGATTAGTAACATGAAAAGAAAGTTAGTTTGCTTGCTACAATAGGTTAAGATTCTGATATGTAAATTATTTCTAGTGTCAGTGTATATAAGTTAATCTTCATAATGTGGTATATTATGAGTGACATTGTTGAGGGCTTTGATGGTAGGTTGATGAACTCTATGGTCTAGACTATGACCAAAAAGTAAGAAGGATAAAACGATTAGTCCATCAACATTATAGATTTGTGATAGATGTAATTATAAGTCAGGGGATTGCATTCTTCCGGCCTATATTTTTGAAAGATTCATTCATCATATCATGTTCTTAACGGATATTGTAGTTGGATTTTAATGTTTAATTTAGGAGCGGTTTGGACATAATTTTCCCTTTTTTCTAGAAAATATTTTCAAATTATGTGATTTTCGGAAACAGGCTCTTCCTCGCGTAAATACTATCTTCCCCGCGTAAATACTACCTTCCCCAGACCCAACAAGTGGGATTTTAAAGGGCCGTTGATTTTGTTGTGTGGTTATACGTTCAATTAAATTTTTGATGAGGAGTTTCGAAAAAAATTGAAAGTGAGCTTTTAAATTTGAAAAAGTGGGTCTTACCAATTTTCATGAAAAAATGGTTTTTCCTTGTAAAATTTTAATATTTTTTAAAAGTGAAATGCATATCAAACATACTTTCAAATATAATTTTCCAACTTAACTTTAAAACTGTCTTAATTTTTTTTCTTACAGAATTTATATTTTTTTGTCCAAACCCTCGTGTTATTATACAACTTGCAGTACACAAACATCACAGAAAGCCTGAAAAAGAAAAAGAAATTCCAAGTTTCAAAGGTAACAGTTATTCGTTAAGTATTAGTATGCCAATCAGCAGGCGTTTCTGTATTCATTTTAATATTTATTATTAGTAATATTGTTCTTCGACTATGATGTGGTAGCAGCAGGCAAGTATCTTTACAAGTAGGGAGGATATATAAAATAGTGGTACCAAGATGTTTCATTCATTTAACTACAGATGACTTTGACCAATCTCCTTTTTTATTGACTTTAATTTCTTTGCACGACTCCAAATACACGTTATGGTTTAAGTAAAGAAAATGAAGACGAATGTATGACTGGTAACCATTTTTTTTTCTGGGACAATATTCATTCACTGTCTAACATTTTCTTCTACTTTTTAGTTAATTTTTAATTAGTATTCTCAAACTTCGCATATAAGTATTTATTTGAAAGATACTCTACCTTTCTCTATTTCAGTAAAACACAGAAAGGGGAAAAATCAACTCGTTAGATTCTTAACAATTGATTTCCAATTTAACATAGTATAAAACAGGGACCGAGTTCAATTTATTCCTCTTTAAATAAATGCTTTATAAATTTCACTTGTCATAATCTTGTGGCTTTCAATTTTTTAAATTGACTTTTCTCTACGAATATAATACTTTTATATTTGTTTCGAATCAAAATCTTTAAGTCTCACTTAAATAGTTACCATAATTTTTTTTATTGGTAAAGAAATATTTTTATTTATCATCAAAAAAACTGTACAAAATCGTAGCTTACTAACACAGTTAGCTAACCAAATAATTATTCCACTACTACATGATCTAAGAGAGCTTTTCTTGAATCTAAACGTAAGGACTGTTTTCCTAATTCTAATTGGAGCTCTTACACTACAAACACAAGCAATATCTCTAACTTAATGACTCACTATTTCTATACAATTTTTCGAAGATTTTCATGTTTCTTTTAATCCAAATACTATGGACAAATTCCGTGTATATCATCTTGAAAATCTGTGCAGTTTAAGATCTCCCCTTTGATATGCTAATAATCTCTTGTTGATGTTGTTGCCATCCCACTGTGTTCATTGATCGTCTTTGCGCCCATTGAAGCACTCTATGCCATGATGCTTTAGCAAATTCGCATGAATAAGTTACCATATTGAACATGCATGGTTATTGGCTATCCCACTAAATAAAAAAAACGTCAATCGTTTGGAGAAAAAGAAATAAATCATTTTCTAAGCAACTGTGAGTCGGAAAAGCATAATATTACCAAACTGAAAGTTTTTTGGTTTTAGCTAATTTCGTTTTGAAAGATGTAAGAATAAAATAATTTTAAGCAAGTAATATTTCTTAAAATAATCTTATATAAGTAATATTTCCTAACAAATGTGTATAGTTGTTCGTAATTTATACTCCTTTATACTAAACAAACGATGCCTCGTTCTCCATTCCGAGAGTAAAATACAATAAATCATAAAAAGAAGGAGAAAAAAAAGATTATTGCTCGAAAAAAATAATGGAGCACTTCTTACACATGTTCAAAATAACTACTCTTAGTGATTGGCTTGTAGCTTCCAAGAAATTCCTTTAAGTTACACTCCTTATAATTAAAGGAAAAGACCATGTGTTCCATTAAACAAATAATATTATTCTATCTACATAATTAAAATAGTGGACAGTGTGGTTGCTCTATATAAAATGCAAATGCAAACCCTATCATTCATTCACACTACTGAGCTCTTAAGTTCTTAAATTCATTGTAGCAAAACAAAAAATTCCTTAAAACTCAAAAAAATGTACGAACAAACAACCATCTCCGATTCTGATCTCTCGGTCCTTGAAAACATCGAATTCCATCTTCTAAACGATGATACTGATTTTTCACAAATATTTTCCACGTTAGATCAATGTGTTAGTAAAGCAGAAATTATTAATAGCCCGAACTCGAGTTTTGGTAGCTCTCCAACAGAAGAAATTAGCTGGGGCGATATGTTAACTAGTATCAATAGCCCGTGGGAACGAGTCGATAAGTTGGAGCACAAGGAGAAAGCAAAGGAGAAGCACGTGGTGACGCGTGGTGTGCACGCACCTTGGAACCGGTACAGAGGTGTTAGGCGGAGGCCGTGGGGAAAATTTGCGGCGGAGATAAGAAACCCGGATAGGAAAGGCGCCAGGCTTTGGCTGGGAACTTACGAGACGCCAGAAGATGCAGCATTGGCTTATGACCAAGCCGCTTATAAGATCCGTGGCTCTAAGGCTCGGCTCAACTTCCCTCACTTAATCGGCTCGAATATATCCGAGCCGGTTAGAGTGGCTCCGAGGCGGCGTTGCCTTTCGCCGGAGATTTCATCATCTTCTTTTTCGTTGTCATTTGTTGAAAATGTACCTATAAAGAAGAGAAAATTGGTTGAAAATTGAATTAGAGGCTAAATTTTTAGTAGACGTAGAGGGAAATATTGTTAGGTTAAGTTGTTGTAAAGTTGCTTCTTCGCTCTATATATAAAAGGGCGGAATTAGGATATGGCGCCCATTTCAGATTTAAGTTACAAATACTTTATTTTCTATTTCAGTTTGATTTTAAGCTATGAGAAAAATGATATAGCATCGTGGTATATATTACTTGAACATTAATTAATTATAGCATTTAGATTCTGATGGTATCTAAGTTAAACACAATTTAGTTTTTGTTTATTTTTTATTTTTTTCACCTTATATTAGACATCCACTTTGGATCCTGATTAATCTATACATACCGAAAAATCTCACATTTTGAGGGTAAAACGCGAATCAAACATTGGTTTATGAAGGTACGTCTAAGTGTCTTCTGAACTCTTAGGAGCAATAGTTACCTGTTTCGGGATATATGTATGATTTAATTTTTAATACAAAATAGAGCACATAATTTACATTCAAATTTAACTCGAGAACCAGATACTAGTCTTTCTTTATTCAGTTTTACTGTGAAATTTATTAATCTGAAGTTTCTTTACAGTGAAATGTAGAAGAGGTGAAATAAATGGCATTAGTAATGTGTTTTGTCTCAAAACTATCAACTTTTATTTTGGAATTAAGGGTGTGGTTGATTTGAGATGAAATATTTTATCGAAAAAATGATTTTTAACTGAGAATTTATTAATCTTGCTAGATGAACTTTTAGTATTTGGCTGGGACATAGATGACATGTGTCAACCGTACAACATGCCATTGATGATATGTATATGCAACAACATCAACAACAACGACCCAGTATAATTCCACAAGTGGGGTTTGGAAAGAGTAATGTGTACGCAGTCCTTACCCCTACCCCGAATGACAGAAAGACTGTTTCCAGGAGACCCTCGGCTCAAGAAAGCGACAAGAGGAGATATATTAGACTCATAATAAAATAACATAAAATAATATACATAACATAAAATATCATAGATAACAAAATAACAATAGTATATGAAATCTAGAAAATATGAAAAAGATGAAAGGTATAACAATATCTACCAGATCAAGCCATGCATCAATATCTGACCAGTAGCATCCTATGACTAACTCATAATTGTCTAGTCTCTAGCGCGGTGTAGAAATATTCCCAACTTCCCCTAACCAACAACCTTAATGCTCGACCTCCACAATCCCCGTCAAGGGCCATGTCCTCAGTAATCCTAAGTCGCGTCATGTCTTGCCTGATCACCTGGCCCCAATACTTCTTAGGTCTCCCTCTACCTCTCCTCGTGCCCACCACAGCCAGTCGTTCACACCTCCTCACTCGTGCATCAGAGCTCCCCTCTGAATGTGCCCAAACCATCTGAGCCTTGCTTCCCTCATCTTGTCTTTCATGGGGGCCACACTTACCTTCTCCCGAATAACTTCATTCCTAATCCTATATATCCATCCTTGTATGCCCGCAAATCCACCTCAACATCCTTATGTCTGCTACTTTTATATTTTGGATGTGTGTGTTCTTAACCGGCAAATACTCGGTCCCATATAACATGGCTGACCTAACCACTGCTCTATAAAATTTACCTTTTAGTAACAGTGGCACTTTCTTGTTACACAGAACTCCCGACGCTAACCTCCACTTCAACCAACCCACTCTTATACGGTGTGTGACATCCTCACGATCTCCCCGATCCCCCGAATAACTGACCCAATGTACTTAAAACTACTTCTCCTAGGAATGACTTGAGAGTCGAGCCTCACTTCCCCCTCTCACTTCCGTCGGCACGGCCCCAAATTTACACTCAAGGTATTCCGTCATCGTTCTGCTCAACCTGAAGCCCTTAGACTCAAGTGTATGTCTCCAAACCTCTAGCCTCTCATTGACTCCGCCTCGTGTTTCATCAATTAAAACTATGTCATAAGCAAATAGGATGCACCATATTTATATGATTAAGTAGTATTTGGTGATAGTTTGAGTACTAAAGATTGACGACAATGTCTACTGCTTAAAATTAATATTAAGTAAGATTTGACATATTTATAAGGAAAACCCGAGTTCCATATAAGGAAAATCATTTAATTTAATTCTTCTTTCGTGAAAAGTTAGTCATTGGGGGAAACAATCTTGATAATTACTGTTAGTCCCAATTTTCCTGTTAATTATTCAATCCGATCTTCTCTTTTGTCTTGTTAAATCTGTGGATCGAAAAGATTATTTGTTTGGGAACTATTGTTATGAACCACAATATCCTCCTTGTATTATTACTACGACTGAACATGTTTGTGAAACTGAATTTACTGTCTCCTGTCAGGTTACACAGCAAGAGATGGGATAGTATTTTTTTCTAAGAATCTATGCTTTTTCTTAAAAAACATTAAAATTTCAAAGTCACTATAATCTGCAATTTTCTTTTTCAATCAAAAATCACCAGAAGTAAGATGAGATTCTTTATTTATTTTTAAATTTAAAAGATAGAGTTCTAGCTAACCTGACTCTTCAGTTTTCAGAACTTGCATTTGCAAAATTCACACCATCTTTGAGAAAAAAGCAAAAAAGAACTAAAATGTAGAAATTAACGTAGGTTTTGTATTTCTAAGATTCAATGTCATTATTCAAAAATGTTAATAAATTCAAAATCCTTGTATATTTCTAGTTATCTCTTTTCAATCTAAATCCTTGAAATAAGATATCGAATCGACTTTTTCAAAGGCAAATGCTACAAAAATTATATTTTAGACAACTTTGCCTTACAAAACTTGCATTGCATTTGCTAACTTCCGTACAACTTTTGAGATATAGAAAGCGAAGCTTCCTTTGAGATGGATCTTAAAGAGCTAAGATTATAATACCCAAAAGAAATAAACGTGAAACGTGGGTTTTTTGCCCAAATAAATAAATTACTACAATACATGATCTACATCGACCACTCCTGACCAAAAAAAAAAAAAAAACCAATTAATTGTCAAATAAACATAGGAATTTAATATTCTTGTAAGAAAATATATATTCAAATGAAATAACCATGCCATGCAGGTGCTTCAAATGGAACCTTCACTGGCACTTCCGACAAACATTGTTTAGAATGAATTCCTTTCTTAGTTCCCATCTGTCAAGCACATATATATATATAAATATTGTACGTTCGAAAACCCTAAAATCCACCAAAAGGAAAAAAAAGAAGAGAAAAAATGAATTCAGCTGATCTTTCCCTCCTTGAATCTATACAACATCATCTTCTAAATGATTCTAATATTCCAGAAATCTTTTCAGCTATAGATTCTAATAGCCCTAGTTCAAGTTTTAGCAACTCTCCTTCTACAGAAAACAACTTTTACTATGGTGAATTAACACCATTGATAAACCCTACTTTAGTAGCCACTGAAAAGTCTCATGAATTTGAAGAGACTAATAATAAGGAGACTGTGGCGGCGAATGTGGCAAACGCGCCACAAGATTGGAAGCGGTACAGAGGCGTAAGACGGCGGCCGTGGGGCAAGTTCGCTGCGGAGATAAGGGATCCGAATAAGAAAAATGCAAGATTATGGTTAGGAACATATGAGACACCGGAGGATGCAGCATTGGCTTATGATCAAGCCGCTTTTAAAATTCGTGGCTCGAAAGCACGGCTCAATTTTCCTCACTTAGTTGGCTCAGGCATGCCGGAGCCGGCTAGAGTGAACCCTAGGCGTCGCTCGCACTCGCCGGAGTCGTCATCTGAAAACGGAACACCAAGAAAACTATTTGTGTAACTAGGTTATGTTTGTTTGTATATTTTCTTAGAGAGTAAATTTCTTTTTCTTGCTGAGAGGAGTAAATTTTACTTGTAATGAGAAATACATAAATTAGTTTAAGTCGTTCTAGCTTTTGCTAGAGATCGTAAAATAATCCGTTTTATATGATGAGCTATTCTACTATTTAATCCAATTTTACATATTACAATCTAGGGAGTCAAAATTTTCTTTCATTACAATTTTGAAATTATCCCTGAGATTAAAACTAGATTATCAAATTTTACACCTTCATATCCTTCACTGCTGAGTTCGGAATATCCTCTTGTTATAAGAAAGTGGTCATCGGAATGTCAAGCATTCGAAAGGTGGACACGTGTACAGAGGCGAAGCTAGAAAATTATTTAAGGGTGTTCAAACTTGAACACGAAAAAATAAACGGTTAAGGGTCAGATTTGCTATTCTACTATCATAAATAGGCCTTATTTATCCTCCGTTTACATTTTCAATCAAAAATATCCCTACCGTTATATTTTAGGGTCATATTTATCCTTACACGTTAAAAACTACATCCTTTCTTTTAAAATCCGGCAAAGGGCCAAATATACCCTTCCGCTTTCAAATATTGTTTACTTGTACCCTTCATTATACTATTAAATTTTTTAAAGAATTTTCTTTTTGTAAAACTTAAAAATATTGCTTAAACATACTCGATGACTAGAAGACGACTATCAATCGCGACACAACTTCACTATAAAAATTTTAAAATTAAAAAAAGCTGGAAAAAATGAAAATAGGGGTCGAGGGTATGCCCTTTAGGGATTCTTACAAATGCGACGGATGGCTTAAATACCGGGATTTTTATGCCCGTTGAGGTCTTACAATTTTATCATGCCTATTGAGGTCTTGCAGTTTGTCATGCGTGTTGAGGTCTTACAATTTAGAATATATCTGGTTGTGTTGAGGTTGCCCATTAGAGTCTTACAATTTCGGATAGTTTTAACTACAAAACTATAATTATATATTTAGTGATGAAATATTTTTTTGTAGATAAAAGGTGGTTTTTAGTGACAAAATTACGATTTTATAACTACGAAACACACATAGCGTAAGAGACATTTGACGTCGTCACTAAGTAAACTAAATTTTTAGAGACGAGGTAGTTTCATCGACATTAATGCACCTTTTAGTGACGAAACCATATTATTAAGTACGATTTCTTGGTTCATTTTATGACAAATAAATTTGTCATAAATATTACGTATTTGGGGACGAAAAAGAATTTCATACTTAATACTTTATTATTTGGCAACAAAACACAAAGTTGTCTTTATATGTTATTAGTGACGGTGTTTTAGAGACGAAAGATTGACAAATTACGTCTCAAAAAATCTTTGGCGACGAAAAGTGAATCATAGGTGACAAAATAATTCATCATTGATAATCAAATTTGTTATAGTGAAGTTGTGTCGCGATTGATAGCCGTCTTCTAGTCATCGAGTATGTTTAAGCAATTTTTTTAAGTTTTACAAAAAGAAAATTCTTTAAAAAATTTAATAGTATAATGAAGGGTACAAGTAACCAATATTTGAAAGTAGAAGGGTATATTTGGCCCTTTGCCGGATTTTTAAAAGAAAGGATGTAGTTTTTAACGTGTAAGGATAAATATGACCCTAAAATATAACGGTAGGGATATTTTTGATAGAAAATGTAAACGGAGGATAAATAAGGCCTATTTATGATAATAGAGGGACAAATCACACCCTTAACCGAAAAATAAATGTAAAGCTGCGGGTTTGATCCTACATTTGCATTATTACAAGGGTGTTCAATATGTATTATATATATATATATATATATATAAATTATAATATTTTACCTATATACACGATATTATTTTCGACGAAGGGTGGTCAGTTGACCACCCTTGCTACCATGTAGCTTCGCCCCTGCACGTGTATACGGAGATTCAGTGAATCTTATCCATAGATCGTGGATATCAACATTATGCTGGAACATACTGGCTCGAAACTCAGAACGATAGCTTTTCCTACTATATAGGACGCCCTAACGCTCCAAGGAAGGGCATCGGCAAATAGAAGAAAAATTCTTGAATACAAAGCATCATCTTGTATTAGATTCTTTTTAAACAGCTTTGTAATTCGATCACACCTGCTAATGGGAGATCGCACGGGCTTTCTTATTTATCATTGTTTGTTATTTGCAACTGTCTCGAATTAAATAAATTGCTAGTATAACCCTGGAAAACACAAATTTAGTTATTTATCTCAAACTCAATTTTTGGTCAAACAGTAATTTCTTACAAAACTATTTTTGTACTCCTCCTCAATATGTTCATTCTTTATCAACACTACGCTCCCTTTTAAAATGTCCAATTATACATTTCTAATTTCAAAGTCAAAAAAAATTTTGCATCATCAGATTTAAGGTGAGCGTGACCATTTCAAGATTTCTGGGCCTTCAATGTTATCGCTTGGGCTTTTGCCCAAAAGACATAGGGGATTTGTATTTGTACTTGCCTTTTAGGTCACATTTTAACATGTACTTGCTTTACAAAAGAAATTACAAGCGTACCCACTTAGGGATGGTAAACGGCGCGGGGCGGGGCGGTTGCGGGGCACACCCGCGAAGACTCCAACCCGCCCTGCACTGCCCCACAAAATAAAATTTTCTAATTTTAACCGCCCCCCGCCCCGCGAAAAACCGCCCTGCCCCGCCCCGTATATATATATTTTTAATTTTTTTAATCCGATCTAGTAAATCAAGTAATTTTTTTTGCAATATACTTGTATCCGAGCATTAAAGGACTGGTAAAGCATATACGATTGTATAACATATACCAGATTACTTGTCTTAATTACAAAAGATAAATACATATACGATTGTATAACATATGCCACATGATAACTAAGTAATGCAAATATTTATTCAAACCCATCCATTCTTTGTGGGAACTTGAGATGTTCGATTAGATGTTCATGCAAATTTACATTTTCAATGACCTTCAAACATGTAAGCGAGAAACATAGTAACCATTTGATACTTGAACAATTTGATTTCACAAAGAGAAATAGTTCTATTAGATATGTAATAATTGCCAAGATTCTTCCAACAAAGCAAATATATTCCGTACATGCTATATGTTTGAAATTTCAGATAAATATGATATTTAATTAACTAATTCCCTATCCACGTTAAATTATTGTATACAATGTATATATCAAAATCAAAATTTTAACGGCGGCAACCTTAAATTTTGTAGCAAAATAAATTACATTTGGCCACACAATATATCCCTTTGTGGCTAAAGTACAAAAGATCGCTACAAAGTTGGTTTGTTGTAGCAAAAGAATAAACTCATTAGCTACAAATATAAATTTTTCGTGGCAAAGGTCTTATCAATAGAGCCACATCATAAATTTTTTTTTTATCAGTATGTACTATAGCTTAGTCATGAAATATTAAAGTTTGTAGCTAACTTTTAGTTACACTATACTTTGCTACGGAAAAAAAATATTGTAGCTAAAGTATGTAGCCACGAAATTTTTTATATTTAGCTACGATATACTTCGTAGCTAATTAAGCAGAAGTTGTGAGATATATATATATATATATATATATATATATATATATATATATATATATATATATATATATATATATATATATATATATATATATATATATATATTACTCCAAAAAATTACATGTACATGCAAGAAAATTAATAATTTTAGAAAAAATAATTTTGAACTTATAAATTTCAAAAGTGTTATAGGTAAAATAATAAGAACTAAAGGTTAAACAAATAAATTTATATTATGGATCCACCTCTTTAAAACACTATACTTATATATCCTCCCAAAATCACGTCCTTTGGTGATCACTTCGTTAATTAATTATTTCCATGTGTGGCAGAATAAGGATAATAAATTGATTGATGACGATAGAGATTGGAGAAGTCAAAATCAACGTGAGTCATTGCCAAAAAATAAATTTAAAAAGTAAGTCAGTGTCAATGGATGTTTTACTAATTAAGAAAACTAGTTCACAAGGCAATTATACTAAATGATATTCCCTCGTGCATGGGCTTCCCCATTCTGTGTATTAATATTTTTTCTTTTTTCACATTCTATTTGTTAGTAGTCATTAATTTTTTCGAAAAATACATTTCACTCACAAAGAAGATACTGTATAACACATAACACGTTCCGTTTGTTGATATTATTTTTCATGATGAAAAATAATTTTATTAGACCACAAATGACACAAACAATTACTTTCGCCTTTTTGGATTATGTGATTAAGTTTGAATTGTCATAAAAGTTTAACAAATGTAACACCCTAGCCAATACATGAGAGATACTGTGTGTATAAGCAGATAGATTTTAGATCTAATGACCCGTTTGAAAGTCATGCGGGCCTAGGCCCAAAGCGAACAATAATATTAGTAGGTTGGGTTGTTAAATATAATGTCAGAGTCACTCCGCGTGCAACCTTGAATGGTGGTGGAGCAAACCTTAGCGAGGATGCTGAGCCCCTAAGGGGGGTGTATGTGACTCCCTAGGTGAATCCCATGTCGATAAAATACGGGAGAGAATCTCTCTTAGAGATGCTGAGTATATAAATATATAGGCCTTAGACTCTAGTGATGCATTTTAAAGCTGTGTAGACCTAAGTCCAAAGCGGACAATATCACTAGTGGGCTAGTGTGACGACCCGGCCAGTCATCACGGGAATTACTACCCCGTTACCTTTCATTTATATGTTTCATGTTTCTATATCGTTGGGAGTGATTCTGGTTGAAAATGAGGCAAATAGCCTTTCGAAATGACGCTTGGTTATAAAAAGTCAACATGGAGTTGACTATATAGTTAGAGGGCTCAGAATCGAATTCTGATGATTTGGTTAGTTCCAGGAGGTGATTTGTGACTTAGGGGAGCGATCAGAATTGAATTTGGAGGTCCGGTGGAGAAATTGGTCTGAATTGGCCAAGGTAGAATTTTGGCGAAATCCAAACGGTAGGTGAGATTTTGATCCGGGAGTCGGAATGGAATTCCGACAATTACAGTAGTTTCGTTGGGTAATTTTGGATATGTCTGTAAATTTTCAGGTCATTCGGACGTCGTTTGGTCGGGTTTATGATAGAATATAAGTTTCAGAAGTTTGAGTTGAATCCTAGGCTTGAAACAACTTTAAATTGATGATTCGTGTATTTGAGGGTGTGTTTTTATAATTGGAGCAAGATCGTATGGTAATTTAGAGTAGAATTATATTTTTGGTTGAGGTCCCGGGGGCCCCGGGATGAGTTCGGGAAGTCGAACGGAAGGATTTTTGTGTAACGGAAGCTGCTGTCATAAATTGCAGCAGTATTTCTGCTTCTGCGGATGGGGAACCGCAGAAGCAGAACCGCATGAGCGGAACCGCATGAGTGGAATTTGTCTCGCAGAAGCGAAAATGGAGATGGCTGGGTAGTTCCGCAGAAGCGTATGGAATGGCGCAGGAGCGGGCTTGCTTGTGCGAACCAGAGGCCGCAGAAGCGAAGGCAGGCGGCTGGGAGACAAATCGCAGGAGCGGAGAGGTTTCCGCATAGGCGGTCTCGCAGGTGCGAGACCTGGACCGCAGAAGCGAATTTGGTAGGTTAAGTGGCGGATCGCAGAAGCGACAGGTTTGTCGCAGGAGCGGACTCGTTGGTGCGAGTCTATGTCCGCAGAAGCGGAAATCGCATCAGTAATTAGAAGTCAGAAGGTTAAAAATTTCAGAAAGGTTATAACACGCTAAGGCATCTTCTAAGAGACGATTAAGGGCAATTTTCAGAGGAAATCAAAGGGATTCTTTAGGTAATCATTCATGGACCTAAATTATGTCAATTTCTTGCTAAATTATGGTGTTTATACCTGAAATTGGAAGAAATAGGGTGTATTAATGGAGGTTTTCACCCTAGGCATGGGTTATGAAAAATCATTGATTTGAATGGGCAAACAGAGTTCGAGTTTGATAAAATTTATATGCATGGACTCGTGTTGAGATAAGGATTTCGAATATGTGACTTTCGTAATTTTTCGAGCAGCGTACCGAAAATCGAATTTTGGAAACTTTGTAGTTTTTGGTGTAATTTGAATTTCTTTGACTGGGTAACGTCCCATTGGCTCATTCTAATATTTCTATTGAATTTGATCAGATTCTACGCCTGTAGAGGTTGATTCTCTTGGCAAGGGCATCGCGGATTAGTTGTCAAGCCGAGTCGAGGTGAGTAATGGGTGTGGGTGATGGCTAGCGGGTTCGAAACCCCGGTATACCACTTTGTGATGCTGTATTGCGGCGAGACACGTACTCTCCTGTGAGTGCGGGGTCGAATGAGATTGGGGACTATGGCTTAGTCCGAGCTGATATTACTATATTGTGTTTTTGGCTACTATTGAGCCGGTGAACCTCCTTCTCGGATGGTTGTGTACATTATTGGGCTGTGAGCCAGTTATTGGGATCCTGCGAGGATCGTTATCATTGTCTCTGTGATATTGACATGCTATTTTACTACCAGTCCTGAGCTATTACTGTCATAATGGTTTTCCAAACTCTGGAACTTCTGATATACCGTTTTCTAATGAAAAATGATAAAAAGAGTTTTCAAAAACTAATTTTGAGCCTATGAGGCTGTATTTTCATATTAGCTGACTGGTAGTGGATCGGGCTGCGCACCGCAGCGTATCATGATATTGTGCTTGGGCTGTAGGAGCCCTTCCGGAGTCCGAACCCCCATAGTGAGCACGGGTACCCAAATGGATCGGGCTACGCGCCGTAGCGGTCATATTCATACATTGCATTGCATTTAGCTACACCTGTTAGTTGTTATATTATTTTGCTGGTATTGATGGTGCAGATACTGTCGAGTTGATACTGTTGTAGGGTATTTCGATTATAGCTTTACTTAGTGCTATATTGTGATTTCTTACCTTCGCTGTCTTACCCTTGCTTATTACCACTGAGTCTGGAAGTACTCACTTTACTCCGTGCACCTTGTGTGCATATCCAGGTATGTCACAGCAGCCCTAACCCAGTAGCTGCTCGGAGATACTTTCTAGATAGTCAAGGTAGCTGCCGCGTCCGCAGGACCTGACTCTCCTTCCAACTTACTTTTATTCATGTTGTTATCTATTTTCGCACTTGAGCACTGATGTAGACACTATTACACTTGTATACTCTGTAGAGGCTCATGACTCGTGACCCCGGTCCTTGGGAAGTTGTTACTGTTTTGGGACGTGATCCCCGTACTTGGTTATTCCACTACTGTTGTTCTATCTTTGCTTATGCCTAAAATGGTTAAAAGCGAGCTAATAGCTCCGCGAGTTCTGTTGATTGGTCGGGCTGGCGTAGCAATGTGCTGGGCGCCATCACGATCGGGTTTGGAGTCGTGACAGCTAGGCCGTTACAAGAAAGGACTGAAAGCTTCCAAAATTGGTACACCTCATTGGAAGACACACTGACCATGTGCGCAGATCTTTTACGTTGGACTCGGATTTTATGTCCCTTTCTACTTGTATTCACATTTTGGCTCTCAGTATATGACGAAAAACTGTGTCCTCACAAATTCACACCAGAAATTATAGATGTATATGTATCGAATTGATTCGAATTTATCAAAATTAAATTAAACTAATTATATTAATTTGAACTAGTTTACTTTTGTCGAATTTTTTAGGTTTTTCAGGTTTTTTGTTACTCAAATATTATTTCAATTTTACTTTGTTAAATTTTTTATAAGTAAATATATGTTTAGTAAAAATATAAAAAATTGACAAATATATTATCTAGTAAAATATTCTTATGAGAGAATTTTCTTGGTAACACATAATAGTTATTTTTAGTCATCTAACAATAATGTTTCGTTGATGCACACTTTCAAGGTTAATCGAATTTAGTAATTAAACATAAAAATCAATATGATACCTAAATAATAATGATCACTTCACATCATATTAATAGATCTTAACATATTATCATATGAATATGGAGAACAAAGAGATTGATGCGTTTCGGTAACACTTTATGGGAAAGTGATCATACAACCCATTTTATAAGGTTAATAAATATGGAGCACTTCATATATTATTAAATATTATATCCCGCAAGAGAATTCCAAATATTTTTAGATATTTTTTAAAGAAAATTCTATATAAAATCTTAAAAGTATATATAAAAATTATACATTTATATGTCGGTTTGGTTCAGATTTTTTTTTCACTAAATACCAAATCAAACCAGATCAAATCTAGTCGGATTTTTTAATTAGGATGCTTATTTGATCACTCAACATAATTATAGTATCTGATTTAATTTACTGTTCATCAAATATAATAGTAACACTCATCTGAACATGAATTTCTGTGAAGATTCCAACTGACAATGCAAGTGTAAATTAATCTTCTGAACACGCTTTTGATATGCTTTCATATTTTTGTTTGTAAGGATATAAATAATATTTTTTTACATATGAATTATTGCTAATCGAGAGAGTACGTCGTTTTATGAGAATAAATAATCGATGGCTTGATATGTAGCGATAGAGCCATGTTCGCTTTCATTAGTTTATAAGGATTAGTTGTACTTGTACAGTAGAAAACAAAACATTTAAATATTAGAGCATGAATATGACATTTTTAAAAGTAATCTTTCACCATTATTTTTTAGAAATTAAACTTAAAAGCGTCTATTAATCATTTTGAACTCATACTCCACGTGGCTCATGATATGTTTATCAGTATAATGGCGATGTTTCAATATTTATAAAAGATTCCCCAGCTAGGTTACTTCGTTTAGGGAGAGGGGAGGGATTGCTAAATTTTGGCGATTTATTTACGAGATTGAAATAGATCTATTATACATTTGTTTTGTGATATTTGTAAAAATGTAGCAAAATATTTTTTTTTTTTTGTGGCGGTTTAACCCTTATTATATATTTAATTTTGTGGTGCTTGTTCCCACCACAAAGTATTTGTATTGTGGATGTTTTAATTTTGGCTATTTGGGAAATCATTGCAATTCGATACAATTTGCGTCGACTGTTACTAACTCATGCAATTTTTAGTTTTTCCATTTTTATTTCTTTATAAAATCGAATCACATTGTACATTTTAGTTGTAATTCTTCAAACTGATATAGTTTATGTCAATTTCTAATCCTTGTAATTTTATGTCCTTTCTTCCTCACGTTCTTCCACTAGAAAAATAAGATCCAAAGACAGGTTTTCTATTATCTCCATCTCTTTTGTCTTCGCGCATTTCTTTCTCATTAGTTGTCACTTTTCAATATGAAGGATATTTATTTGGTCTAATAAAATCATTTTTCATCATGAAAAATAATAGAAACAAACGAAATCTGTTTTGTGTTATACAGAACAAATGAATAGGAACGGATAAATATTTTCCGTCCCATGAGTATTTACTAAACTTCCTAAAAATCAGTAATTGACAAAATAAGAGAAAAGGTAACTACATCAGCCATACTCCACCCCAGCCCCCCCAAAAAAAAATTTAAAATATATTTTTCAGTTTTTAATTTTATTATTTATCATTTAAAGGCTCAATATTTTACAAGTTCCAAAATTATGAGTTCGGAAGTTTACGAGTTTAGAAACCGATTCGAAAATACGCGATTTTTGCGTTAAGAAGTAAAACATCACATTAGTTCCTTTAGATTGTGTCAATTTTTAGAGACTTCGGGAAGGGGAGGGGTGGGGGAGGTGGGAGGGGGAGGGGTAGGAGAGTTGCAAAAAAAATATTTTTCTAAAAAAACTATTTTTTACTCTCTAACCAAACATAGAAAATATTTTTCCGGAAAATGTTTTCTACTTACCAACCAAACAAGAGAAAATAAGTGATAAAATCACTTATTTTCCATGAAAACATTTTCTAGGAAAACATTTTCCATGGAAAATATTTTACTTCGTACCAAACACACCCTGAATTGCATTTTCTTTTCCACGCATGCCTCGAAAATATTGAATGTGAACCGTTCATTAATTATTTCTATGAAAAAGACATCCCCATGTGTACATGGAATATACAATTTATTGCTGTTGTTCCAGGATTAAAGAAGTCAAGTGGAATGCGGTTCTTTTTTTAATTAAGCAGGTATTTAGCACGGTTATTTCTGTTTAATAAAAAGAGAATGTCATCACTTGGGTGAAAAAATTGAAAATAGCTACAAATTGTTTGTAGAATAGTTTATAACGAAATCAATCATTGATGTTTAACTTAAAGTATATATAGTTCTATAATTACGGAGTAATTGGGAGAGAATCGCGCAAGATTTGAGCTAAAACGAATAAAAACGGGAAAAAAGCCATTTGGGCGCCACAGGCAGCGCCTCGCGCCACCTGTGGCGCTGAAAACAGCATTGGCAAATCGGGTAGCGCCCTGGTGGGCGCCTGGCACCGGGCTGGGTGCCGTTGACGCTGATTTCATCCTATTTTGCCCGAGAAACGGTTTAGGCCCCAGACATATCCAACACGTATAAAAGGAAGACAAAGCATATTTTTTTGGGGAAGGGGGGAGGAGGGAGGGGGGGGGGGGGAGGACGCACTTGGGAGGGAAAATGCACACACTGAACATCAAGGAGCAAGAACATCTCAGAATTCTTCATCTTTTCTAGTATTTTCAATAAATTAAAACTTATACAATTGTTTGATTACATCATGAGTGGTTGTTTCTTCAATTCTGTGTTAAATTGTTTAATTGTTTGGCCATCAGTTAGGTTCTATTTACTATCTATGTTATGCTTGGAAAAGCCGTGTTTAGAGAATAATTGAAGACATGACGATCTTAACCCTTAGGGATAGCGGATTTGTGGTTAGGATAGGAATATACCCAGTCACCGTGCAAAATTATATATTGTGATCTTAATGCGTTCTTAATATATTGATTTCATAGGAATATAGGCGATAATCTATTAAGAATAGTTGAGTAGTACTTCGGGAGAAGGCTATGAGAGCATTTATTGATTAATTAGCAATCATGAGTGAATTATATGAAGGGGAGAGTTAATTAGAACACAATACGCCCTGGAGTACTTGTCTCTACTGAATACACAACAATCAACTTGTTATTGATAATTTAGTTATTAATTAGAATCGTAGTATCATATAATCATATTATTGGACTTTAATTTTAGCTGGATCGAATAACAAAGTCTAGTAATATAAATATGCGCTATTGACTTCTTCCAAGTGACATTGAAGCGAATCTCAGGGCGACCCTTAATGTCGTATCGTTGAGGAATGGGAGACAACTAGAAGAAGTTCAGTCTAAAAGGAGAAAACAAGTGACTTTTAATGAGAGGAAAACCTCTATAGAATCAACATCAGAAAAAGCTAAGGAGCTAGAAAAGCAGCTGGAGAGGCGGTGGCTGAGCAACCCCCATAATTGGTTGCAAGGCTACCACTTCCATTCCCTCAAAGATTGCAGAAATTAAGAGATAATGCCGCATATAAAAAGTTTCTTGATATCTTGAAGTAGGTGCAAATTAATATTCCATTGGTTGACATCTTACAAGAAGTACCCAAATATGTAAAATACATAAAAGATATTGTGGCAAATAAAAAGAGGCTAACCGAGTTCGAGACTGTGGCACTCACTGAGGAGTACATTTCAAGAATTTAGGGCAAGTGACCTCAGAAATTGAAGGAACCACTTAGTTTCACTATCCAAATCTCCTGTTGGGTGAGCTTTATGTGATCTTGGAGAGAGCATCAATTTGATACCGCTATCTGTGTTCAGACAGTTAGGGTTGGGTGAGCCACACCCAACAACAATTATCTTACAATTAGCTGATCGCTCCCTTGCTTATCCTGAGGGAGTGATTGAAGAGTTGCTTGTTTAAGTGGGTTCTTTCATATTCCCTCCCGATTTCATTATCTTGGATTATGAGACTGATCAGGAAGTCCCATTTATTTTGGGGTGTCCATTCTTAGCCACACACCGAGCTATTGTCGATGTCTGCAAAGGAAAAATGACAATGAGAGTGGGTGATCGAGTGGAGGTCTTTAATGTTTATAGAGCACTCAAGTTACTAGCTCACTATGAAGAGTTATCCATGATCTCTGTGGTGGAGAGTGATGCCACATCGTTACTGCCCTATATGAGCCCTGTAGATCCTGTTGAACGAGTATTTATTGGGGATGTGAAAAATAGTGAAGATGAAATGATGGGAGAAATTGAGCAAGTATTGGATATGTCTTGCAGTTATGTCCAGGGGTTTAGAAAATTTGAAGAGTTGGACAGACCTGTCACTCTGACCCTTCCCAAGCCATCTATTGAAGAAGCTCCGAAGCTAGAACTTAGCCACTTCTAGCGCATCTGCGACATGCTTATTTGGGGAACTCTGAGACATTCCCCGTGATTATTTCATCCAGCTTGACCAACACTCAAGAAGAAAAATTGCTCAGAGTACTCCGCTAGCACAAAAAGGCCATTGGGTGGACTATAGCTGACATCAAGAGTATTAGTCCATCATTTTGCATGCATAAAATCTTTTTAGAGGACGGACACCATCCTAGTGTAGAGAATCAAAGAAGATTAAATCCCATTATGAAAGAGGTGGTGAAAAAGGAAGTAATCAAGTTGCTCGATGCATGTATCATTTTTCCTATTTCTAACAGTAACTGGGTAAGCCCAGTTCAATGTGTGCCAAAAAAGGGAGGAATGACCGTAGTCGAGAATGAGAAGACTGAGCTAATTCCTAGTCGCACTATTACTGGATGGAGAGTCTGGATTGATTATAGAAGGCTCAACAAAGCAACTCGCAAGACTACTTCCGACTTCCATTAATCGACCAAATGCTAGACATGTTAGCCAGGCATGAATATTATTGCTTCCTTGATGGTTATTCAGGATACAATCACATTCTCATATGCCTAGAGGATCAGGAGTAGACCACTTTTACTTGTCCTTATGGCATTTTTGCCTTCAAGCGAATGTCATTTGGTCTTTGTAATGTACCAACCACTTTCCAGAGGTTCATGATGGCTATTTTCACAGGCATGGTCGAAAAATTCTTGGAAGTGTTTATGAATGACTTTTTAGTTTTTGGGTCTTCTTATGATGATTTATTGAGGAATTTAAGCAAGGTGCTGGCCCGTTGTGAAGAAACAAATTTGGTACTGAATTGGGAAAAGTGCCTTTTTATAGTACAATAACGCATCGTATTGGGTTACAGAGTATCTAAGAGCGGCATTGAAGTTGATAATGCAAAGGTAGAAGCGGTTGAAAAATTACCCCCACCTATTTTAGTGAAGGGAGTTCGGATTTTCTTGGGACACGTGGGTTTCTATCGACGCTTCATTAAGGATTTTATGAAAACTTCTACTCCATTATGGAGGCTACTTGAAGAAGATGTAAGTTTCAACTTTGATGATGCTTGCCTCAAGGCATTTGAAGAACTCAAAAAGAAGTTGGTGTCTACTCCCGTTATTGTGCCACCTGATTGGTCTGTACCCTTTGGACTTATGTGTGATGCGAGTGACCTTGCTATTGGGGCAGTGCTAGGCCAGAGGAAGGACAAGGTGTTCTATTCCATCAACTATGAGAGTGAGACCCTTGATGATACACACCTAAATTACACCACAACTGAGAAGGAGTTTTTAGCTATTGTGTGTGCCTTTGAGAAATTCCGGGCATACTTGGTGGGAACGAAAGTCATAGTCCACGCTGATCATACATCAATCAGGTATCTATTTACAAAAAAGAATATAAAACGGATTGATGCGCTGGGTTTTATTGCTGCAGGAGTTTGATGTAGAAACACGAGATCGAAAAGGGACAGAGAACCAAGTAGCTGACCATCTATCAAGGTTGGAAAATCACGATCACGTGGAGGAGAGGGGCCAAATTAAAGAAGTATTTCCTGATGAGCAACTTTTTGCTATAACCCAAGACCCTCCCCCATAGTATGGAGACTATGTGAATTATCTTGTAAGTGGGGTACTTCATCTCGAAATCCAATCTGAAGCTAGAAAGAGGGTATTACATGATGTGAACTTCTACTACTGGGATCAGCCCTATTTGTGCAAGCAATATGCTGATTAGTTGATAAGGAGATGCATTCCTGAAAAAGAGGTAAAACTTGTGTTGTATGATTGTCACGCATCACCTTATGAGGGTCATCATGGATGAGATAGAACAACTGAAAAGGTGCTACAATCCAGTCTCTTTTGGCCGACTTTATTCAAGGATGCTCGTGCATACGTTAAGAAGTGTGACCAATGTCAGAGAACGGAAACAATCACAAGGAGGGAATAAGATGCCTTTAAATAACATTCTAGAAGTTGAGCTTTTTGATGCGTGGGGGATTAGATTTTATGAGGCCCTTTCCACCGTCCAGAGAAAATAAATACATTTTGCTACCAGTTGACTACGTATCAAAATGGGTGAAGGCGATTGCTTTAGCAACAAATGATGTCATGGTGGTAGCTGACTTTGTAAAAAAGAACATATTCTCGAAACTTGGGACTCCATGTGCCCTAATTAGTGATGAGGGCACTCAATTTTGCAATTGATTGTTGAATAACCTTCTAGCGAAATATGGAGTTCGCCAGAGAGTTGGTATAATATATCATCCTCAAACAAGTGCGCAAGCTGAGGTGTCAAATAGAGAAATCAAGCAAATATTAGAGAAGACGGTAAGTGTGAATAGGAAGAATTGGGATGCAAAGTTAGATAATGCCTTATGAGTGTATAGGACTGCATATAAAACGCCAATTGGAGCGTTG
Organism: Nicotiana noctiflora; assembly: GCA_032618575.1. Classification (NCBI taxonomy): domain Eukaryota; kingdom Viridiplantae; phylum Streptophyta; class Magnoliopsida; order Solanales; family Solanaceae; genus Nicotiana; species Nicotiana noctiflora. The sequence continues at coordinate 254,939 of JASVEL010000250.1, forward strand.
GCTTACAAGCTGGTTTATGGGAAGGCATGTCACTTGCCCGTTGAACTGGAACACAAGAATACTGAGCCATTAAGAAGCTGAACATGGAATTTGAGGCTGCAGGCGAGAAAAGACTTATGCAGTTGAATGTGTTAGATGAGTTCAGGCTGCACTCTTATGAAAATGCTAAGCTATATAAAAAAAGACAAAAAGATGACATGACAAGCATATCAAGCCGAGTTAGTTCGAGCCAAGCCAACATGTATTATTATTCAATTATAGGCTACGACTGTTCCCTAGAAAGATAAAATCGAGATGGTCAGGTCCTTTTGAGGTGGTGAGAGTTACTCCTTATAGTGCAATCGAGTTACGAACTTTAAATGGTGAGAGGAAATTCTTGGTGAATGGTCATAGAGTCAAGCATTATTAGGGAGGAATGATTAATAGTGAGAAGACCAAGGTTGTACTCGCTGATGGGTAAACAAGAATCTACATTGTGCTGCGACGTTAAATCATGCGCTTGTTGGGAGACAACCCAATTTTGATTGCTTTCCTAGTTTAACTTCTTAATTTTTCTTTTAGAGTAGGTAAAATAGTGCATTTTCTTTATAGGTGGAGAAATTTTAGATGTAATGGTGTAGGATGTGCAAATTGGGTATATATAAGGCTTGAGAAATAAGGATATTTTAAAAAAAATATTCTCACAAACAGTGCCTAGCACTGCTTGGGGCACCAGAAACAGTATCGGTTAAATACCCCAGCGCCAGGCAGGGTGCGAGCCGCCAAGCTGGGGGGTTCTAGGTAAGTTTTTATTAATTTTTTTTATTTCATTATTCATTGTATTCTTAATCCGTACCCATTTACCCTTACCCGAAATACCCATTTACACTAATACTATAACCCAATCCTAACCTCCATACCCTTTTCCAAAATCCACGCAAACAAAAAACAACCCCAATTAAATACTTGAAGAAGCATAAAAAAACTAAAAAATGCCACTTCTTCTGCCTGCTTCCTCTTATCAACCTCACGATAATTTCCATCAATATTTCTTTCTCTGTTACACCCCTTCTCCAGTTATGTTCTTCTTCTGTTCTATTTCTTGTTGTGTTTTAACTAGTATATAACATAATTACATTCCCAATATCTTTTCCTATGAAGTTCTTATGAAATTTTTTATGGTGGGTGATATTGGTTGGTCAAAAATTGTGTGGTTCTTGTGTATACGACCTAGTAAACTAGAATTTCCTCTACTTCGTTCAAATTTGGGAGGGCCACCATGTTCCACCATTGTCAAATTCGAAGAACACACCTCATGCCCACGGTGTGGTTGTTTAAATGCTTGAATGAGTATTTTTGGTGCACCGGTGAAGTCTGAGCAATTGTATGGAATTGTGTATGCATTTGTGCTAAGTGTGGGGTGTATAGGGATACTTTTACATGCTAGGTGCGTGTCCTTGATGCAATACATATTCCTACACCATTGATCTTATATGTTGTATGTTGTAGAATCTTGTAGGTTCGCCTAATTTACTATAGTCTAGTAGTTGTGAAATGTGCATACCATATGCCTTTTGCTTACATTATTGTGAATTCGCGTTGCCATGATTAGTCATTATTGTGTATCATGGGGAAGTCTTGAGTACCCATAGCTTTAAGGTGCAACACTTATACATGGTGGATGAAAACGTTTGACATAATGTACATTGTGCTTTCGATATTAAGTCATTTCATGACTTGCACGATAACCTTAGGCATATTTCTTAAACCATTCTAACATTCATGTTTAATCATGTTGCAGGATACCATGGATCGTGATGGATCTAGCAAAGGAAAAGGCATTGGAAAGTCATCTATCACTTCTCCTGTGCCTAAAAAGCGCATACAGGGAGAAAACTCTTCACGACAATCCAAAGGAAAACAAGTCACAGAGGGATCTCAGCAGGCACCATTAAGGTAGAGGCCTCATTTGGATTTGGTCAATAATGCAGCTATTGCATGGCACATGGACTTTTTGCCATTTTGTCGGTACATTTCTTATATAGGAATTAACACCACGACCTTAGAAAGAAACTTCCCAGAGATACTTGATAGGCTGCAAACTTTAAATATGCAGAAGTTCTTAGAATGCCCAGGGCCTGCAAACATGAGCATGGTGTGAGAGCTGTATACTAACTGGAATTACACAAGAGACACTTCACGTGTACGAGATAAGGATGTGACGATGGATAGGTAGTCTTTGTGTGACTATTTGGGGGTCGAGAATGCTGACCCAAGGGAACTCCAATGCTTTATCAGATGCCCGGCGTATGAGTGGATACGTGCAAATCCTTATGCTGTGGATTCATATGCCAAATGGATAAGAAATCAAGGAAACACTCACCTCTCTACGGTGCGCTCAAACTTCAACAAAGCTGCCTAGGTGTGACAGAATTTTGTGCAAGCGAGAGTCATGCCGGCGGAGCACAACAGTGACTGCACTCGAGCTAGAGTGTGTATCATCTTCTCCTTGATGACCGACCGACCCATTAATTTGTCTTCAGTTATGCTCAGTGAGATGACCCGTATGAGATTCGAGTGACAAATTCATCGGTTCTTCTTCGGAAACTTACTCAGTATATGCTATTTCGAGGAGTGCCAGAGTACCCCAGACATAATAAGGTGGTGGAGGCTCCGTCAGGGCCTATGGACATCACATCTGTGGTGGAGGCATCGTCAAAACTCACCCCCATGGACCAAATAGAGCGAGAGTGGAACTTTAACAGGTACATTTATAACTCGTTGAACTTACTCATGAGTAGCGCTGGCATTACTGACGAGGAGCGTATGCATTTGCGCGATGACTTGTCCAGCATGTCCAAGGAGATGTTTGGGATTGCACCTAGTAGCCCTGTTCACTCGTTGGAGGATGTCAACTCTGTCAAAGGCTCATATACTTAGGATGAGGATGGAAATGGTGCTACGGGGCGCATGACTTTGGTGCCACTTGGACCGGATGATGATGACCCCAAAGCTGCTGGGAAAGGTAGACTCTGACTGACAAGTAGTTTTTTCTTTTCACCCTACTCTATTTTTCTTTTTTACTTGCATCGAGGGTTATGCATGGTATAAGTGAGGGGTGGGAGGAATACTACCTGTGCTATAGTTGTATATTTTGTATCAATTTGTTTTGATTTGTTTCTTTCAGTAGTTCTAGTGTAGTTAGTCAAGTGTAGTATTAGTTTCTTTATATGAACAAAAATAGCATCAAATACAAAAGATTTTTTTTTTTGGAAAAAGCTCAGACTTTTCCCAATGATGTATCTTTTGGACAATTTTTTTGAGGGATAAAATTCCGATTTAAAAACACCAAAAACTTATTTTTTAGAATATCTAGGTAGTATTCCTTGGTTTTTCTTTAGGCACTGATTCTTTTCCAAGGATGTAGCTCGAACCAGGAACTTTATTTTCTTTTTATGAGTAGTTTAGGAAGAAACTAAGTCGTTTTGAAATACTCGTTGACATGGTTGATGCTGGCACATTAGGCTATGACATACACTCTGTTTTTCCTTATATTTGGTTTGATATGTGAATCCTAAGTAAAGTAATACCCTGTTTCGTAACACCTTCCCTCAATTATTTGACTCGTATGCAATGTAGTGCAAAGTTGCTTAAAGTGCTCATTTGATTGTGATTGCTTTACTTGAGAGTTGAACAGAACTGTTATTGAGTCATGTGCAACATGTGTGTGAGGATTTGCGATTTTCTATGCTATCCTGTGTAGTCTAAAACTTGCCCCTTGTGTTAATTGAAGAGAAATTGTAAGTTGTGCTAATCTAGGAGACGACGTAGGCATTTTTTTGCTTGATCATGGATGTACTTGTCACACAAAAATAAAATTTTCCGGTTCTAACCCCTTTGAGCCTATAGACCTTTCTTTTGGCACCTACATTACAAGCCATCCCCCATTTTATTTTTAATTTAATATTGATTGAACCTTTAACTCCTAAGGCACTTATTCGCTAAAAGAAGTAAGGTTAGAAATTGGGGAGCATCGTATAAGTGGAACTATGGATGGGCACGTTGGTGTACTAAACTTGAAATCAAAGGTCACTAGCCGATGAACTTTTTTGTATGGAGCGTGTGAAAAAAAGAGAGAAAGAAAGATAGTGAAAGTATGTATAAAAATAAACATTTCCAATTTTTATTGATTTATACTGGTGAAAAATAGAGAAGTGTTTAATTGAAAAGAAGGCTATGCTGTATGTGGCAAGTGAGCTGGTTGAGAAGAATATGAGCTTGAATTATAAATATAGTGTATTAAAGTGCTTAGGAGGGTGATTCATTATTTCTAAATATATCTTACCCGTCTCTTAGCCTACATTACGACCTTAAAAGTCCTAATTGATTCTAGATTTGGCTAGCTTAAATTAGTAGAGATATACACCACGGGCAAGCTTATGGTATGACCACGAGATGCATACGAATTCTTTGTAAGAGTGGGCAAATTTTGTTCATATTGTGTGATGTCCTTAATCTATATTCGAAAGCATATTTGAATGTGTGGACAAATTTATATTAACTCTTTTGTTTGTTGGCGAGGGAACATGATTTTCATGAATGATTAGTAATGATGTGAACTTTCTTGTGGGGTAAGTGCATGAATTGAGGGTTCTTAGTGGTTGCAAGTCGACTTTTGAGGTTGGGTGGTGGCGAATAGGTTGTTGGAATTTATTGAATTGAAATATTATTCTTGGGTATGCTTAAACGGGAAGAATGTGATTTACTGTGTGTTCATGCTTGTGTGTTGGTATTGATCGTGATCAAGAGTATAGTGTGTGGTTAAAGTTAAGGTGCTCCTCTATGATTGAACTTTATACATAGTTGGGGGTTTATTAGATAGTCCCTTTGCTCATGGACGAGCAAGAGTCTAAGTGTGATGTGTTGATGTTTAGCTTAAAGTATATATATTTTTATATATATCGCCTCATATTTTACTTTTGTTTCATAATTTTGGGATGTTAAATGCTATGATCTACATTAATTTGAAGTGTTTTTGCTTGGAGGAATGACTCGGAAGAAACTGGGGGCAAAACGCGTAAGATTTTTGAGCTAAAACGAACAAAACTTGGAAAAATGCCATTTGGGCACCACAGGCCACATGTGGCGCTGAAAATAATGTTGGCAAATTGGGCAGTGCCCTGGTTTTGTTCGTTTTAGCTCAAATCTTGCGCATTTCACTCTAATTGCTCCTGAATCATAAAAATTGTTATTCCATCCTGCTAAAAATAAAGTCTAATAATATGATTATATGATACTACGATTCTAATTAATAACTAAATTGTCAAGTAACGAGTTGATTGGTTTGTATTCAGTAGAGACCAGTGTTCCAGGGTTATGATCGATTCACCATTCGTATTGTGTTCTAATTAACTCTTTCCTTCATATAATTCACTCATGGTTGCTACTTAATTGTTAAATACTTTCATTGCTTTCTCCCAAGTACTACTCACATATTCTCAATAAATTAACACATATATTCCTATAAAATCAATCTATTAAGAATGCATTAAGATCACGATATTTAATTAATCATATTGACTAGGTATATTGCTATTCTAACCACAAATCCACTCCTCCTAAGGGTTAAGATCGTGCTCTCTTCAATTATTCTCTAATCTAAACACGACTTTCCCAAGCATAGCATAGATAGTAAATAGAACCTAACTGCTGGCCAGACAATTAAGCTATTAAACACAAAATTGAAGAAACAACCATATATTGGTGGTTTATAACTGAGGTCAAGCTAATATCAAACAACAATATTCATGGCTAAATCACTACCCCAGAGCAATGGGTGTTTAGCCACTCATAATGTAATCAAACAATTGCATACATTTTGATTTATTGAAAATACTAGAAAAGATGAAGAATTCTGAGATATTCTTGCTCCTTGATGTTTCTTGTGTGTATTTTTCCTCCAAAATGCACCCCCCCCCAAAAAAAAATAGGCTTAGTCTTCCTTTTATACGTATTGGAGAGGTCTAAGGCCGAATAAACCGTGTTCCAAGAAAAATAGGATGAAATCCACGTTAACGGTGCCCACCAGGGTGCTGCCCAATTTGGCAACACTATTTTCAGTGCCACAGGTGGCGCCAGGCACTGCATGTGGCGCCCAAATGGCATTTTTTCTGATTTTCTTTGTTTTAGCTCAGATCTTGCGCGTTTCGCCCCTAATTGCTCCCGAATCATTTCTACAAGTAGAAATGCTTCAAAAATTAATATAAATTATAGCATTTAATATCCCAAAATCATGAAATAAAAGTAAAATATGAGGTGATATACATAGACATATATATATTTTAAGGTAAATATCAACACCACACACTTAGACTCTTGCTCATCCTCGAGCAATGCGACTATCCAATAAACCCCCACTATGTACAAAGTTCAATCATTGAGGAGCACCTTAACTTTTAACCACACACTATACTCTTGACTATGATCAATACCGGCACACAAGCATGAACACACAAAAATTCACATTCTTCCCATTTAGGAATACCCAAGTATAATATTTCAATTCAGTAAATTCCAACAACCTATTTGTCACCACCCAACCTCAAAAATCGACTTGCAACCACTAAGAACCCTCCATTCATGCACTTACCCAATAAGAAAGTTTACAACATTACCAATCATTTATTAGATCATGTGCCTTCACCAACAAAAAAAGAGTGAATATAAATTGGTCCGCAGATTCAAATATGCTTTTGAATATAGATTAAGGACATCACACAATTTGAACAAAATTCGATCACTTTCCCAAAGAATTCATATGCATCCCGTGGTCATACCTGTCACGCCCCAAATCGAGGGACATGACCGGCGCCTGACTGGGTAGCCCCAGCCAAGCGGACCTGGGTGCCTTTCTATCCCACGCATTACCTCTGTGTTGTTTATTACTCATAAGCCAGAGATCTTACCAATTATAACTGAATTCACATTGTACAAACATAACCACACGATTAATTCATTAACAAGTTTATAATTTTTACAATGCCCGGCATAATATATACATAAGACTGAAATCCCACAGTTTACATGTCTGCGGAGCTTCTAGGATACAAGGACGATGCAATACTTGCCGGTAACAAGGCTCCGGCAATACCTTACACAAAATAAAAATAAAGTCTAAACAGGAGTGGCATGAGACACCAAAGTGGAAGATGAAGGAAACCAATAAGACAACCAAGTTACAATGTTTCTATATTCGAGAGTACCCATATCATTATGTTCAACAATTTACTACAATTCATGTGTTTCATTTCTTTCCTCAAGAAACCATGTATGACATCACAACAATTGTTCTCAATTCTTTACCAATTTGAATTCCCTTTTCATATTCCATATCACACCACACATAGTTCAACATCAATTGAATACTCAACAACAAAATCAAGGAATTACACACAATCTCTCAAATTAACACATGCCAAACGAATTGCACACATAAGGGCGATTTCACAAAAATCAAAGTTAGCCATACATACCTCGATTGAGCTTTCCTTAAGTTACTACAACACTCTAAAAACTCTAGCAATTCCAATCTACTGTGAGACATAACAAAATTAAACATATATTATAAAGATATTCATGAAACTAGCTCATTTGAGCATTTTATCAAATACTAGTTTGGCATCTTGATTTCAAATCCCCTTTTCAAGAATTTCTTCACTCCCTAACCCAATCTTTACTTATTTATGTTAAAAAATCTTCCCACAAACTTAAGTTGTACATGAATGTATACACAATACTAATATACCCAAGAATCATACCTCAATAACTCATCTTATACACCAAACTCGAAATTAAACCCTAGGGTATATAATATTACCTCTTAGATGAAGATCTTGTGATTGGGTTCATTGATTCCTGAATATTGAAGCAAGGTTTGGATGATTTAAATGTTGGGTTCCTCCTTATCTCTCTAAAATGTTCTCACCTCTCTCTAACATCAGTGTAAAATGACCCCAAAATGAACCCCTAAGCCTATATATTGAAATGGGGTCAGATTATAAAAATTAGAAAATTTACCCTTCGTTGACAGCTCTGCTATAGCAGTACGCACCGCAGATTGGCTATGCGGGCCGCAAATGCGTCGCAAAATTCGTTGCCCAAAACTGGGCTGTTCTATGTCATTCTGCAACCATTCTGCGATAGCAGAATGGTTTCTGCGGCCCGCAGAGTGAAATCTGCGATCGCAGATTTCACACCGACTCGCATGTTTCGAGCTTTTGGTAATTTGATCATAACTTTGTGTAGGAATGTCCAAATGACGAACGATTTAAAGCGTTGGAAACTAGAATTAAAGGGATTTAATTTGATAAGCTATTCACTACATAAAACCTTATACATAATTATCTATTATTGGTTAAAGTGGAGCCTTGTGTGAATCCATTTGGAATTTTGGCCTATTTCGAAAATTTTCCCATTTGGCTTACACTTGGGCTTCCATTTGGACCTCATATCACTTACCATAAGACTCATACTCATATTTATCAAGTCTAATTGATGTCCATAATGTCCATAGCACATAAAATATAATAATTATTCTACGTGGCACCACCGAATCCTATATTACTTAGCAAAATTTTTTGGGGCCTTAGATTCTCCCCCCCTAGGATTATTCGTCCTCGAATGAGGAGTATAGTCATTCCCAAACACTTTAACATCACACATCTCTTTCTAACATACCTCTAGTCTCAAAATTTTCACTAACTCATAAATTATTCAAAAATTTCGGTAGAGTTTCCTTTGTAACTAGGCCTATCCACCTGCAAGAGAATCACCAAAATCGTCTTAACCACACATCCATAACTGTACATAGCACCACAATGTATATATCCACTGTACAATTTATACTCCACTGGATATTGCAATTCATGATAACCACAATAACCCACAATTCCATAACTTGGCATCATACCATCAAGGATGTCAGTTCGTAGTAAACAAACAATCATGTGTTCATAATAGTCCTTACCAGCCATTAATATAATCACAAAGGTGTTCATCAACATGAATATAATTTCATTTCAATCAACAGTCCATATGAAGTCAAGCCATCATGAGTCTTGCTAGTTGTGCATCATGATCATATAGTTCAATCAAGTCAATTTGTAACCACATTTTTTTATCACTATCTTCTTAGACATAAGCATATGGAAACACAAAGTACATGAGGAATAGTTACGGGGAATATCATACACCTATTGCAACCTAATGTGTAATACAATCATGTTACCTTTATTATCAACTCAAATAATATTTTCAGGGGTACACTCACACAAAACCCTTGATGACCCTTAATAGTTACCCTAAGATGTGATACCATAAACTGACTATAACTTTATCTATCCAATATATATGTGATCACACTATGAAGCTTTATCTTTGACTTGTCTGAACTTACAATACCCAATGGATCTAATACAACGAGGAACAACATAGTTCAAGATCAGGCTGGAGTTCTTCAGGAATCCATTAATGCACTGAGTAGAGTACTTTATGAGGTCATATACTAAGAGACAAAAAAATGTTACTACAAACAATACTGACATGGTTAATCACTGTGACTACCTCAATTAATACACAAATGAGGCATAAGAGTAAGTAGTACATGGGAAATAGGAATCATTAAGGAGGAATACTCAAGTACATGAACCACTAATTTTCTAGAATGTAGGGAAAATCCGTTGACCCCGAATAACAATACTCTTACACCTTGGATGTGATATGGGATTCAAAATACACGATGTTGAATTACACTCTTAACATTACTTAACGCACAGAATCTATGTGTAACGACCCGGCCTGTCGTTAGGGGAATTTACCACCCCGTCATGTTGCAATTACATGTTTTATGCTTTTATATCAGTGTTAAAGCCTATCGGGTGAGTTAGGAGTGAATTGAATTGAAAATGAAGCAAATAGCATGTTTGAAGGAAGTTTGAATATGGAAAGTTAACCTAGAGTTGACTATCGAGTTAGAGTGCTTGGAATCAGATTCTGATGATTCGACTAGTTTTGGGAGATCATTTATGACTTAGGAGAGCAATCGGAATTGAATTTGGAGGTCCGGTGTAGTTTTAGGCTTGAATTGGCTAAGGTTGAATTTTGGCGAAATCCGAACGGTAGGTGAGATTTTGATCCGGGAGTCGGAATGGAATTCCGACAGTTGCAGTAGCTCCGTTAGGTGATTTTGGATGTGCCTGCAAAATTTCAGGTCGTTCGGACGTCGTTTGATCGGGTTTTGGATTGAATGTTAGTTTTGAAAGTTTTGAAGAAACTTAGGCTTGAATCCGTGTGTAATTGGTAATTTTGATGTTTAGGATGGTGTTTTTATGATTGGAACAAGTTCGTATCGTGTATTGGAGTATGTTGGTGGTTTTTGTTGGGGTCCCCGGGGCCTCGGGAGGATTTCGGACCATCAATCGGGCATTTTGAACTTGGAAAAGGCCTGCTGTAAATTGCAGGTTACTGCCCAGGCATTAAGCCTTCGCGTTCACGTGGCATGGGCCACGTTCGCGAAGGCCAGGTGGATCAAAGCATCACATTCGCGAGCAGGGATGTCGCGTTCGCGTAGGCAAGGTAAGGTAAAGCTTCGTGTTCGTGCGACTGGGAGTCGCGATCGCGTAGAAGGAAAGGGGAGAGCATCGCGTTCGCGTGGGAGTGTACGCGTTCGCGTAGATGAAGAACCCGGCGGCTGGGAGATTGTACATCGCGAACGCATGGTGGAGCGTCGCATTCGCGAAGGGTAAACTGGAGCTGAGTATCGCGAACACGTGAAGACCATCGCGAACGCGTAGAACAAATTGGTCTGGCAGTGAAATTAAAATCACAGAACAGAGGGCTCACGGGTTCATATACCCAAAACATAATTTTTGAGCCCTAGAGAGAAGAAATCACGGGAAAACGCTGGGAAATCATCGGGTATTCATCGGAGGTAAGTTTCTTGACTCAAAAACATCACTTTATGGTAGAATTAACATCAATCTTCATGAATTTGGGTAGAAATTGTGAAGGATTGTGGCCTAGATATTGAAAACGAAAATTTGGGTTTTGAAAGGCCAATCGAACTACGATTTTGGTAAATTTTATATGTATGGACTCGTGGCGAGACGAGGGTTCTGGAAATATGAGTTTCGAAATTTTTCGAGATGTGGGCCCGGGGCTCTGGTTTCGCAAATTTCGTGATTTTTAATATTTTTCGAGTTCTTTAGATTGGGTTATGTTCCATTAGCCTATTTTGATATATTTGTACTGATTTTGGCTAGTTTGGACGTGCGTGGATGCCGGTTCGAGGAGCTAAGGCGTCGCGGGCATGAGTTTTCGTCGGTTCGAGGTGGGTAATTCTTGTAAATGATGTCCGGAGGGTTAGTAAACCCCGGACTTGCACATCTTAGTGCTGTGTTGCGGTGACTTGCACGCCGGATAACGGGCGTGGGGTAGAGCACCATTGGGGATCGTGACTTGGTCCGTCCCGCGTAATAAATAATAACACCTAATTGTTAAAATGAATTGGACTAATTATCACGTTTGGGCTTCGTGCCAATTATTTGAATCCTTCAAGGATTGGTATCATTGTTTTGATAACACTGAGCATATTTTATTCTAAATTTAAGGTTTAAAATGGAATTATTGCTATTCAGCATTTTTATAAGGTTATGAAAAACTTGAACAAGGTCTTAATAATATTTTTTTGCTGTGAGCTAATATGATATTGTTGCCGTAGGACTTTCTTGATTATTTGTTAGACTGATTGGGGCCGAGGGCCATATGTTAGGGCATGACATTCATGTGATCATATGCATACACATGCATGGATCGGACTGCACGCCGCAGTGGTATATGGATCGGGCTGCGTGCCGCAGCAGGTGTGATATTGATATTGTGCTTGGGCTGCAGGAGCCCTTCCGGAGTCTGGACACCCCCAGTGAGCACGGGTACCCAAAAGGATCGGGCTACACGCCGTAGCAGTCATATGCATTGCATAGCATACATACATTGGTTTACGTGCACTACGTGGCATAACATTTTAGCACTCATACTTTACTGGCACATGTGCATTTGTTGCTTTATTGACCAGATCTCCTGGTATAAATTGTTAAGGAGTGCTGAGCCCGAGAGGCTGATTTGAGTGCTGACTTGCACCGCTTGAGATTCTCCCAGGTATTGGTATGTTATAATGAAAGAAAGTAGCTAAAAATTGAGATTTCTAAATAATCTACTCACATATGCTGAAAAGGAATAAAATGATAGTATTTTAAAGTTTTATGATAGTTCTGTATTGTGTAGCAAGAGATAGTGCCTTGCATGGTTTTCTTCCCTTCAACATTATTTACTTTTATTACCGCTGAGTTGGAAGTACTCACACCCGACTCCCTGCACCTTGTGTGCAGATCCAGGTACATTACAGCAGAGCTGATTCCATTGCGGCTCGGGAGTGCTTTTGGACGGTCGAGGTAGCTGCCAGCGTTCGCAGGACCTGATTCTCCAGTTTGTCTATATTTTGTTCTGATCACCCCACACTTGTGCGCAGTTATATTCACTATTTACACTTGTATATTCCGTAGAGGCTCATGACTCTTGACCCTTCGGTCTATGGGAGTTGGCACTTGTTGGGACTTGGTTCCCTGTTTTTAATATGTATCTATCACTGTTGAATTATTTTTGTATGCTTAAATTGGATAAAGTGAGCTTATGGCTCCGTGATTGTTGTTAATTGGTCAGGCTGGCTTAGCAATGTGCTGGGCGCCATCACGACCGGATTTGGGGTCGTGACAAGTTGGTATCAGAGCCTAGGTTTACTAGGCCTCGTGAGTCTTGAGCCGGTTAGTAGAGTCTTGTGGATCGGTATGGGGACGCCTGTACTTATCCTCGGGAGGCTGCGAACCTTTAGGAAACACTTCACATTTCTTGGAATTCTTATCGTGCGCACTTGATTCGACTTGAGATATAATTTTTGAAATTCCTTCCACACGTCTGTGTACGCATCGAGCGCTCAGTAATATAATTGACTTATGGCTTGCAATTCCCCGATCGAGGGGCGAGATATAATCTCCATGAGTTCATGTTGGGCCAGTCGGGAGGACTTGAGGCCGGATCCTTGTCTATGGCTTGAGCACCGAGGTATTAATTTTGCGAGTCGGTATTATGAAGTTCATACGATCGGTACTGATCCTTATTGTGCAAATGGCAGTTTGATAATGGGAGAGCTGTAAGGTATTCAGTTCTTGTTGTGATTTTATATGTAGCCCTAGTTATGGACGTGAGAAATATGTTCATTGCCTCTTAGCGGAAATGTAAAGTGCACTATGTGTAGTGGAACGAGTTTAAACTTAGGAAGACTAAAGTGACCTTGCTATGTGTATCCTGGTGGAAGGTATCGTGATGAAATGCTAAATTGAGAAGAAGTAGGAGGGTTGATACTCATGTGTAATTGAAAGGTATTTTATATGTGTTATGATTCGAGCAGATACAGCACAGGTTCAAGTATAAATTGTGATAATATAATTCGTGTAGTATTGAGATTTAATGTTGTTGAAATACATTATGATATCTTGTTGAGTTGTGGATGTATTGTTAGAATGGTTTGGTGATTCTCTGGCAGGTGGATAGGCCAATTTACAAAGGAAACTCTGCAGAAATTTTTGGAAAATTTGGGACTTAGAAAGATTTCTGTCACCTAAAGAGAGTGGGCTTATTGGTGGTGCGTGTATATCTGCAAGAATTGCAGAAGAGCTAAGGTCTCCGATGATTCGAGTCTCTGTCAAGGCTTGTAAATGACTTGAGTTTAATCTCATATTAACATTTCGGCATCACTTGAGTAATAATGATATGAGTGGTTGAAAGTGCTTTGATGTATGACTCCGAGCTAAGTTGGGGAGGTTGTTATTGATTAACTGATTGCACTGTCGTGTGCTGTGTTAGCTCTGTCTCTAGGTATGTGGGAAATTTTGATAAAGGTTATGGTGCTTCGTAGATATGAAGAAATACTAGGATGTTGTGAACTTATGTTGGTAAAGAATGTTCGGTGTATAGAAAAGAAAGATAGCTAATTGTATATGTATGTAATCATGTTCTGCGATGTCAGAGTTCTAACAAAACACGAGTGGTTCTACTCAATAGAACAGTTGAATTACAGCTGAATAAGGGTGAATGATGCCCGAGAATGGTTTTGCAGTGTTCAAGATTTGGCTTGTAACAGTCAGGTGCCTTAAGGTTTGTGTATGTGGCTAAAGATGACGGTTTCGTTAGAGAAGATCAAGGATTGTGTCATATCATGTGAATGATGGGATTCTAGGTATCCGTATTGGGAAGTAATGATAACAATTTAAAAAAAATAAATCGCGGGAAGTTCATCAAAATAAAGTATGGTAGAATGTGGTACTTTTGGGAAACATTGAGAGAGTATTTAGTGGCCTATGGGTCTTAGACCGTGTGGTCTTATGTACGAGTCTCGTGTGGAATGAGTTGATGTGTTATGGTGCTACAGTAATGGCTAATATTAAATCAAAGATGAATCAGAAAGGAAACTGGGTAAATGGAACAACTTGTTAATAAACCGAAGCGGTATGATAAAGAATACGACTAATTCCTGGTATGTGGTTGAAGTAATGAGTCTTGCAGATATTGTGCAATCAACCTTTTGAGTGCTGGCAGTCGTGTAACTCGATATGGGTATAATATGGGTATAAGGACTCATTCCTGGCAGTTAAACTTATGCAACGAATGGGAAGAAATAGTTTGTTATGTGTTTTATCATGGTTTGAAAATGAGTATACTCCTGTCGGTATGCGAAGCGTGGAATGTGTAATGAGTTTTCTTCTATATGGGATCACGAAAGTCCTTGACTAGTGGAGTGCGCCGATGTTGAGGCGGAGGAAAGGGATATGAATTTCCATGTTGTCTTAGTGTGATATAGCATACACGATGTGTTATGGAAAGGTGATAATGGTATATTCTAGATTTTGAGATCAGTGCATAATATATGGGAAGTCAATAAAGATTATTGAGCAGCGCGGACAGCTGCAGGTGAATTAAGAATCGATCTTTCTGATGATTTAAGAAAATGGTACTGCTATTCTATTAACTTGGCAGGGAATATGATCCAAAAAGGACAAGGTAATGTAAACTGATGATATCCAGTGGTATGGTGGTATTCTCTTGTTGGATCGACTATAATGACTGAGTCGTTGATGGCATAGTGAAATTTCTGAATGGCTGTCGTGGTATGAATGGACGCTTGATGTGCGTTATGTATTCGTACGGTGGAGTGTGGAACCAGGTATAGCGATTCATGTGTTACATATGTGTTGGAGACTAGAAGTTCTCGTAATCCGCCTATGCAGTGGTTGTATATCGCGTGTATCGGTACCATTTTGTGATTATTGGAAATCGGAAGCCCTAGTGGCTTTCTCTTAGCTTGATATGATGAATTTGGGTTATGATACCTTATTTCAGACTGGTTGACATAAGTCAGGTTGTCTAGACTGATGTGATATGGACTATGATGGTATGGCACAAATTGCGTAGCAAAGTGCATCAGAGTATGCTCCAGCGGGGTAGTTGTACCTCAGGACCAGCAGACGGCTGGTGGGTATTGCTTTGTTGGTTGGACCTTAGTGGTGGATGTTAGTGTAGAAGTATCCACCATTGATTCAGTTCCAGTATTGAGAAACGTTGTCAGATGCGTTTCATGTGGCCGAGCATGAGGCTATATATATATATATGTTTGCTGTAATGAGAAAATTCGACTCGATATGCAT
This sequence comes from Nicotiana noctiflora, assembly GCA_032618575.1. Lineage (NCBI taxonomy): Eukaryota > Viridiplantae > Streptophyta > Magnoliopsida > Solanales > Solanaceae > Nicotiana > Nicotiana noctiflora. The sequence continues at coordinate 270,730 of JASVEL010000250.1, forward strand.
TTCCTTTTTGCGAGATTTATGCGTGGATCGGGTGGCACGCCGCCACGGGTTATTTGGATCGGGTGGCACGCCGCCACAGGTATGGTATCTGGATCGGGTGGCACGCCGCCACGGGTATGTCATTGGAGCGGGTTACACACCGCAACAGTGTAATGTGAAAATAGAGTTAGTTATATATTACCTGGTATACAATACTTCCTCGCTTCTGAGGAAAAGACCGTTTTGAGTATCGCTTGGCAAATGGCACGTCGGTTGTGTCTTTCAGGATTTGATAGCATACGTTAATTGTTTCACCGTGGGTGAGGTTGATTGCTTGGGTTCAAGACCTAGATATGTGCGTGGCTAACCGTTTTAAGCTTAGTGGCTTGAGGTGCTTCATGAGTAACAATGTTGGGATAGAATCACGAATCGTGGCAAGGCCACGTGATGTTATGACCTCTCGAGGAGGATTCAGGTACTCTATTTCTATAATGCGAGACGCGATCTCGGTTCTATGTTATGATGACACAGAGGAATTGAATTGCAGCTCTTTTGCTGGAGACAGTTATCATGATTTGAGCTGTCATGATTCGAGTGTGTGCATACGTTTCTATTGGAGCCTATGTTGTGCTCGTCGTGGCTTAGGCCGGTGTTGCGGTGTTTATCACCAGTGCGGTGTGTTATAATTGAAATGACCATTGGAGTCATTAATGAATACGAGCATATTGGATCTTGGCTTGTTAGAAAGGTAAAAATTGAGGTTTGGCTCCGAAACCTATCGTGGTATGAGTTTTAAAAAGGGAAATGGATTCATGAATGGTTGACCTGAGAGATGGGTTCGATATATCGCGTGTTCGGTTGCCGTGGGCAGGATATGGAGGTGTTGGAATAAGACTCTATCTAATGAAAGAGGTTTTCAGCTAGTATTTGGTTATTGTGGCCAGTTGTTGTGATTAGAGACTATCGTCTCGAGTGATAGGGTTGCCGATACATCATATGATCTCACCCGGAGTAGTGAATGTGGGTTATTGTAGTGGATTCGAGTGTATCCTGAGTATAGGAATGGGATTAGCATTTGGCATATGATTTCGGAAAGTGCAATGTGATTTATGGTTCATATGGTTTGTGAAATTTTGACTATATGGTGTTTTCGGACTTATGTGAGATAGGGTGACGTATGATCGCCCGAATATATGCTGGGTAAGGTCATTCAGCTATTGAGTTGCTTCTAGTACCACTCTGGTACGCTCGAGGACGAGCGTTTGTTTAAGTTGGGGAGAATGTAACGACCCGGCCCGTCGTTACGGGAATTTACCACCCCGTCATGTTGCAATTACATGTTTTATGCTTTTATATCGGTGTTAGAGCCTATCGGGTGAGTTAGGAGTGAATTGAATTGAAAATGAAGCAAATAGCATGTTTGAAGGAAGTTTGAATATGGAAAGTCAACCTAGAGTTGACTATCGAGTTAGAGTGCTCGGAATCGGATTCGGATGATTCGACTAGTTTCGAGGGATCATTTATGACTTAGGAGAGCAATCGGAATTGAATTTGGAGGTTCGGTGTAGTTTTAGGCTTGAATTGGCTAAGGTTGAATTTTGGCGAAATCCGAACGGTAGGTGAGATTTTGATCCGGGTGTCGGAATGGAATTCCGACAATTTCTATAGCTTCGTTATGTGATTTTGGATGTGTCTGCAAATTTTCAGGTCATTCGGACGTCGTTTGATCGGGTTTTGGATTGAATGTTAGTTTTGAAAGTTTTGAAGAAACTTAGGCTTGAATCCGTGTGTAATTGGTAATTTTGATGTTTAGGATGGTGTTTTTATGATTGGAACAAGTTCGTATCGTGTTTTGGAGTATGTTGGTGGTTTTCGTTGGGGTCCCGGGGGCCTCGGGAGGATTTCGGACCATCAATCGGGCATTTTGAACTTGGAAAAGGCCTGCTGTAAATTGCAGGTTACTGCCCAGGCATTAAGCCTTCGCGTTCGCGTGGCATGGGCCGCGTTCGCGAAGGCCAGGCGGATCAAAGCATCGCGTACACGAGCAGGGATGTCGCGTTCGCGTAGGCAAGGTAAGGTGAAGCTTCGCGTTCGCGTGACTGGGAGTCGCGATCGCGTAGAAGGAAAGGGGAGAGCATCGCGTTCGCGTGGGAGTGTACGCGTTCGCGTAGAAGAAGAACCCGGCGGCTGGGAGATTGTACATTGCGAACGCGTGGTGGAGCGTCGCGTTCACGAAGGGTAAACTGGAGCTGAGTATCGCGAACACTTGAAGACCATCGCGAACGCGTAGAACAAATTGGTCTGGCAGTGAAATTAAAATGACAGAACAGAGGGCTCACGGGTTCATATACCCAAAACATAATTTTTGAGCCCTAGAGAGAAGAAATCACGGGAAAACGCTGGGAAATCATCGGGTATTCATCGGAGGTAAGTTTCTTGACTCAAAAACATCACTTTATGGTAGAATTAACATCAATCTTCATGAATTTGGGTAGAAATTGTGAAAGATTGTGGCCTAGATATTGAAAACGAAAATTTGGGTTTTGAAAGGCCAATCGAACTCCGATTTTGGTAAATTTTATATGTATGGACTCGTGGCGAGACGAGGGTTCTGGAAATATGAGTTTTGAAATTTTTCGAGATGTGGGCCCGGGGCTCGGGTTTTGCAAATTTCGTGATTTTTGATATTTTTTGAGTTTTTTCGATTGGGTTATGTTCCATTAGCCTATTTTGATATATTTGTACTGATTTTGGCTAGTTTGGACGTGTGTGGATGCCGGTTCGAGGAGCTAAGGCGTCGCGGGCATGAGCTTTCGTCGGTTCGAGGTGGGTAATTCTTGTAAATGATGTCATGAGGGTTAGTAAACCCCGGACTTGCACATCTTAGTGCTGTGTTGAGGTGACTTGCATGTTGAATAACGGGTGTGGGGTAGAGCACCATTGGGGATCGTGACTTGGTCCGTCCCGCGTAATAAATAATAACACCTAATTGTTAAAATGAATTGGACTAATTATCACGTTTGGGCTTCGTGCCAATTATTTGAATCCTTCGAGGATTGGTATCACTGTTTTGATAACACTGAGCATATTTTATTCTAAATTTAAGGTTTAAAATGGAATTATTGCTATTCAGCATTTTTATAAGGTTATGAAAAAAACTTGAACAAGGTCTTAATAATATTTTTTTGCTGTGAGCTAATATGATATTGTTGCCGTAGGGCTTTCTTGATTATTTGTTAGACTGATTGGGGCCGAGGGCCATATGTTAGGGCATGATATTCATGTGAGCATATGCATACACATGCATGGATCGGACTGCACGCCGCAGTGGTATATGGATCGGGCTGCGCGCCGCAGCAGGTGTGATATTGATATTGTGCTTGGGCTGTAGGAGCCCCTCCGGAGTCTGGACACCCCCAGTGAGCACGGGTACCCAAAAGGATCGGGCTACACGCCGTATCGGTCATATGCATTGCATGGCATACATACATTGGTTTACGTGTACTACGTGGCATAACATTTTAGCACTCATACTTTATTGGCACATGTGCATTTGTTGCTTTATTGACCAGATCTCCTGGTATAAATTGTTAAGGAGTGCTGAGCCCGAGAGGCTGATTTGAGTGCTGACTTGCACTGCTTGAGATTCTCCTAGGTATTGGTATGTTATAATGAAAGAAAGTAGCTAAAAATTGAGATTTCTAAATAATCTACTCACATATGCTGAAAAGGAATAAAATGATAGTGTTTTGAAGTTTTATGATAGTTATGTATTGTGTAGCAAGAGATAGTGCCTTGCGTGGTTTTCTTCCCTTCAGCATTATTTACTTTTATTACCGCTGAGTTGGAAGCACTCACACCCGACTCCCTGCACCTTGTGTGCAGATCCAGGTACATTACAGCAGAGCTGATTCCATTGCGGCTCGGGAGTGCTTTTGGACGGTCGAGGTAGCTGCCAGCGTTCGCAGGACCTGATTCTCCAGTTTGTCTATATTTTGTTCTGATCACCCCACACTTGTGCACAATTATATTCACTATTTACACTTGTATATTCCGTAGAGGCTCATGACTCTTGACCCCTTCGGTCTATGGGAGTTGGCACGTGTTGGGACTTGGTTCCCTGTTTTTAATATGTATCTATCATTGTTGAATTATTTCCGTTATGCTTAAATTGGATAAAGTGAGCTTATGGCTCCGTGATTGTTGTTAATTGGTCAGGCTGGCCTAGCAGTGTGCTGGGCACCATCACGACCGGATTTGGGGTCGTGACACTATGCCATAAGCCTATAAGGATGAAAAGAATTGAACGCTTATGAGATTACCATATTCTAGACAACTTAACAATTCTTGGCAATTGATCATATATGAGGGAACTAAAAATTACGACCATTTTTTCATTCAAATAAACATGTGCAAGATATGTACAAAAATCCGAAGTCATCTAATCTCAACCTTTCACGAGTGAAACTCAATAGCTAGGAAATCTTGATATTGGGACAAAATCATGAATTGGTTAGATGGTTCTAATAGTTAACACGATGCTCCAGGGAGAAGTCAAATAACACTCATATCTAGCCAAGAAGGTGAGATGCCAAGGGTAGTAAAACTCTCCACACATGACAACAACATAGTCCATGATTCTAGAAGTTGAGGGTGTAAAGAAAACCAAACTCAGTGAGACAGAGCACAATAATCACTGAAGGTTTGCAGATGTTCATGATGAGATCTCCATAGGTTTTGGCTTGAAAAAGAAAGTGTCATAGTGATACATAGAAGGGCATGTTCTCTTATGGTTGTCGTACAAGTGTAGGGAACTAGCACAATGAATTCACTAAATAAGGAATAAATTTAACACATTGTGGAGACATAAAGAGAAAATTATCTTTGGTTATAAGCTGGACACACTTCTACTATATTAACTCCCCATTGCAATACATGACCATGCCACGAGCAACAACAATACTAGGACAGAGTGAGCTACTTACTGCGAGATGTCCCAAGTGGGCACGAAAACCATGGCGACACATGATATCTATGATGGGGATGTGAGGATCTAAATTTTTCAGAGAGACTTTATGCACACGGTGACCATTTCGATTGATATGCACTCATATGATAGGCACTGAGATGTGCATATATGGTACCAGACAGTGAAAAGGTTTCATGATTATATTCGTAAGATAGTAGGTTGGTTGATCAAGCCATATAAGCCCCACACAACTAAGTAAAAGAGTGACTCGAGAAGGATAAAAAATCTTGGATACTTTGCATTGAACTTGGCACCACATGTACAAACTTTATGATGGTGCATGTATATGCACAAGTGAGTAGATGTTGTTCATTTAAATAAAAAGTTTCTGTAAGAAATTCATCGGGAATAGTCCTTTGTTGAGAATTTAGGAAAAGCAAGTAGGAAGTATCAATAGTGCTATAACTCAATTCTGGAGCATAATTATAGAGCTCAATTCCATAGGAGGTTGTAAATACTAGTACTGTGTTCGGGAGACTTTGTAAATAATACGTCTCACTCAAAGACGAGGTGCATGAAATGTTTTGTAATTTAGATTCTTTTTAAGAACAAATCCATGCAAGGACAAGGAAGTTATAAGGGTTTAACAAAAGCTTTAAACAATCATCACATTACCAAATAGAAAGAGATCACATAGCTTTCACATAATTTCTATACCTCTAGGCTGCATTTCATAGTACTTCCATAGGGTTCACATATCAAATTATTCACCTATGCGCTTCATACAATAATAAGTAAATCACAAGTATAAATCAAACACTTTAAACGTTCACCACATTATCGAATAAAAGAATTATGCCATTCTTACATATATTAGTCTGTCGGTTCTTGGGGCCATAATTATCACATCAGACTTGGCACTAGGCCACATTCCTTAACACAATCTCTTCTTCCCCACATTTCACATCATTTACGCATATTTCACATCAACATCATAATCCGTTTCATATTCTCTCATGTCACAAGTATCGCTAGGTACAATTTCATTTCGAGTTCTTGACACGTTGTCTATACTCTATTTCTCAAAAACATTTGACTTGTTTCAACATCTCTATGCACAGAGGACTTCACACAGTTTTATTTAATATATGCTGCTTCAACTTCAATTTAAGGCCTTCACATTTCAATACATGATTCATACCCCTTACGCCCATTTTAAGTTGTCAATAATAGCACATTGATCATATTGGAATGCATCTTTCACAAACATCGGGACACAACACCAATTCATGTAAAGTATAAATCACAGCTAAAATCCAACATTTAGTCTTACCATATTTACACAATCACTTACTTAATTTTCAAACATCTTTATACATTACCAACAACTAGACTCAATCAATCAAATACCTTTAGTACACGTAAGAATATTTTGGAAGAATCAACCATAACAAGTTTTCACACAAAATATGACATCAAAATATCAATTCAAACTTGACTTGAAGTCTAGGCATTTTAGCACATAGTTCACATTCTTTACATATCCTCATCTACCAAGAATAATATATTAAACAAATGAAGAAGTGCCTCCCACATATATTTTGAAAACAATAATTCTCTTAATATAACAAAAGGGGTACTGCATCAATTATATTTTGAACCTACAACATTTATGTGGGCACCATGGAAGCTTAATTTCTAAGAGACGGGGTTTTAGTCGTACATACTGATGATATATTACATGATCTGGTTGTGCAGTGACATTAGTAGGAACAAGGGTACTCTCCTTAATAACAAGTTCTACCAATCACTCCATGGCTCAACACATTCTTCTAACAAGTCCTTGGGTGATCCACTTAGACTCAATGGTCGGATAAATCCCACCTTACATGCTTCAAATTCACAGATTATGGTATCAAAATTACCAATCTTGAGGGTAATACTTAGAGAGGAAATAAGCTCCCTATCTTGAGCCATATCGCACGATCTGGAATATCAAAGAAATGGGTAAATTCCTAAATGTCCGTGCAGCCCCAACTTATAGATGTGGTCGACAACACACCGATAAGAAGGGCGCTACTAGACACGGCTCCGAGACATCCTAGGACACTTAAAAACCGTAGACTTTGATACCAAGTTTGTCACGCCCCAAATCGAGGGACATGACCGGCGCCTGACCGGGTAGCCCCAGCCAAGCGGACCCGGGTGCCTTTCTATCCCACGTTTTACCCTTGTGTTGTTTATTACTCATGAGCCAGAGATTTTACCAATTATAACTGAATTCACATTGTACAAATATAACCACACAATTAATTCATTAACAAGTTTACAATTTTTACAATGACCGACATAATATATACATAAGACTGAAATCCCACAGTTTACATGTCTATGGAGCTTCTAGGATACAAGGACGATACAATACTTGCCGGTAACAAGGCTCCGGCTATACCTTACACAAAATCAAAATAAAGTCTAAACAGGAGTGGCATGAGCCACGCAGGGCCCCGAAGGAAAGAGGCTCACCAAAATGAGCAGTAGAAGATGAAGGACGCTACTGCCAATTAGCTGAAGTACCTGCTACCGATCCACCTACAATCATAACACGAATGTAGCGTCCCCGGCAAAAGGGACGTCAGTACACTGGAATTGTACTGGTATGTATGGACAAGCTTTGTCCCAAGTAAACTCAAGCCATTAAAAGTACACCACGATGATAACACAACAAATGATTATACCAAGAAGTAATAAAGCCAGCTAACCATGTTTCCCACATTTACTTCACCTCAAGTAGTTCTCAACTCAAGCACAACTAAATCTCAACAAGGAAGGCAACAACCAAACAAACACGGAAGAACACAATCAAGTCAAACAAAGGGGCAACCAGTGACCCACAGGTTGCAAACTCTCCTGCTGTCTCCTTTCAGAATTTCATATAAATGATTGTATATCAATTTCAATGGCGATTTTGATTTCGATCGCTTTCCATCCTTATTACCTCGACCACCCTTATTACCTCGACCACCCTTATAACCCCAACCCACACCTTATTACTTCGTGTTGCGGCGCGCAACCCGATCCCACCGTACAGTTTCAATCACAACAATCACAAACAACAAACAAGGCACTACACAAGATCATAACAAGTGCAAATAAGCAATTTACAAATTGGTTCATGTTCTCAAATACTTTTCAAACCAATAACACAACCAAGTTACAATGTTTCCATATTCGAGAGTACCCATATCATTATGTTCAACAATTTACTACAGTTCATGTGTTTCATTTCTTTCCTCAAGAAACCATGTATGACATCACAACAATTATTCTCAATTCTTTACCAATTTCAATTCCCTTTTTATGTCTCAGTTCATATTCCATATCACACCACACATATTTCAACATCAATTGAATACTCAACAACAAAATCAAGGAATTACACACAATCTCTCAAATTAACACATGCCAAACGAATTGCACACATAAGGGTTATTTCATAAGAATCAAAATTAGCCATACATACCTCGATTGAGCTTTCCTTAAGTTACTACAACACTCCAAAAGCTCTAGCAATTCCAATCTACTATGAGACATAACAATATTAAACATATATTAGAAAGATATTCATAAAACTAGCTCATTTGAGCATTTTATCAAATACTAGTTGGGCATCTTGATTTCTAATCCCCTTTTCAAGAATTTCTTCATTCCCTAACCCAATCTTTACTTATTTATGTTCAAAAATCTTCCCACAAACCTAAGTTGTACATTAATGTATACACAATACTAATATACCCAAGAATCATAGCTCAATAACTCATCTTATACACCAAACTCGAAATTAAACTCTAGGGTATAGAATATTACCTCTTAGATGAAGATCTTGTGATTGGGTTCTTTGATTCCTGAATATTGAAGCAAGGTTTGGATGATTTAAATGTTGGGTTCCTCCTTATATCTCTAAAATGCTCTCACCTCTCTCTAAAATCAGTGTAAAATGACCCCAAAATGAACCCCTAAGCCTATATATTGAAATGGGGTCGGGTTATGAAAATTAGAAAATTTACCCTCCGTTGACAGCTCTGCAATAGCAGAACGCACTGTAGATTGGCTATGCGGGCCGCAGATGCATCACAGAATTCTTTGCCCAGAACTGGGTTGTTTTGTGTCATTCTGCGACCATTCTGCGATAGCAGAATGGTTTCTGCTGTCCGCAGAGTGAAATATGCGATCGCAGATTTCACACCGACTCGCATGTTTCGAGCTTTTGGTAATTTGATCATAACTTTGTGTAGGAATGTCCAAATGACGAACGGTTTGAAGCGTTGGAAACTAGAATCAAAGGGCTTTAATTTGAGAAGGTATTCACCACATAAAACCTTATAAATAATTATCTATGATTGTTTAAAGTGGATCTTTGTGTGAATCCATTTGGAATTTTGGCTTATTTCGAAAATTTTCCCATTTGGCTTACACTTGGGCTTCCATTTGGACCTCATATCACTTACCATAAGACTCATACTCATATTTATCAAGTCTAATTGATATCCATCATGTTCATAGCACATAAAATATAATAATTAGCCTACGTGGCACCACATAATCCTATATTACTTAGCAAACTTTTCTGGGGCCTTACAGTACCATAGCTTGCCCATGGTGTATATCTCTCTAATTTAAGCTAGCCAAATCTAAAATCAGTTAGGACTTTTGAAGTTGTAATGTAGGCTAAGGGACGGGTAGGATATATTTAGAAATAATGACTCACCCTCTTAAGCACTTTAATACACTACGTTTACAATTCAAGCTCATATTATTCTCAACCAGCTCACTTGCCACATATAACATAACCTTCTTTTCAATTAAACACTTCTCTATTTTCTACTAGTACAAATTAATAAGAATTGGAGGTATTTATTTCTCTATATACTTTCACTATCATTTTTTGTCTTTTCTTTAAATTTTTCTTTTTTTTTTTGTTTTTTAAACACTCCATACAATAAAGTTCATTGGCTAGTGACCTTTGATTTTAATTTTAGTGCACCAATGGTCCCTTCCATGGTTTTACTCAAATCCCCAATTGCTAACCTTACTTCTTTTAGGAACTAAGTACCTTAGAAGGTAAAGGTTTATCAATATTACATTAATAATAAAATGGGGGATGACTTGTAATTTGAGTGCCAAAAGAAAGGTCTATACACTCAAATGGGCTAGCAACGAATTTTTTTATTTTTATGTGACAAGCACATCCATGATCAAGCAAGAAAATGCCTACGTCATATCTCCTAGATTAGCACAACTTAAAATTTCGTTTTAATTAACACACGGGGCAAGTTTTAGACTACACAGAATAGCACAAAAAATTACAAATCCCCATACACACGTTGCACGTGACTCAATCAAGACGGTTCTGTTCAACTATCAAGTCAAGCAAGCACAATCAAATAAGAAATTTAAGCAACTTTACACTACGTAGCATACGAGTCAAATAACTGAGGGAAGGCGTTACGAAATAGGGTATTTACTTTACTTAGGCTTCACATGTCAAACCAAATATAAGGAAAAATAGAATGTATGTTATAGCCTAATGTGCCAGCATCAATCATGTCAACGAGTATCTCCGAATGACTCAGTTTCTTCCTAAACTACTCCTATAAAGAAATTAAAGTGCCTGGTTCGAGCTACATCCTTGAAAAAGAACCGGTGCCTAAAGAAAAGCCAATGAATACTACCTGGCTATTCTAAAATTTTTTTTTGGTGTTTTAAAATCGGACTTTTATCCCTTAAGAAAATTATCCAAAAGATCCATCGTCGAGTTCGAGCTTTTAAAATAAAAAAAAAAATTCTTTTGTATTGTGATGCTATTTTTTTTTCATTTGAAGCAACTAATACTACACTAAAACTACTGAAAGAAACAAATCAAAACAAGTTGATACAAAATATACAACTATAGTTATTCCTCCCACCCCATACTTATGCTATGCATAGCCCTCGATGCAAGTAAAAATGAAAAACAGAGTAGGGTAAAAAGAAAAACTCCCTGTCAGTCAGAGTCCACCTCCCCCAGTAGCTCTAGGGTCATCATAATCTGCTCCGAGAGGCACCAAAGTCATGGGCCCTGTAGCACCGTATCCAATCTCATCCTCCGTATCTGAGCCTTTGGCATATATAGTTGACATCCTCCGACGAGTGAACGAGCCTTCCAGGTGCAATCCGCAATATCTCCTTGGACGTGCTGGACAAGTCATCGCGCAAATGTATACGCTCGTGTCTGTAATGCAGCCCTGCTCATGAGTAAGTTCAACGAGTTATAAATGTACCTATTAAAGTTATCATCTAGCTCCATCCGGGCCGCAGGGGTGAGTTTTGACGATGCCTCCACCACATATATGATGTCCATAAACCCCGACGGAGCCTCCACCGCCTCATCATGTCCGGGGTACTACAACACTCCTCGAAATAGCATATATTGAGTGAGTAAGTTCTGAAGAAGAACTGCCGAATTTGTCGCCCAAATCTCATACGAACAATCTCACTAAGTATAATCGAAGCCAAGTTAATGGTCCGACCAGTCATCAAGAAGATGAGATAGTATTATTTTAACTTACGTTTATGGATATTGGATTATGATGGGTTGAGTCATTCCTGTTTTAAGGGAAAATATAAAATTAACCGGCCGGCCGAAACTTATTGCATTTGCTTGTTAAAATATATATTGGATGTGTATGTTATATGTATTTAATACACACATACATATAAAATATTTTATCGGTTATTATTTTTAGGAGCGGATAAAAATACACTCTTATTTCTTCTATTTTAATTGGGTAATTATTTATTAGATTGAAAATAAAAATAAAAAATAAAAAATAAAAAATAAGAAAATACTACTGGAAAATTTATTTTCTAACCACTATAATTTTTGTGTGAGTTAGTGATAATTTTATGATTTTTATGTGAGAAAACAAAGTTATATAACTTTGGTGAAAAAATATTATAATTATATGATCGTTTGTGAAATTTATCCCACGTCGAAAAGATTTTGTTATATTTATGAGGCGCTCATGTAATATCATGTTAAATTAGAACATTATACGGAGATAGAGAGATGTTTACAAGTTCCGTTAATTCTTCAGGAGCTTTAATTTAGGGGACTATTCTAAAACAAAAGCATTCAACACCCTTAATTAATTAATTCCTTCCAAATACAGTTATATCAACATTTGTAGGTTCCAACAGCTATGACGAATAAATTTTGCTTTGGCTATGGAATTTATCAAATCTATTTTCCTTTTTCTAGTCCCATTTTCTGACGATGATGTGGATCAAGAAGACGATGGCTCGGGTGAGCGCCTACGGCTATGCCGCGCTGTTACTTTAGCCAGCTTAGGCATGTTTGATCCAACTAAATGAGGAAAATTAAGCCGAACTCTCGAGTCGCGGATGCCGATGCTGCAGCTTCAGGAGCCTCGTAAGTTCCTAGCCACAATCTCGTACATTTTCTCTCCGGGTCCCTTATCTCCGCCGCAAGCTTTCCCCACGGTCGCTGTCTCACTCCTATGTACCGCCTCCAAACTTGCGGCACGATTTTCCCACGCGCCACCACATGGCCCTTTGTTTCCTCCTCAGACTCAGACTTTTCTTCGAGATGTGGTATTGTTTCCTCAAAGTTTTCACCCCAAAGAGAGGTATCCAAGCTATTTTCTGCTGAAGGGGAGCTGCCAAAAATTGAGTTAGGTCTATTACGCAATGCGTTACCTGAACTCAACAGTGAAACGAATCCAGAAAAATGGGAATCATAATTCAGAAGATGGTTTTCGATTGATTCAAGGAAATCAGGCTCAGAGAAAGAGAAGGTTGCATTAGTGGGATTCATTTTCTTTTCTATAGATATTTGGATGAGTTGTTTCTTTTACTTTCACTTACTAGGGTTTATTAATTCTGGTTGGATAGAATAGTTGATATCCTACGTCTATTTATATGCTTGGGCTATGATTGTAGCTCTAGTCCCAACCTTTAATTTTTTTTCCAGGAAATTTCTGTGAAGGTGCCATTTTAAGCACATTTATGTTATGCATTTTAGTTTTTTTTATCTTAACATTTGACGAGGAATAAAACAAAGTACTCATCTTCAATTTTAAGAAATGATATATTCCTCTTTGAAAAATGTTTGCCACGACAAAGTCACGTTCATTTCTTAACTTTTCATAATTACTTGAGATCAGTTAATTTATAGCGAAATAATTTTCTTGAAGGGCAAGCCTAGCATATATATGCTCCTTTCTTTTTTACTTTAGGTTGCATACGGAAAGTAACCTTATCGTAAGCCTCTGTGTAACCCAATAAATAGAGGTATTTCGGATCATATACTATAAACTTGAAAATATTCGAGTACATAGAAGAAATAAGAATCTTTCCGCTCATTCTCTCTATATCTTGTAGCTTGTTTTTTTTTTTGGTATTATATTGCTACTTTTGTTAGTAAACTGTATTTGCAAATTAATTCTGGAAAAGATAAAACAACATAAACAAAAATTTAAATGAATCAAAAGTTAATCTGAGCATACTTAATTCACAGTGTTGTCTTAAGGAATTTAACCCTCCTAGTACCCAAGGTTATGGATTATTTTCTCCAAGGATAGAACGAATTATACACTGGTGTAGTGGTACTTCAAACCCCAATGTTTCAGTGAACACAAAGTTCAATAGAAAATCACACTTATTATTGATTTCTTTGAAGTTAAAACAATACAGAAGAAGGAGGAGAGAATCAGAATATCATACAAAAAATCTGAGAGAATGAACTGTTATTTATAGCCAATGTTAGGGTGAAATCTGAAGAGGTGCAACTCTTCAAAATGACTATTTATGCAAAACAACCATAACATAAATGCCATAATATAAATAGCCATTACTCAACAATAAACCAGAAGAATTTAAGAGGGTGGTTAATTTTCTGTTATAAAAACTGAAAATGGTTGGATTTATTATTAATACTAGTCTAGTACCCGCGCGATGCGCGGTAAGTAATAATTAGAAAAGAATAGCGTATATACATAATAAAAATATGTATATTGCAAATTAGAATTAGCGAGTGAATACAAAAGGAGTTAAATTAAAATTAAGTAGATGAATTTTGTTGAGAGTAATATAGGTGGCTAACTCATAAATACTTCAACTCCTCATGTACTACTATCTGTTTACACGATATAAGCATCGATGAAAAAAAACTTAGTAATTGAGAGGCAATGGTGAACAAACTCGTGAGGTTAAATTTTAGGCTGAGAACAAACGTGCATAGCTAATCACTCAACAACGGAGTAGATGCATCAAAACTTAATAATCATAAAATATATGTAAAATACCTTTTCATCTTGTAGAACCAATTCAATCGACAATATACTGCCTCGATTAAAACAATATGGTACTTCCTACAAACGAACAACACAAACTTTCAACTTCCACTGCATCTTCGAAATTGTATATCGTTGATGATATTAATGTGATTAGCCATCTTTTGCATAAGCCCTAAGTTTTCTTAAAAACATGATAGCAGAGAGAACTTTGCAATTTAAGAAGATGTAGTTGCGAAAAAAATATAAATTGTTGATGGCATGAGCAATTGACAGCAAATCGTGCGTGAAGCAGTTGAATGAATCGTCGGGTTGAACGTTAAGTTATGAAACGTGTAAAGAGAAGCTCGTGTCCTGCGCCTGTTCTAACCCATAGTCTTCGTTGTCCTTATGCATGTACTGTATTTTGTTTAGCAGTTCTCTATTTGGTCAATCCAAAACATAGGAATCATCGTTAATAACTTCACTCAAATAGTCAAATGTTCGCCATGTAGAGTAAACTAAATGGAATTTATATTTGAGATAATAGAATAGGAATTTGAACGGTTTCCAACTGAAACGTTTTAAAGTGTTCTCCTATATTTGAGGTAGGTGGCGGTTTCTTTGCATAGACATGGTATTTTCAAAATTTTATTTATTTAATAATTGAAAAAAAATTGCAAATAAAATAACACCTCAGAAGATTGAAAGGTTTACAGAAAGGTTCACACAGGAATGCATTGTAATTTAGTTCCTACAAATTAGGAACAATGTCTTAACATTATATGTGTCAATAGTTTGTTGAGCCATTTGGCTTCATGAGAGGCCTTTTTCTTTAGCTTTTAATTATATGTGTGTGTGTGTGTTCATTTTATTTGTTTTATTATTTTCATCTTTTATATGTATATATAAATAGATTTTTCGTTTTTTTAATTTAAAATAATTTTAAAATCCAATATAAAACTACTCCGCAATTTGAATTGGTAATTCATTATTTTTTTAAATTTTTTTATTTAATGTTATTTTGAAACTCCAACTTGAAACCACTTCTCGATTTGAATGGGCATTGTTTCTTCTTTTTTTTCATTTTTTTATAGGTTAACTTTTTTTCTTTTTATTTTAAAATAAGTTAAAAATTCAAACTTGAAACTACTTCCACCCTATTTGAATGGGTAGTTATTTTATGTATATATTTATTTTTTGTTATTTTTATTATATTTAATTATAAGATATCTATATTTAATTCGAATAAAGTAACATATATATATATATATATATATATATATATATATATATATATATATATATTCATTTTTTTTAAAACAAGTTATTTTCATTTTTTATATGTAAAATAATTTTAATACTCCAATTAATCTAAAATCAATTTTTTTTTTTACATAGAGAAAAAAAAACGTGTCCTTTATTTGTGATAAGTACAATCAATTATTTTTTTTAAATATAAAAATTCTGAAATTTTGAATTTTGAAAAGAAAAACTGGCATTTACATTTTCTTTAAAATAAATAAAAGTGTAATTCCAAATTCAACTTCCTAATAATTAGGACCAATATCCTAACATGCCATGTGTCATGTTATTGTTGTGACATTTGGCTTCATGATGGACTTTTGTCTTTGACTTTTAATTATATATAGATTATTGGATTTAATATTAATATTCTGTTATTAAAATAAATATTTAATAATATTTGTATTCATATTTACAATTAACAAATAAATTTGGTCCAAAATATAAATAAATCAAACAATCATATGACCAAATTCGAATCTGAATCCAAGCTGAAGCCGATGAACTACCACCAGAAGGGCTTGGTCACAACAAAGCGTTGCACATCATTGCACAATGCGAGGATCACTTTATCACCAGGATTCTTGTCACGACCCGGATTTTCCCCCAACATCGGGATCGTGATGGCGCCTACTCGTGGTAGCTAGGCAAGCCACTGTATTCATACTATCCTGTTTTTAGCACAATTTTAAATAAATAAATGCGGAATACTTTATCAGATAGAAATAACTAATTACAAAGTGAAAATCATACTGAAATCCTCTACCCAAGACGTGGAGTCACCAACTCACGAACTACTATGGAATACTACACATAAAAGTCCGAAGGAAATATAACATAATTCTGTTTGTCTCGGAACAAAGAGACTACAGCTAATAACATAAATAAAGAGAGAGACGCCGGGCTTGCGGACGTCCGCAAGCTACCTCGGTCTCAAATATGATCAACTCCCACGCAATCGATTTACTGCTGCTGCTGCTCCTGATCGTAACCTGGACCTGTGCAAAAACGCACAGAAGTGTAGTATCAGCACAACCGACCCCATGTGCTGGTAAGTGCCTGGCCTATCCCGGCGAAGTAGTGACAAGCCTAGGACCAGACACCCACATAAACCTGTGCAATTCAATATATATATGTATACCACAGAATAATAAGAAATAACCAAGTATTAACACAATAAGGAATATCTCAAAGAATTCAACAATTAACAACAGTAAATAAATTCACAAGGAAAAACAAAGTATAATGGAAACACAAGTAATATCAAATCAAAGAATAGCAAGCAGTTGCACGGCATCACCCTTCGTGCTTTTACTCTCATCCTCACCAAATAAGCAAATAAAGTACACGGCATCACCCTTCGTGCTTTTACTCTCATCCTCGCATCCATAGTACGGCATGATCCTTCGTACATGGTTCAATAACAAGGGCACGGCATGATCCTTCGTGCATAATCAATAAATAAACATGGCACGACATTAACCTTCGTGCATAAATAAATAAACATGGCACGGCATCACCCTTCGTGCATTATCACTCTTCCTCACCCAAATAACAATCACAGTTAAGGGTAAAGAAAGAAACAGTAATTCATAAACCGTCCCATCAAGGGCAACCAATAATTATCTTCACAACAAGTCCCAACAAGGGAAAACAATAACATTTCATCCGTAATATATCTCAAAATAATCATTTTTCAACGACTCACGGTCATACTAGACGCTAGTGTATGGATGCTCGTCACCACAGCCCATACACCGCACTCGATCACATAACACATAATCCTATTCCCTCAAGCTAGGATAAAACAAACACTTACCTCGAGTGTTTATGAACAATTCAATCCGTGGAAATGTCTTTTTCTTTCAACTTTGGCTCCAATCCAATCGTATCTATACATAATTGATTTAATATCATCAATACTACTCAACAAACTAATTCTTAAGACCAAATACAACTTTTACAACATTCTGCCCGGAATAGTGAATTTCAACCCCGGGCCCACATGGTCGGAACTCGGGGTTAGGACCAAAATCCGGTTACCCATCCCCCACGAGTTCATGTATATGATTTGTTTCAAAATCGGACCTCAATTCGAGGTCCAATTCCCCAATTTATGAAAAACCCTATTTTCTAACAAAAACAATAATTCTACCATGAAAACCTTTGATTTCTAATGAAAAACATGTTTAATGATGTTACAAATTGAAAGAATTAAGTAAAAAGTGACTTACAATTGTTTTGATGAAGAAGGAATCCGTGAAGAATCGCAAATGGGTGTTTTTGTTTTGTAAAAAGTGAAGAAATGACTGAAAATCGTGTTTTTCAGGTCTCTGTGTTCGCATTTGCGAACATGGGTTCGCAATTGCGAACCCCGACCAATTTCCGGAGTTTGAAAAATAAGCTAAGGGTGGGAAGTTCGCATTTGCGAACATTTGTTCGCATTTGCGAACATCTCGGCAGACAAAGGGGTGTTCGCATTTGCGAACTAATGTTCGCATTTGCGAACACAGGCTGTATAAGGCAGTGTTCGCATTTGCGAACAATGGTTCGCATTTGCGAACCAAGGCAGTATGGGGAATGTTCGCATTTGCGAACTTTTGTTCGCATTTGCGAACATAGGCAGGCTCTGGGGACTTTCGCAAATGCGAACAATTGTTCGCATGCGAACAAGGCTGGGTCAATAGGGCTTCGCATTTGCGATCAAGGTTCGCATTTGCGAGCCCTGCCTTAACTGTCCCCTTCGCAATTGCGAGAAATACTTCGCAATTGCGAAGCCAACAACTGGGTGAAAAACCAGCAGTGCAAAAATTCAGAATTTCATCCAACGGCCTATCAAATCTTTACCCGAGCCCCCCGGGCTCCATACCAAACATGTACACAACCTCAAAAACACATTATGAACTTGTTCGTGCGATCACATCGCCAATATCACCTCGTTTTCATCAAATCAAGCCTCAAATTCATGATTTTCATACTTTTAGTTTTCAAAACTTTCAAACTTGGGACTCAAGGTCCAAAACATCTCAAACGACATCCGAATGTCACCAAACTTTACAGAAATCACATATATAATATTTAAGACTTGCACCGGGCGTCGGAACCAAAATACGAGCCCGATACCAAGGTCAATTAATTCATTTCCTTTAACAATTACGTCAAAAATAATTTCATAGAAAAATTCATAACTTGGGCTCTAGGCCTCAGAATTCGACTCCGGACGCATGTCCAAGTCCCATATTTTCCTACGGACCTCTCGGGACCATCCAATCTCGGGTCCTGATCCGTTTACCAAAAATGTTGACCGAAGTCAACCATATTAATATTAATATCATTTTTATCCAAATTTCTCATAGAATTCATATTTTCTATCACAAAATCTTTCCGGCTACATGCTCGGATTGTGCACGTAAATCGAGGCAACATGGAATGAGGTTTTCAAGGCCTCGGAAGCTCGAAATGATTAATAAAATAAGTGATGACCCTTTGGGTCGTCACAATCTCCACCTCTAAAACAATCGTTCGTCCTCGAACGGACAAAAGAAAGAAGTACCGGAGTCAGGAAACAAGTGTGGGTAGCGGCTCTGCATATCAGACTCGGACTCCCAGGTCGATGCCTCAGGAGGCTGACCTCTCCATTGAACACGCACAGAAGGATAACTCTTCGACCTCAACTGTCGAACCTGCCGGTCTAGAATAGCCACCGGCTCCTCCTCGTAAGATAGATCATTGTCCAATTTGACAGTACTGAAGTCTAACACATGTGTGGGATCGCCGTGGTATCTCCGAAGCATAGATACGTGAAAAAAGCTGGGTGCACGGCTGATAAGCTAGGCGGCAAAGCTAATCTGTAAGCCACCCCTCCCACTCTGTCTAGAATCTCAAATGGACTAATATACCTAGGACTGAGCTTGCCCTTCTTCCCGAACCTCATCACGCCCTTCATAGGCGACACTCGGAGCAATACTCGTTCACCGACCATGAAATCTACATCTCGAACCTTACGATCCGCATAAGTCTTCTGTCCGGACTGAGCTGAACGCAATCTCTCCTGGATAGTCTTGACCCTATCCAAGG
Organism: Nicotiana noctiflora; assembly: GCA_032618575.1. Lineage (NCBI taxonomy): Eukaryota > Viridiplantae > Streptophyta > Magnoliopsida > Solanales > Solanaceae > Nicotiana > Nicotiana noctiflora. The sequence goes on from JASVEL010000250.1 coordinate 290,392, forward strand.
CCTCCTCGAACTAAGTACGTACCCAACAACCGAGCCTCTCCGGGTTCAAACCATCCACCGGTGATCGACATCGCCTACCATACAACGCCTCATACGAAGCCATCCGGATGCTAGATTGGTAAGCTGTTATTGTAGGCGAACTCGCGCTAATGGCGGAAGCCGGTCCCACGAGCCTCCGAAATCAATAACACGAGGCTCGAAGCATGTCCTCTAGAATACGAATAGTCCTCTCGGACTGGCCATCCGTCCGAGGATGAAATGCGTACTCAGCCGAACACGGGTGCCTAACTCCTCGCTGGACCACTCTCCCGAACCGCGAGGTAAGCTGCGTTCCCCGATAAGAGATAATAGATGCTGGCACTGGAGTGGAGACGAACAATCTCCCTAATGTAAATGTAACGACCCGGCCCGTCGTTACGGGAATTACCACCCCGTTACCTTGAATTTACATATATTATGCTTTTAAAACAGGTATTAGAGTATATCGGGTGAGTTAGGAGTGATTTGGATTGAAAATGAAACAAATAGCATGTTTGAAGAAAGCTTGAATATGAAAAGTCAACCAAGAGTTGACTATTGAGTTAGAGTGCTCGGAACTGGATTCTGATGATTCGACTAGTTCCGGGGGATCAATTATGACTTAGGAGAAAAATCGGAATTGAATTCGGAGGTCCGGTGTAGTTCTAAGCTTGAATTGGCGAATGTTGAATTTTGGCGAAAACCGGATGGTAGGTGATATTTTGATCCGGGGGTCGGAATGGAATTCCGACAATTTCTGTAGCTTCGTTATGTGATTTTGGATATGTCTGCAAATTTTCAGGTCATTCGGACATCGTTTGATCGGGTTTTGGGTTGAAGGTTAGTTTTGAAAGTTTTGAAGAAACTTAGGCTTGAATCCGTGGTTAATTGGTGATTTTGATGTTTAGGATGGTGTTTTTATGATTGGAACAAGTTCGAATAAGGAATTGGGATGTGTTGGTGTGTTTGAATGAGGTCCCGGGGGCCTCGGGGTGTTTTCGGGTGGTTAATCGGGAGAAAAACATGGAAATTTCAGGTTTGGAGAGTCCTGTATCTGTTGGTTCCGCTCCTGCGGAATTATGGGCGCAGGAGCGGGTGCGCTGAAGCGGACGAGGAGCGCAGAAGCGCTGGGCACCGCAGAAGCGGAACATTTTCCGCTGAAGCGGAATCGCTGGAGCGAAAAGGGAGCCGCAGAAGCGGCCATCGCAGAAGCGGAAGGGAGCCGCTTAGGCGAGTCCGCAGAGGCGGACGCCTAGTCGCAGAAGCGGAAATATCCGCAGGAGCGATCGAATCTCCGCAGAAGCGGACGCGTAGGAGCGGAAATTCTTCCGCAGAAGCGAAAATCGCTGTAAGTTAAGTGTATCAGAAGTGAGAAAAATTTCAGAACATTTCACACATTTGGGTCTCGACTTTAGAGGCGATTTGGGCGATTTTGAAGAGAAACTCAAGGGAAATCATCAGGTAAGAAACTATGGACTTAAACTATGATTAGTATTGGTATTATCATGCAATTATATCATGAAAATGGAAGAATTTGGGGTGATTCATGGAAGATTTAACCCTAGGCTTGAACTTTAGAAAATCAAGGTTTTGAATGAGCAAATGGAGTCCGAATTTGGTAAAATTGATATGCTTAGACTCGTATTGAGGTGAGGGTTCCGAATATGAGACTTTCGTAATTTTTCGAGAATCGTTCCGAAAGTCGGGTTTTACCAACTTAGTGTAATTTTGCGAATTTCATATAAATTGAAGTGGGTTATGATTCTTTGACCCGTATTTGATATAATTATTGTTATTTGACTAGATTCTACACACGAGGCAACGAAATTCAAAGGAAAAGGCATCGCGGACGATTCGACGACCGGTTAGAGGTGAGTAGTTTGTGTATATTGTAGCCTGAGGGTTCGAAAACCCGGCTTTGCACATGGTGACGCTAATAGGGCATGGCTCGCACACCGTGGCAGGTGCGGGATTGATTGTGATTGGGGATTGAGACTTGGTCCATCCCGGAAATGAATAATATGTGTTAGTGTTGGAAATACACTGTATTTGCTATATTTGTGGGTTGTAAGCCTTGTTTGGGGCCTTGTGCCGATCTGTAGCGTCCTTAGAGGACAATATTTATGTGATAGCTATAATTGCTTAAATCACCGATCTCAATCCTGGAAATTGAAATCACACTTTTGAAATGCTAAGTCACCGGCTTTTGCAAATTTGATAAAGTTAAAGCATTTTTCATAAATTATGAATTGAGAACTGGAATTAAGGAAAATGAATTGTTTTGTGACTTAATTTCTTATTGTGGACTGAGTATGGGATCGGGCTGCACGCCGCAGTGGTTGATATGAGGATCGGGCTGCACGCCGCAGCAGTATTGCGCTTGGGCTGTAGGAGCCCCTCCGGAGTCTGTACACACCCCCGGTGAGCGCCGTCGACGTTAAATTGGATCGGGCTACAGCGGTTATGTGCATTGCATTGCATCTGTATTTGTTGAATTACTCTGTGGTAGCTGTACTGTATTATTGTTGTTAGTTTCGTAGGAGATTCGGACTGTAGTGTAGCTTCACAATGTGGTATTTTGTGGATTTCTTACTGTCAGCTACATATATATATTTGTTACTCACTGAGTACTTAGTACTCACCCCTACTCCCTGCACCTTTTGTGTGCAGACTCAGGTACACAGGAGCAGTAGACGGACATCTCCAGCGTTTACATTGTCACATCGAGTTGCTGAGGTAGCTGCCTACGTTCGCAAAGCCTAGCTTCTCCTCTCATTCCAGTTGTTATTGTATATTTTATATTGAGACTTGAGTACTTCTATATCGTACTCTCTATTTTCCTGTTGGGTTTTGTTAGAGGCTCTAGACTTGTGACTCGGATCTTTGGGAGTGTCAGTACTTTTGTTCAGTATTATTATTATTGGAGTTCTTAAACTCATATATTCTTCTTGGGTTGTCCAATTGGGGACTGGTATTGTGTTATAATTAAACTGTTGGTCTGGCTGGCCTAGCTTGATTGTTGGGCGCCATCACGATCGGATTTGGGTCGTGACAAGTTGGTATCAAAGCTCTAGGTTATTAGGACTCGCGAGTCATGAGCCGGTTTAGTAGGCTTTCGCAGATCGGTACGTAGACGTCCGTATCTATCTTCGAAGGGCTACCGAAACTTTAGGAAAAACCTCATTTTCTTGAATTCATATCGTGCGATTTGTGTTATCATGAAATTAAATCTTTCCATATTCTATTCTCTCGCGGATGGCGAGAACACGAGCTAACGGACGTGGCGGACGACCACCATTGGCACCCAGAGGCCGTGGTCGTGGTAGAGGTAGGGCAGCAGCACCAGCACCAGCACTTGCTGACCCACCGGTGGCCCAGGTTCAGGATCAGGTTCCAGCTGCAGGCATCCCAGCAACCCAGGTTCAGGCACCGATAGTTTCTATTGAGATACCGGGTCTTTAGGAGACTTTGGCCCAGATTTTATCAGTATGCACTAGCTTATGCAGCGGTTTCTTCACAGGCAGTGGGAGGAAATCAGACCCCCGTGGCTCGCACACCAGAGCCGGTAGTTCAGGGTTTACAGGCACCTGAGGCAACTCCAGCTCAACCAGCTGCACTTGTGCACCAGCCCCAACTCATGTGGTTCCAGCTATGCCTGACGATGAGCAGCGTTGTTTGGAGAGGTTTGAGAGGCTACAACCTCCGACATTCAGTGGTGATGAGGTCCAGGACGCCCAGGGTTTTCTAGATAAGTGTCAGCGTATGCTTTGCGCTACGGATATTCTGGAGTCCAGCGGTGTTGCTTTTATCACCTTTTAGTTCACAGGTCCAGCATTTCAGTGGTGGAAGGATTTTGAGAGGAGTAGGCCTGCTGGGGCAGCGCCCCTCACTTGGCAGCAATTCTCCGCGGTATTTTTGGAGAAGTATGTGCCTCAGACCCAGAGGGAGGAGCTGCATCATCTGTTCGAGTGGCTGAAGCAGGGAGAGATGACAGTTAATTAGTACGAGATGAGATTCACACAGTTGGCCCGTCATGCCATGTGGATGGTTCCTACAGACAAGGAGAGGATTCGGAGATTTATTGATGGTCTTATTTATCCCATCCGCATATTGATGACCAGGGAGAGAGTTTCGACAGTTACCTTTGAGGAGGTGGTTGATGCTGCCCGTCACATTGAGACGGATCGCCGCGAGCGAGAGGAGAGAGAGGCTAAGAGGCCTCGTGGTGCTGGCAGTTACAGTGGTGCTCCGTCTAGGGGCCAATTTCAGCATAGCAGAGGTCGCTCTTTCGGGTCTCATCAGTCTGGACGTACAGAGTCCAGTGGGGTTTCATCCGATCGTGGTCGTCGAGGCCGGCGGGGTTATCGGGGTCGGCGGAGCCGCCGGCGAGTCGGCCGCGCCGGGTGCTCTTCCGGCTCGAGCTGCTGCTCCTGTTTCCTCGGCACAGGGGGTTCATCGGTAGCGAGGGTCCTCGGCGGCCCCTTCTTCCATCTTCGGGCCGTTGTTTTGAGTGTGGTGATTTGGGCCATATCGGGAGAGAGTGTCCTCGGTGGCTTTGTAAGCGGTCACGGCGGAGGGATCAGCAGCCGTCTTCTACTCCTGTTTCTTCGGCGCCGGCATAGTCGGCTAGGGCTGGTGGCTAGGTATCCGAAGGTCGCCCCGAGGGCGAGGATCATACTGGTGGAGGCGAGGCTCGTTTTTATGCTCTTCGGACGGGAAGGATGCTAGCGCTTCCAGATGCGGTTATTTCGGGTATTATTTCAGTCTGCCACGGGGATGCTTCTGTCTTATTTGATCCCGGATCCACCTATTCTTATGTCTCTACTTATTTTGCACATCATTTGGGTATGACCCGTGGTATTCTTGCTTTGCCCGTACATGTGTCTACCCCGGTGGGGGATACTGTTGTTGTGGATCAGGTATATCGATCCTGTATTATTACTATTGGGGGTCTGGAGACCCGAGTTGATCTATTACTACTGGGCATGGTAGATTTTGATGTAATTCTAGGCATGGATTGGCTATCTCCTTACCATGCGATTCTGGACTGTCATGCCAAGACAGTCACACTAGCTATTCCGAGTAATCCGAGGATCGAGTGGCGTGGCTTGACTGATTATGTGTCCGACAGGGTGATTTCTTATATAAAGGCTCAACGAATGATTGGCAAGGGTTGTTTATCTTATTTGGCCTTCATTAGAAATGTTGAGGCCGAGACACCCAGTCTTGATTCGGTCCCCATTGTGAGGGAGTTTCCGGATGTATTTCCAGCAGACCTACCAGGCATGCCGCCTGACAGAGATATTGATTTTGGTATTGACTTGGTGTCGGGCACTCAGCCCATTTCTATTCCTCCTTATCGCATGGCACCAGCAGAGTTAAAAGAATTGAAAGAACAGCTTAAGGAACTCTTAGATAAGGGTTTCATTCGTCCAAGTGTGTCACCTTGGGGTGCACCGGTGTTGTTCGTAAAGAAGAAAGATGGCACAATGAGAATGTGCATTGATTACAGGCAGCTGACAAGGTAACAGTGAAGAATAAATACCCATTGCCTCGTATTGAGGACCTATTTGATCAGCTCCAGGGAGCTAGTGTATTCTCTAAGATTGATCTTCGATCGGGCTATCATCAGTTGAAGATCAGGGACTCAGACATTATGAAGACAGCGTTCAGGACGCGATATGGGCACTACGAGTTCCTGGTGATGTCTTTCGGGTTGACTAATGCCCCAGCAACATTCATGCACTTGATGAATAGTGTATTTCGGCCGTACCTTGATTCTTTTGTGATTGTGTTTATTGATGATATCCTGGTATATTCCCGCAGCCAGGAGGAGCATGCACAACATTTGAGAGTGGCATTGCAGAGGTTGAGAGAAGAGAAGCTTTATGCAAAATTCTCTAAGTGTGAGTTCTGGCTTGATACTGTGGGTTTTCTGGGACATATAGTGTCCAGTGATGGTATTAGGGTTGATCCACAGAAGGTTGAGGCAGTGCAGAATTGGCCCAGACCTTCCTCAGCTACAGAGATTCGGAGTTTTCTCGGCTTGGCAGGCTATTATCGTCGGTTTGTTCGGGATTTCTCATCTATTGCTTCACCGTTGACTAAGTTGACACAGAAGAATGCTCCATTTGTGTGGTCTGATGTATGTGAAGAGAGCTTTCAGAAGCTCAAGGAGGCTTTGACCACGGCTCCAGTACTTGTGTTACCATCGGCCTCGGGGTCATATACGGTGTATTGTGATGCTTCCAGAGTTGGACTCGGTTGTGTGTTGATGCAGGAGGGTAGAGTTATTGCATATGCTTCTCGTCAGTTAAAGCCCCACGAGAAGAACTACACTGTTCATGATTTGGAGTTAGTTGCTATTGTTCATGCCTTGAAGATTTGGAGGCATTACCTATATGGTGTATCTTGTGATGTATATACGGACCACCGCAGCCTTCAGCATTTGTTTAAGCAGAAAGATCTAAATTTGAGGCAACGGAGATGGCTTGAATTGCTTAAAGACTATGATATTACTATCTTGTATCATCCCGGAAAGGCCAATGTAGTGGCTGATGCATTGAGCCGGAAGGCTATTAGTATGGGAAGTTTGGCGTATATTCCAGTTGGGGAGAGACCCCTAGCAGTTGATGTTCAGGCGTTAGCTAATCGGATGGTAAGGCTGGATATTTCTGAGCCCAATCGGGTGATGGCTTGTGTAGTAGCTCGTTCTTCTTTATATGATCGTATTCGAGAGCGCCAGTATGATGATCCACACTTACTTGTCCTTAAGGACAGAGTTCAGCATGATGATGCTAGAGATGTCATTATTGATAGTGATGGTGTGTTGCGGATGCAGGGCCGGATATGCGTGCCCAATGTTGACGACCTTCGTAAGTTGATATTGGAGGAAGCCCACAGCTCGCGGTATTCTATTCATCCGGGAGCCGCGAAGATGTATCGGGATTTGAAGCAGTATTACTGGTGGAGAAAGATGAAGAAAGATATTGTGAGCCATGTGGCTCGGTGTCTAAACTGTCAGCAGGTCAAGTATGAGCATCAGAGACCTGGTGGTGTATTTCGGCGAATTGATATTTCGGAGTGGAAGTGGGAAAGAATAACTATGGACTTTGTTAGTGGACTCCCTCGGACAGCGAGGAAGTTTGATTCAGTTTGGGTGGTGGTGGATAGGTTGACCAAGTCAGCTCACTTCATCCCAGTGTGTACTACCTATACCTCGGAGCGGTTGGCAGAGATATTCATCCGTGAGATAGTGAGATTGCATGGAGTTCCTATCTCCATTATATCAGACAGAGGTACCCAGTTCACATCTCAGTTCTGGAGGACATTTCAGCGAGAGTTGGGTTCACAGGTAGAGTTGAGCACAGCATTTCATCCACAGACGGATGGGCAGTCTGAGCGTACTATTCAGATATTGGAGGACATGTTGCGTGCTTGTGTCATTGATTTTGGTGGTTCATGGGCTGATTATTTGCCTTTGGCGGAGTTTGCTTACAATAATAGCTATCGGTCCAGCATTCAGATGGCACCGTATGAAGCTTTATATGGGAGGCGGTGTAGGTCTCCAGTTGGTTGGTTCGAGCCCGGCGAGGCTAGGTTGTTGGGGACAGAGTTAGTCCAAGATGCCTTAGACAAGGTGAAGGTAATTCAGGAGAGACTTCGCACAGCTCAGTCGCGTGAGAAGAGTTATGCGGACCGGAAGGTCCGAGATGTGTCTTATTCAGTAGGTGAGAAGGTGTTGCTGAAAGTTTCGCCTATGAAGGGTGTTATGAGGTTTGGAAAGGAAGGGAAGTTGAGCCCAAGGTTTATTGGACCTTTTGAGGTGCTTAGGAAAGTTGGGGAGGTGGCTTATATGCTTGCTTTGCCACCCAGTTTGTCGGGAGTTCACCCGGTGTTCCATGTATCTATGCTCCGAAAGTATGTCAGAGACCCGTCTCATGTGTTAGATTTCAGCACGATACAGCTAGATGAGGATTTGACTTATGATGTGGAACCGGTAGCCATTTTGGGTCGACAGGTTCGTAAGCTGAGATCCAAGGATATAGCTTCAGTGAAAGTGCAGTGGAGAGGTCGTCCCGTGGAGGAAGCAACTTGGGAGGCCGAGCAGGAGATGCGGAGCAGATATCCACACTTATTTGAAACTCCAGGTATGTTTCTTAACCCGCTCGCGGACAAGCGTTTGTTTAACTTGGGGAGAATGCAACGACCCGACTTGTCGTTACAGGAGTTACCACCCCGTTACCTTGCATTTACATATATTATGCTTTTAAAAGAGTATTAGAGTATATCGGGTGAGTTAGGAGTGATTTGGATTGAAAATGAAACAAATAGCATGTTTGAAGAAAGCTTGAATATGAAAAGTCAACCAAGAGTTGACTATTGAGTTAGAGTGCTCGGAACCGGATTACGATGATTCGACTAGTTCCGGGGGATCATTTATGACTTAGGAGAACAATCGGAATTGAATTCGGAGGTCCGGCGTAGTTTTAAGCTTGAATTGGCGAATGTTGAATTTTGGCGAAAACCGGATGGTAGGTGATATTTTGATCCGGGGGTCGGAATGGAATTCCAACAATTTCTGTAGCTTCGTTATGTGATTTTGGATATGTCTGCAAATTTTCAGGTCATTCGGACATCGTTTGATCGGGTTTTGGGTTGAAGGTTAGTTTTGAAAGTTTTGAAGAAACTTAGGCTTGAATCCGTGGTTAATTGGTGATTTTGATGTTTAGGATGGTGTTTTTATGATTGGAACAAGTTCGAATAAGGAATTGGGATGTGTTGGTGTGTTTGAATGAGGTCCGGGGGGCCTCGGGGTGTTTTCGGGTGGTTAATCGGGAGAAAAACATGGAAATTGCAGGTTTGAGGAGTCCTGTCTCTGTTGTTTCCGCTCCTGCGGAATTATGGGCGCAGGAGCGGGTGCGCTGAAGCGGACGAGGAGCGCAGAAGCGCTGGGCACCGCAGAAGCGGAACATTTTCCGCTGAAGCGGAATCGCTGGAGCGAAAAGGGAGCCGCAGAAGCGGCCATCGCAGAAGCGGAAGGGAGCCGCTTAGGCGAGTCCGCAGAGGCGGACGCCTAGTCGCAGAAGCGGAAATATCCGCAGGAGCGATCGAATCTCCGCAGAAGAGGACGCGTAGGAGCGGAAATTCTTCCGCAGAAGCGAAAATCGCTGTAAGTTAAGTGTATCAGAAGTGAGAAAAATTTCAGAACATTTCACACATTTGGGTCTCGACTTTAGAGGCGATTTGGGCGATTTTGAAGAGAAACTCAAGGGAAATCATCAGGTAAGAAACTATGGACTTAAACTATGATTAGTATTGGTATTATCATGCAATTATATCATGAAAATGGAAGAATTTGGGGTGATTCATGGAAGATTTAACCCTAGGCTTGAACTTTAGAAAATCAAGGTTTTGAATGAGCAAATGGAGTCCGAATTTGGTAAAATTGATATGCTTAGACTCGTATTGAGGTGAGGGTTCCGAATATGAGACTTTCGTAATTTTTCGAGAATCGTACCGAAAGTCGGGTTTTACCAACTTAGTGTAATTTTGCGAATTTCATATAAATTGAAGTGGGTTATGATTCTTTGACCCGTATTTGATATAATTATTGTTATTTGACTAGATTCTACACACGAGGCAACGAAATTCAAAGGAAAAGGCATCGCGGACGATTCGACGACCGGTTAGAGGTGAGTAGTTTGTGTATATTGTAGCCTGAGGGTTCGAAACCCCGGCTTAGCACATGGTGACGCTAATAGGGCATGGCTCGCACACCGTGGCAGGTGCGGGATTGATTGTGATTGGGGATTGAGACTTGGTCCATCCCAGGAAATGAATAATATGTGTTAGTGTTGGAAATACACAGTATTTGCTATATTTGTGGGCTGTAAGCCTTGTTTGGGGCCTTGTGCCGATCTGTAGCGTCCTTAGAGGACAATATTTATGTGATAGCTGTAATTGCTTAAATCACTGATCTCAGTCCTGGAAATTGAAATCACACTTTTGAAATGCTAAGTCACCGGCTTTTACAAACTTAATAAAGTTAAAGCATTTTTCATAAATTATGAATTGAGAACTGGAATTAAAGAAAATGAATTGTTTTGTGACTTAATTGCTTATTGTGGACTGAGTATGGGATCGGGCTGCACGCCGTAGTGGTTGATATGAGGATCGGGCTGCACGCCGCAGTAGTATTGCGCTTGGGCTGTAGGAGCCCCTCCGGAGTCTGTACACACCCCCAATGAGCGCCGTCGACGTTAAATTGGATCGGGCTACACGCCGTAGCGGTTATGTGCATTGCATTGCATCTGTATTTGTTGAATTACTCTGTGGTAGCTGTACTGTATTATTGTTGTTAGTTTCGTAGGAGATTCGGACTGTAGTGTAGCTTCACAATGTGGTATTTTGTGGATTTCTTACTGTCAGCTACATATATATATTTGTTACTCACTGAGTACTTAGTACTCACCCCTACTCCCTGCACCCTTCGTGTGCAGACTCGGGTACACAGGAGCAGTAGACGGACATCTCCAGCGTTTACATTGTCACGTCGAGTTGCTGAGGTAGCTGCCTACGTTCGCAGAGCCTAGCTTCTCCTCTCATTCCAGTTGTTATTGTATATTTTGTATTCAGACTTGAGTACTTCTATATCGTACTCTCTATTTTCTGTTGGGTTTTGTTAGAGGCTCTAGACTTGTGACTCCGGATCTTTGGGAGTGTCAGTACTTTTGTTCAGTATTACTATTATTGGAGTTCTTAAACTCATATATTCTTCTTGGGTTGTCCATTTGGGGACTGGTATTGTGTTATAATTAAACTGTTGGTTTGGTTGACCTAGCTTGATTGTTGGGCGCCATCACGACTGGATTTGGGTCGTAATGTAAACCTCCGCTAACCTCTCCGACGAGTAGGAGACAGATACCGGAATAAAGTGTGCTGATTTGGTCAGCCTATCAACAATGACCCAAATAGCATCAAATTTCCTCCGAGTCAAAGGAAGTCCAGTAACGAAGTCCATAGTGATCCGCTCCCATTTCCACTCGGGAATTTCAATCCTCTGGAACACACCACCAGGTCTCTGGTTCTCATATTTCACCTGCCGACAATTTAGACACCGAGCGACATACGCAACGATATCTTTCTTCATTCTGCGCCACCAATAGTGTTGCCGTAAGTCCCGGTACATCTTCGCGGCGCCTGGGTGAATAGAATACCGCGAACTGTGGGCCCTCGCTAAGATCAACTCTCGAATTCCTTCGACATTGGGCACACAAACTCGACCATGCAATTTCAATACCCCATCATCATCTAGATTTACTCGTGTGGCACCTCCCCGCTGTACTGTATCTCTCGACTCGCGCAAATGAGGATCATCAAGTTGCTTCTCACGGATACGCTCTAATAAAGAAGAACGAGCGGCCGTGCGGGCTAACACCCTGCTAGGCTCGGAAATGTCTAATCTCACGAACCGGTTGGCTAAGGCCTCGACATCTAGAGCTAATGGTCTCTGACGACCGGAATGTATGCAAGACTACCCACGCTGGCATACTTTCTACTCAAAGCATCGGCCACCACGTTGGCCTTACCCGGGTGATATAAGATAGTAACATCATAGTCTTTTAGCAACTCTAACCATCTCCGCTGTCGTAGATTCAACTCCTTCCGCTTGAACAAGTACTGTAGGCTTTTGTGATCAGTGTACACCTCACATGTCACACTATATAGATAATGCCTCCAAATCTTTAAGGCATGAACCACTGCTGCTAACTCGAGATCATGAACTGGATAATTCTTCTCATGTATCTTTAATCGCCTCGAAGCATAAGCGATAACCTTACCATCTCGCATCAATACCGCTCCAAGCCACGTACGAGATGCGTCACGATAAACGCGTATAAGGCCACGTACATCGTAGGTAGTATCAACAGCGGTGCGGTGGTCAAGGCGCGTCTTGAGCTACGAAAGCTCGCCTCGCACTCCTCGAACCATAAGAAAGGAACACCCTGCAGGTCAACCTGGTCATCGGGGACGCAATAGAAGAAAACCCCTCTACAAAACGACGGTAGTAACCTGCTAATCCCAAAAAACTCCGGATCTCGGTCATCGAAGCTGGTCGAGGCCAATTCCGGATCTGCCTCAATCTTCTTTGGGTCTACCGAATACCTTCCACTGATACAATGTGACCCGAAAATGCTACCGAACTCAGCCTGAACTCACATTTAGAAAATTTGGCATATAGTCGGTTATCTTTCAGAGTCTGAAGAACCACTCTGAGGTGTTGCTCGTGCTCTTCCTGGCTGCGGGAGTACACCGGGATGTCATCTATGAAGACTATCACGAACGGATCTAAGTAAGGCCTGAATACCCGATTCATCAACTCCATGAATGTTGCTGGGGCATTGGTCAACCCGAAGGACATGACCAAGAACTCATAATGCCCATATCTAGAGCGAAAGGTCGTCTTAGGAATGTCAGCCGCCCTGATCTTCAGCTGATGGTAGCCTGACCTCAAGTCTATCTTAGAAAATACCCTCGCTCCCTGGAGCTGGTCAAATAAATCATCAATTCGCGGAAGTGGATACTTATTCTTTATTGTCGCTTTGTTTAGTTGCCGGTAATCAATACACATCCGCATCGAGCCATCTTTCTTCTTTACAAATAGTACAGGTGCTCCCCAGGGGGAAACACTGGGCCTAATAAAGCCTTTCTCAAGAAGGTCCTGCAACCGATCTTTCAACTCTTTTAGCTCCGGCGGGGCCATACGATAGGGTGGAATAGAGATGGGCTGAGTGCCCGGTGCCAGATCAATACAGAAATCAATATCCCTGTCGGGTGGCATGCCCGGCAGGTCCGAAGGAAAAACCTCCGGAAACTCCCGTGCAATAGGGACCGACTCAATGGAAGGAACCTCTGCGCTGGAATCACGAACATAAGCCAGATAAGCTAGACACCCCTTCTCGACCATACGTCGAGCCTTAACATAGGAAATAACGGTGCGAACGGAGTGGCTTGAGGTACCTTTCCACTCTAGTCGGGGTGATTCTGGCAAGGCTAAGGTCACCGTCTTGGCATGGCAATCAAGAATAGCATGATATGGGGACAACCGGTCCATCCCCAATATGACATCAAAATCTACCATATCCAAAAGCAACAGATCAACACGAGTCTCAAGACCCCCAAATATAACTACGCACGAACGATGCACCCGATCGACTATAATGGAGTCACCCATTGGTGTAGCCACATAAACTGGAATATCTAGAGCATAGGCTGGGCACAGCCAAATACGGTGCGAAGTAGGAAGACACGTAGGAATATGTAGATCCGGGGTCAAATAATACTGAAGCACCTCTGCCACACACAAGAATAGTACCCGTAATCACGGCATCTGATGCCTCTCTACCTCTGGCCTGGTCGGTAAAGCATAGAATCGGGGATCAACACCTCCCCTCTGAGCTACGTCTCTAGGACGACCGTCAGCCGGGCGACCTCTACCTCTGGCCGGACGGTCTCCACCTCTGCGGTCTCGACCTCCGCCTCTATAATCTCTACCCCGCCTGCGGGCTGGCGGGCGGTGGCGGGTCAGCTGGGGCCCGAATCATGGGACGAGGACCTCGCTGCCGAGAGTTGCCCGCTGCTGGAGGGCAATTCCGATAAAATGACCTAGGTCACCACAACCGTAGCAACTATTAGACTGATAGGGCTGCTGGCCCTGACGCCCCGAATGGCCTCCACGAACACTCTGAAGAGGCTGAGCATTAATAGGAGGCTGGTCCGAATAATGCCCACGAAAACCGCGATCACCTAGTCCACCCTGTGAAGCCTGAAGGGCGGAATGAAAAGGCTCGGAGGACCGGCCTCTATCAAAGGATTCTCTGCCACCGGAGGAAGAACCACCAAACCTGCTGAATGACGAGGCCTCTTATCCGAAGAATAACCGCCTCCCCTAGCGAGAGCCATCTCAACTCTGCGTCTGCATTTGCTGCCTTCCGAAATGATATGTCACTCCACACGCCCATAGCCATCCGGAGTCTAATCGGCCGATTAAGCCCGTCTATAAATCTGCGGACCCTCTCCTCTCCGTGGGAAGTATCACTATACCGCATGACGAGCCAAGTCGATAAATCTCGTCTCATGCGTGTAGCTTGTCATGAGTGCCACGATGGAGGCGCTCAAGCGCCTCCGAAGTACATCCCGGCGAGTAGTAGGGAGAAACTTCTCCATAAAGAGTTACGCAAGGCGATCCCAGTGATAAAGCCGGGGACCCTGCGGGTCGAGTCAAGCAATAATCTCTCCGCCGAGTCTTGGCGGATCCCGCAAGCTGGAAGGTACGAGAGTCAACTCCGTTTGTCTCCACGATCCCCGAGTCGTGAGAATCTCATGGCAGCCGAATAAAAGTCCCGAGGATCCTCCGATGCGGCTCCACCGAATGTAGTGGTAAATAACTTGGAGAACCGATCAAGTCTCCATAACGAATCAGAAGTCATGGCCGCTCCGTCGCCGGCATGAGCTGTGGTACCCGGCCGAGTGGCCACGGCGGGCTGAACCACTGGTGCCGGGGCTGAGGAGGCTGCGGCTCCGGAGTATGGGCAATAGGGGTCTGGGCCCCTCCTCCGGCCTAAGAAGTGGGCCGGGACAGCGATAATAAACCCGCTCTGGCAATGCTGTCCATGAATCTCGCTATTCTGACCAAAGCATCCCCGGAGATCCGGGGTAAATAAAGCCTCTCCTGGGACCTGAGCTGGGCCCACTGGAGCTGCTGGAACTGGAACCTCCTCGTCAATCTCAATATGAGGCTCCACCTCTGGAGTAGCTGCCTGGGGCTGAGCACTACCCCTACCACGGCCTCTGATACGGCCTTGGCCCCTCACGGGAGCTGCCTGGGGCTCGGGCTGCTGGTCAGCGGACGAAGAAGCGCGTGTCCTTACCATCTGCGAAAGGACAGAATAGAAATTCAATCGGTATTTGAGGAACAAGTCGCACGACAAGAAAGAACAAATGAGAGACTCTTTCCTAACTCAATAGACTCTGGAGGACAAGTACAGACGTCTCCGTACCTACCTCTCAAACTCTACTAAGCTTGTTCGTGAGTGGTGAGACCAATGTAACCTAGAGCTCTGATACCAACTTGTCACGACCCGGATTTTTCCCCAACATCGGGATCGTGATGGCGCCTACTCGTGGTAGCTAGGCAAGCCACTGTATTCATACTATCCTGTTTTTAACACAATTTTAATTAAATAAATGCGGAATACTTTATCGAGATAGAAATAACTAATTACAAAGTGAAAATCATACTGAAATCCTCTACCCAAGACGTGGAGTCACCAACTCACGAACTACTTATGGAATACTACACATAAAAGTCTGAAGGAAATATAACATAATTCTGTTTGTCTCGGAACAAAGAGACTACAGCTAATAACATAATTAAAGAGAGAGACGCCGGGCCTGCGGACGCAAGCTACCTCGGTCTCAAATATGATCAACTCCCACGCAATCGATTTACTGCTGCTGCTGCTCCTGATCGTAACCTGGACCTGTGCAAAAATGCACAGAAGTGTAGTATCAGCACAACCGACCCCATGTGTTGGTAAGTGCCTGGCCTATCCGGCGAAGTAGTGACAAGCCTAGGACCAGACACCCACATAAACCTGTGCAGTTCCATATATATGTATACCACAAATAA